>CM043118.1:6610061-7210061 GCA_023701765.1 Hylyphantes graminicola | reverse complement strand
AGATAATTTGTACTTTTCCATTTTAATCTTGTTCCTATGATCGAAGTATTATTTCTTATATACATGGTGGAAATAAAAAGAACGCCTTTGATTTGTTTTTGTTTATTATTAAGAAATTTATTTGCAATTCAATTTAAAAAAAACTGAGCTTATATATGGTATAATGATTTCAAAAGTTAATAATTGAAAATGTGGGACATTTTCAAAGCTTTATTTAGATTCAAACAAATAAACTGAAAACATATGCTCGATCTTTAGGTTTTTAAATGCATCAAATTATTATTGGAAGAGATAAAACATTTAATTATTTAAATATGCAATAACGATATCATAAATTAATAATTGAAAACCTGGTAAATTTTTAAATAGTTATTTAAAATGATTCAAACCAATAAATGGAAAAATAATCGGCTTTATTTTTCCTTTTTTTAAAGGCACAAAAATATTTTTTAAAGATACATCGGTTTATTATTTTACGATATGTAATAAGGTTATCAGAAATTAATTATTGAAAATCAGAATAATTTTTAATAATTTATTAAAATTGATTGAAACTTATACATTGATAACAAATACGCTCTAAAATTTTTGGTTTTAAAATACATTAAAATATTATTCAAAGATAAATCGCTCATTGTTTTTTTTAAATAATTTGTGATTTTTTAATGGAACAAATTATGCATTTAACGATTTTTTTAATGGAACAAATTAGTTAATTTGAAACCTATCTCTATAATGTGCATAATAAAGGATTTCATATTTTGGAAGCAATTTATAAATATTAACACATTTATATATTAATTATTTTTATATAATTAACTATAGATGGTTTGGCAAACGGAATATGTTTTGCCCATGCAAGTTGTTTTCCTTGCGATGAGTGTACTATCGTAGGAATTCGAGTTTTACAGGGCCAATATGTGGATAAACGTAAAAATGATTTTAGTTTTTCCGAGGAAAGAATTATGATAAAACAAAAATATTACCAATCATTAGGTTGCACTAAACATTTAATTTCGATTGTGACAATAGTAGAAAAATTTCCGACAAAATTGGCTTTAATAACAGTAATACCACGACTATTGTAAAAAGTATTAGAAAAATCTTTTCCAGGAGTGAACTGAAATCCTTAATTACGGCGAGTTGGAGGAAGATATTGAACCACCGTCAAGTGACGAGCCGACACCTCAGTAGGCATCCAAAGCCAATTTTAGGAGCGAAAATCGTACGCAGCGTCGTGACTTTGGTGCATATTTAACACACACGTGCACTCTTTCTACACAGATTACTATACGTCGGATATTTTTTTTTTGCTGTACTGACCGTTTAAAGGTAAGCAGTTATTTTGGAAATGTATGGGGCCTTTGCTTCTAAAGACTGGGTTCCCTATACAGGTCTCTTTGTTAGGGTGTTAGGGTAGGTACATATATATTCCGGCTTCTGTGCTTTATAAGAGACCCGCTTAAAGGCCCTCGTCAAGCAAGACAGACACAGAAAGAATTTTTACTATCACATAGAAAAGGAAAGTACACCCAGGGCGAAGGCGGGAATCGAACCCGCACCCGTTACAGCGCGTAAACTGCTAGCGTAATGCTCTGCGATCCAAACCCCTCGGCCATCCAGGCGTCACAGCCCCCTTTGCTTAAGCAGACCAAGTCGTGACAACTTTGCTACCAGCTTTCACCAAGATCATTATTCTTGTGAATGCACTGCAGATAGCTATTTTTTTAAAAATTGCTTTGAGTTTGCACTGAAATGCTTCGAGCGGTGAAAGGAAGCATCCGCCAAAACTGCATAAGAGTAGTCGTGACTCTGTACCGCATTAGAACAAGTCGATATTGAGGGACACGGCAGTTGATTTCTGAGACATTGAAACGCTCCCTGGGGAGTCCAGTCGGTTCAGCACTCGCTTAGCATGCGGAAGGTCCGAGGTTCGGGTCCAGGCATCGCCAAAATAGCTGCCGACCTATAAACGGCCCGTGCAGCCAAAAATGTCCGACGAATAATACCCCGTGTAAGGGAGAGTGAACGTTAAATATCCTTCAAAGTCCCAACGCTGCCTACGATGTCGCCCTTAACGGTTGAGCTGGGTGCCTATTCAGGTGTTGGCTCTTCACCTGACTGTGGTTCTAAAATACGACGCCCGTCACCAATAGCCCTCGAGTAGCTCTAGTGCGACGATAATTCAAATCTAATCTAACCTATTAAATGTGTGTAAATGAATAACAATAATAAACAACGTTTCTTACTTACATCTATTAAGAAGAAAAAAAGTCTTTGGTCTGTACCATGAAAAATTTATTTAAATCAGTGTTTTTACATCTGACAATTTAGTAAAATGACCAAAGAGGGATTAATTTTATAAAGACCAGTACGAACTTGGACGTAATATTGACAATTAGTAAGAACAACAAAATTTTTTGACGTGCATGACTTGTTCGGACGACATCCATCAACCCTTGGCGTACTTCTCCGTGTACCTCCGGGCATTGGCGTCGTGTACGGCGCGGTTCCTTCTGTACAGAGATGCCGCGGTGGCGTTCAGGGGATTGTATGGGTTCGCGTCGGTCAGCAGGGAGCAGATGGATACCAGAAGGGAGGAGACTTTCATGGCTGGACTCCAACCTTCGCCTAAGAGGTCCATGCAGATCGTGCCGCCCGTCCCGATATTGCAGTGGTAGATCTTGGTCACGAAGGTCACCTGTATAATAAGGAAAACATACAGGGTGGTTAAAAAATAACGCTCGCTATTCGGATGGGTCTGTAGCTTGAATGATTAATCCGAATGCATCAAAAATTGAGACACTTACTAATCAAGGAGGGGGGAAAAAGAGTGGAATCCTAAAAAATAATCACAAAAAAAGAATAATCATAAAAACAAACGCGTCTCTTGGCCAGGGATCTAAATTACGAGGCGTCGTCAATTATGGCAAATTACGGCCAACACAGAAAATTACGCCTCGTAATTTAGAACCCTGGTCAAGAGAGCACACTGCGATATACGTGCTCGTTAAATCTGTGGAGTCGAAAGTCCCGACGGCGTTAGAGTACGATGTCACTCGAAGTTCCGTTGGGTGCCCGCTCAGGTGTCGACTTCGTCACTTGACCAGGGTTCTAAATTACGAAGCGTAATTGGCTGTGTTAAAGCTCCTTAAAGGAGGCTAGAAATAGGCAGCCGGAATCGATTACATTGCTCATTAAAATAACCTAGCATGCAAGCTCAATTATACTGCAAAATTATATATATTTTTTCCAGATTTTTGAGTCTGATTATTTTTTAACTAAGTACAACTGCTGAGCTTAGGTACTTTACAGTTCTGGCTACACTGTTAAAAATGTTGTGCTTGGTTTCACCAAAATAATGGTTACTTGTAGTTGCAATGGTTTTTTGGTAATATTTATCCATATATTTGGTATTCGGATGAATCCATTTTAGGTTTTGGAAACAAAAACCCGAGTAATTTCAAAAACCGTCAATATGCTGAAAACATTTCTCAGCCCACCCCTTGCAGCTCCTAGAAACCAAATTTTTGGTGGGGCCCGGATGACCGAGTGATTAGCATCGCAGGCCAGCAGTCTGCGCGCTGCAACGGGTGCGGGTTCGATTCCTGCCTTCGCCCTGGGTGTACTTCCTTTGTCTGTGACAGTAAAAACTCTTTCTGTGTCTTTCTCACTTGACGAAGGCTTATAAGTGGGTCCCTGATCAAGCACACAAGCCGGAATATATAAGTACCTATAAAATTTTGGCAATACAGGGTGGTTATAAATTAACGCTCGCTATTCGGAGAGGTCTGTAGCCTGAAATGAATGAATAATCCAAATGCATCAAAAATCGGGACACTTACTATTCATGAAGGGGGGAAAAGAATGGAATCATAAAAACAAACTCGCCTCTTGACCAGTGTTCTAAATTACTTAGGCGTAATTGGCTACGCCTCGTAATTCAGAAACTTGGTCAAGAAACGAGTTTCTTTTATACGATTCCATTCTTTTTCGAAAAAAAAAAAAACCCTCTTCTCTTGACCAGGGTTCTAAATTACGATGTGTAATTAGCTGTGTTGGCCGTAATTGGGCATGATTAACCACGCCTCGTAATTTAGAACCTTGGTCAAGAGACGAGTTTGTTTTTTATGAGCATTCTTTTTTATGATTCTATTCTACAGACCACTCCGAATAGCGAGCGTTATTTTAAAAACCACCCTGTATTTTTTACAATGTGAAAATGTTAAGAACTTTACAAGCGGCGGCCTGAACGGGTATTCATTCGAAAACCACAGATCCAGTTCGAATTTGCCCCCCTCGTAGACCGACTGTGGCGGGCCTTCGATAGTTGCAGTCCAGAAGTGCAGGTTGTCGTTCCTGAGCTTGGCGCTGCACAAGGGGGGAGGATTGGCGAGCATCTCTCGCAGCTCCACTCGTAATCTCTTGTCGCACCCGGGTGGGCCGCCATTTCTGTTCTCGGGTCTTGATGTCATTGTCTATGAAAAAATTGATGTTTCTATTGGAAGATAGAAAGGTTAACCCTCTAATGCATGATTTTTTTTCATCCCCCCCAAAAAAAATATATGAATCTTTAATACTCATACCTTATGGGAAAAATACTGAAAAATAATTAACTGCGTTCGAATTTAAATAATTTCAATTTTTTATTTTTTTTTCATATTACAAAAACCAACTACAAAATTCCAATTTTGATAATAATGACTCGAAAACTACTAAATATATTTCAAAATAACCCTCTTTAACTACAATTAATTTTTGAAAACAATTAATTTGTAATTTAGTATTAATATTATTATACTTTGAATACTGCCAAAAACGTAATTTCGCAACAGTTAATAACCTCGCTTTGTAATTTTGAATACACTTTTACTACTGTCATCTATGAGGGTTATTAGTAACTAAAACTTTAAAATGGAATGTAATAGATGAAAAAACCCACTTTGTCGAGAGGGAGGTCTACTTTAATAGAATAAAGTGGATTATGTAACTTGTTATCAAACGGTAACAGTATGCATTAGAGGGTTAAAATGCTGTTAGAAAGGAGCGGAGGGGGTTGAATTTACCCCTGACAACACCAATTGAAATTAGCGACATAGCATCTAGTCGAGATGAGGAGATTTCCATTTTAATGAAAAGAGCAAATAAAAAATGGTGTTAGCAGAGTTAAACCTTAATCATTTAGGTTAAACCATAGAATTGTGGCCGGATATTTTACGCCAAATTTGGGAACCCCTACTTGTTGGTATTATGGCAACCTTTGGCGAAATTAGCAATATTAAAGTTTCTTATCATGTCACGTTCTCCATACTGCGGTCAGTCATTGGTTGTCTCGGCACGCGCCGGGGTTTGTTGTCATTCGACTTGGCGATATTTCTGAAAAGTCGCCAAATCCGGCCTCGATTTTTTAGTTTAACCATCATTTATTTATGAATATACAGTGGTGGCCAAAAGTGTGGACACTTTTTGAAAGTTTCATGTGTTTCAACTGTTACCTGTGTTCTTGCATCTATTAAATTTCGCTTAAATACAAACATTTAAATATTAAGTTGAAGGTAATTTAATGTAGAATTTCATTAAAAAACCAGAATTAAAAATATCTGTATTACAAACAAAGTTATGCTCATTTTAGTTGAACAAACAAGCACAATCAATGGATTCTCTTATGCTGAAATTGCAATACCAGATGATGGTTCAATGACTTGCAAAACTAAGACAGATCATACTATTAGTTGTTTAACTTATTCGTAATACATATATTGTAATACTGTATTTATTTTTAATTCTACATGAAATTACTTTGATGATGATGTTGTGTCCATGGATATAGATTATATGGGACCAAAGGTCTCATAGACTGCTTCAGTGATCTGCACACAGTGGTCCTCATAAAGATTAAATTACTTTTAATTTGATATGCAATTAATATATTCTGTAATCACACAAAGTTGAAAAATATGAAACTTTCAAAAAGTGTCCACACTTATGGCCACCACTGTAACTTGAAAGTTAAAAGCCATAGCAACATCTTTCTTTATTTTCTATAAACAATATGAACCCTTAATCTTTAATAATCTCCAAAAGTCGCCAGTGAATATGTCGACCCCATAAAATAAGTTTTCTGAGAAAAATAAATCGGAATGCCTTATGCCTCCTAATTTCAATATTTTAGAGCATATATGATGAAAATTCGGATTATATTTCTTGGCGAATTTTGGTGATTCTGAAAATATAGTAAGAATTTTGGTGTTTTATGTATGGACACATTTAATACTTGTTCTAATTGCTTCATTTCTAAAAGAATTAATATTTCAACCAAAAGTAAAAAAACAAGTATATTACCTTTTTCTTAAAAATTCAATTTAAAGCAAGATTTTGGGGTCAATTTGAAAGAATAAAATGTCTGGAAGAATGTAATTTAATTTGATGAAGTTTGAAATGTACTGTCTGGTTTGCAACCGAAATTGTGTTTACTTACTTTACTTTTCCCCCCACTAAAATTAGAGCGTGCTTAATATAAAATATCATTTGATAATATTTATTCAGCTTTGGTACTGGATATTAGCCTTCCAAAGCGCTTGTTGGAAGAAATAATTTCTTCAAATGACTTATGAAATATGCATCAATTTAATCTTATAATTAATGGAGAATCCTGTGTCCCTATTGCGTTAGAAGAAAGCGAAACTGATATTTCTATAAGAATTCAGTATTTAAGGCTGCTCATCACCCCCATACCCCGTCCTCCTTCGATCGGGCTTGCTAATGGTATGACAAATGACAGTGATTGCGCCCTCTAGAAGGGAAGGGCGTAGGCTACATAGCCCATTACCCCGCTCGCCAGAAGAGACAGTCACAAGAGACACACAAAGAAGGGCGCCACAAACACACAGACAAATAACAACATTTATTGACAAACACTAACATCCATGCATTTACCGGGATTCGAACCCGAGCCCAGCAGCTCCAAAGGCTAGTACACTAGCCATTGCGCCAGGGGACCGGCTTGCTAATGGTAAGTCTACGGGGAAAAATGGTTTTTATTCCAATAAAAGCAATGAAATTATAGGAATATTTTGATGCGTTTTTTTTAAATTCACAAAACTCCAATAAATTTGTGCTTTTATAGGTTATTTTTTAAGAAACGTTATTTACTTTTTTTAATAGAAAAAAGTTTTATTAAAAGAAGTAAATAACGTTTTTAAAAAAATAACCTCTAAAAGCACAAATTTATTTGAGTTTTATGAATTTAAAAAAAAGGGCATGGGGGTGATGAGCAGCCTTAAGCTGCGCCCCTTCCCCCTTTTCGAACATTTCAAAAAAAAAATTCCCACTAAAAATTTCTACAGATTGAAATTTCATAGATGCAGTATATTGTTTAACAGGAAGTTTCTTTTCGAAAATTGCGACGTCCGTCCGCAATAGCTTCCGTGTAGCTCAAGTGCGACGATAATTCAACTCGAATATCAGTGGCGTAGCGAAGGGGGAGGGGGTTAGAACAAGAGGGTCCCCTATGTCACCTCAGTAACATTTATTATTAGGGAAAGACTACTTATCATTTTCTAAATGTGTAAAACAAATATTTGTAATAATAAATGGTAGGACACTTGCAGTTTAAATGTCACAAAATGTTGTGTTGCAAATGAGTGTTACAAAATCACACACTGCTTCCCAATTTTGTCTTTTCTTTGTATTTCGGATGTAATAAGTATAAAAATGAAATACTGTAAAGCTATTTTTCCGTAATATATAGTATTTTTGATTTGCCACAGTTTTTTCAATAATTGTTACATATTTCACTAACAAAGTGTCCAGTTAATCACTTTTCCGTGGACTTCGTAAAAAGAGGAGAAAAGCTCTTTTTCTGTTCTGTGGGCAGACGGCAGACAAGCTATTTTTTTTTATATTTTCGATGACCAAGTCTGAAAATGGAGATTTTGTTTCATTCATTTCCGGTGGGGTCATTTCCTAAAGTTACCATGTGTTTAAGTTCATCATTAATGAATAAATTTGACTCTTAAAATTTAGTTTATTTGTAATAAATAATTTAATTTTTAATTAATAAGTTATAATTAATAATTTAAATTTATTAGTACTTAGTTATGTAAATTATTGAATGATATTTAAATTTAAACCCCATTTTGTTTTAAACATATAATTATAATTAGTTATAATTACTACTATTCATTATTAGCACTTTCAGTTGAAACTACATTGATAATTATTATAATGAAATTTACTTTAAACCGAGTCGGCAACTTCGAAATTTTGTACCGCCCTCCGAACAATCCTGGCTACGCCACTGGCTCGAAATAATACTAGTTTTTAGTTTTAGTTTGAATTATCGTCAGAGCTATTGGCGACGAACGTCGTATTTTAGAACCAAGTTAAGTGACGAGCCAACACCTGAGTAGGCACCCAACGCAACCTTTACAAGCGAGACTAGGCTAGGCTTTGAATTATCGTTACACTAGAGCTACACGAGGGCTATTGGCGACGGGCGTCGCATTTTAGAACCACATTCAAGTGACGAGCCGATACCTGAATAGGGAGGAACCCAACGCAACCGTTAAGGGCGACATCGTACGCAGCGTTGGGACTTTGAAGGATATTTAACGTGCACTCCCTTACACGGGGTATTATTCGTCGTAAAAATTTTGGCTGCACGGGGCCGTTTATAGGTCGGCAGTAATTTTGGCGATGCCCGAACCCGGGACCTTTCGCATGCTAGGCCGACTGGGTTCCCCAGCCCTTTTAGAAGCGAGAGACATCGTCCAGTATGCAGTGACTCCAATATCGACTGGTTGATGGTTGGTTGGTTGACATATATTTTCAGGTTTGTGTGCTTGGTTGCAAGGACCCGCTTATAAATCATTGTCAAGTAGGACAACACAAGACACTCACAAGCACATATGACAGATGTTGCCATCTGTCGCCACCTCCACAATTTAGACATGTCCCTGAAGGGGAGGGAAATTTTCTCCAGGGACCTGTACCCATGGGAAACTGCGCCAATGACCGCCCACAGGACTTTCGGACCCAACAGATTTTACGAGCACGTACTCCGCATATACTCGGTAAGTCTTCAGTGGCACCGGGTCTCGAACTCTCAACCTTCCAATCTCGAGTCCGAGATCCTGACCACTTGGCTCCTTACAGCCCTATATCGACTGGATGCCAGTGATCGTTGGCTGCGCGTCACGCCCGAGTAAGTGCCATTGTAAAGAGGAGCCCGGTAAGTCATGCGATCCTAATTGTGAGGCATGTTTTTTTTTCTACTTCCTCTCATGCACACCAGTTCTTGTGAGACGAAACAAGAAGAAAATTAGCCTAAGATGGAGCTGATGACTTCCATTTGACTTATCTGTAGAACACATTTGGAAGTTTGGCATGACGCATTCCGACATCATCATCATCCATGTCCACACTTGAGTTATCACCACCATCTCTTGGCGCATGCGCTGATCGTCAGGTAGAAACCGTGCTTTATAAATTTTGAAAGCATCCATGTAATGATGCTTTATTCGATGCCTGCTAGAGCTACTTGCACTCTTAAAACAAAAGAGTGAAATTCACTCATATAGGGGAAGTGCATTTTCAACACTGCAAAGGAGTGAAAATTAACTCAGACTGAGTTAAAATCACTCGTTTGGAGTGATTATGTCGGAGTATTAACTAAACAAAAGAGTGAAATCCACTCCAATAGGATAAGTGCATTTTCGACACTGAAAAGAGTGAAAATTAACTCAAAATGAGTTAAATTAACTCGTTTGTTTTAAGAGTGTACACGAGGGCTATTGGCGACGGGCGTCATATTTTAGAACCACAGTCAAGTTACGAGCCGACACTTGAATAGGCACCCAACGCAAACGTTGAGGGCGACATCGTACGCAGCGTTAGGACTTTGAAGGATATTTAACATGCACTCCCTTACACGGGGTATTATTCGTCGGACATTTTGGGCTGCAGGGGCCGTTTATAGATCGGCAGTTATTTTGGAGGTGCCGCGATCCGAACCTGGGATCTTTCGCATGCTAGGCAAGTGTCTAACAACTGGGCTCCCCAGCCCCAATCAATTCAAGTAATTTTCACTGTTATTTTATTGTTCAACCAATCTTCACCAAAGAAATGCAAATGAATACAAAAAGTAGTGCTCCTGTCACATTTCAGTTTGATTTAACCCCCACTTCTCATTTTTAACAACAACTTCAAACCATTACCACTAGTAAGATACAAACAGGACTTTTTTTCTCAGACGACGCATTATCAAACAAGCTTGCTTTTTTTTAAAACAGTTTTTTAGTTGAATAATAATATCCCACTAGAGCTACACAAGGAACTTAAAATGATCGACCTCGTCATTGTTTGTGGTTGGGTTGGAAACAACTTTGCACAAGAGATACAATATTTTTGGTGAAACTGATATGTCATTTAATATTCTCAGAAATAGTCAATTCATCTATTTAATTGAAAACCAACTCTATTCTCTCTTTAAACTCTATTTAATTGAAGTCTATTTGATTATTATCGATTCACAACAACAATAAAAAATCTTGAAAAGTAATTCACCAATTGCTTCGAGATTTGCTACCACTTATCATTCAGTTTTACATTTTGTAATGGTCAAAGATATAAATAAACAACACCTTATAAGACACATGAAGAATGATTTATTTATAGTGAATACAAAACTGGCCCTTGCTTACATTTCTCCAAAGCTACTGGCAACCACAACTAAAAATCTATGGAAAGTATTCAAAATACATATGTGCAGTTAGTTGTTAGCTCTAGTGAAAAATAGCTAATTGTAAAAAATTAAGTCTCACATGTGCATAAAAAGTACAATCTAATACATTTTAAATCACATTTGATCGTGTGCTGTCAAATAGAAGCTGCTCCAAAAATAACTACTCCATTTTAAATTTTACCACAAGGCTAAGACAGATTTGTTCTTTAAGAGTTTTAATATATAGAAAAAGGGCCGACCCATGTTAAACATGACAAACAAGCTTTATGGAATCATAAAAAAGTAAACTTTCTTTCTGATTCTTTAAAGCAATTTTTCTGTCATTTTACTTTGCTCTTCGTTACGATAAGTCGGTCAGTTTCCATAATGACAATTGTTAAAAAAATTAGAGTTATTTTTATTTATCAAGAGGTCCAAAGGCTACGCTGGTCTAGAATATACTAAGGATATGTTACAAAATTTCTACAAAATATGACACGTCTAAAATCACAGATCATATTATCTTCATTTTAACGAATATAATTATTATATCACAAATTGGGGAAAATATATAGGGTGAAGCAAATAAAAACATTTGATTGTTTAGTGAAATTTTTCAAATATAATATTGAATTTGGACACCATAGGAGATGCTTTTCCATACACGTGGGCTTGATATCTGATCTGGGCTGTTTGTGAAAAATAGAATTGCAATATAATTTTAAAATTTATAATCTCGATTGAGAAAAGTTTTAGGGCCTCAAAAGTCACTTTAAAAAATTCATTGAAATAAAAAAAGCTGCCTAACTACCAAATAAATTAGTCTTTAGAAATAGGGGTATTAGTTTCGCTATAGCGACATCAAACTTAAAATCTAAATTTCTTAAAAATGATTTAAGTATCCTTGTCAGGTGGTCATTGTTACCTTTTAAGAAACCAAACTTCCTTAACACTTTACCGACTGGCCGTCGATTAATCAACTTCAGATTTTTCTGTCATATTTGGTGAGGTTAGGCCGTATTCAGTCTATGCCTCGAAAAGATTTCATTAAATTTCGTTACCTTATAATAACACGAAAAGTACAATTTCACCAGAGTTTACGAAAAGCGCATAAGTCTAGGCAAAAACCGAGAATGTTTAGTTAAGTTTTCAATTATCGTTATACTAGTTACACGAGGGCTATTGGAAAACCGAGCCAGTGCATAGTAATGTAGTTTGAATCGCTACCGGTCGGTAAAGTGTTAACAAATTGGTATAGACCATTTGGTAGACTGCTTATAATAGATTTTATACAGTTGAAGAGTCTATGACACAAAAAGCACTGCTTGAATCGATAGTAACCAGGGCCATTAAAATATTTTTAAAAAGAAGTTTTAACTTAAATAAAAAAAATTGCAGGTTTAAGTGCAAATAGAAATTTAACATTATCACATAAAAAGTCTATTACAACCACATTAATTCAATCGGTTATTTCCAAATGGAGATATAATTCAAACAGAACTATATGTCACCTTAGTGAAGACAATAATTACAAAATAGACTAGTTTTTGTTTTGAATACATTTGATTTCCATACCATATTTTGATATAGTATATTTGCAGTTTCCTTCGGACATAACTAATTAAGCTAACTTTGCACAACCTAATGCAGATTAAAATCTATTTCACAAGAACATTTATCATCTTTGCTTGAAAGAATATAAAAGTTTAACAATCTATCCTTCAAACTATTGTGCCAAAATAGAGCCAATGCAAAAAAACAAACACGCCATTGTACAAATCTAGCTTCAAAAGTGCAAAATGCAGAAGAGCCTATAGTTTTGCTGCTTATAAAACTAAAGATTAAAATAGTTTCTTATAGAGTCAAGTTTTAAATATAAAATTTTTTAGATGAAAATTGTATGAAACATTATGTTACATAATTTGAGTTTTGAATGGGATGAAAAAAAAAAGAATATTCTAAAAAGGGTAATTTATTTAAGAATAGGAGCTTAATAGCCAAAAAATATTAGAATAGGAGTTAAAAAAAAACATACTTTGGTTTTTAACTATTTCTTAAAAGAATACATTTGAACAGGTGTTTAAAAAAAAGAAAGAAAAATAACAACAAATTATTGAAAACTTAAAATAAACAAAAGTGGAATACTTTTTAAGGTACAAGAAAATGCAAACAATCTTTTTTTTATATATATCTTGAATCATAACAAATATACATCAGAAAATATAACTGGTAAAAAGAGGGATGAAATAATGAATGTTATAAAATAAACATCAAGTACATTAAATTGAATGAAAGAAAAATTAGATTCAATATAATTTGATTAATAGGACTAGAATAAGCAGTATAAAAACTTTGAAATGAATATCAGATATTCAGATTAAGTTTTCTTTATATTGTAATATTTGTTCATAGAAAAATAGTTGACTAAATTAGTGAAGCAAAAGTTTTGATATGAAATAGGTATGTCTAATTATTAAAATATTTATAATTATTGAACAATTAGAAAATTACGGAAGAAACTTTAAACCTTGCATGGTAGATATTCAAATAATCAAAAATTATATTCATCAACAAAGTTTACTTAATTTGTCCTTTTAAATAAAAAGCTAAACCTTCTAAACAATCATTATATGATAAACCAGTCGATATAACAAATCATACACTGCATGAAAATATTGTCAAAAAATAAAATTTAGATATGATGTGTGAAAAAAACAATGAATATAATTACACCATTATCACAAAAAAGGAAAATTCCACACAAACAAATTTTCTCGAAACAACAACAAAAAACAGACAGGACCTATTGAGGTGCTTGAATATTAGGGGGGCCCGAAAAAAAAACTTTTTATTTTATTTTGGATCGCTATAGTGCGGAAAAGCTGCCATTGGGAGAGACATAAAAAATGCACTTATTATTTTTAAAAAAAATAACTTTATCTTCCGTTTGTTGCAATGTCATCAAAGTTGGAAAAATTTTTCAAAAAAAAATTTTTTTTATACACGATGGATGTTTTTAGTTGTGTTCTTATATCATGCATTAACTACTAGAAGTACGTAAAATCAATATAGATACACTTATACATTTTTTGTCAGATCAGTCAATTTTGCAAAAACTAAGAATTTTACTATGTTGCGCTGCCAGAAGATAAGACACAAATGTAGATAAGTACATACATATTGATCTTAATAACTTTTAGTAGTTAATTCATGAATAGGAACACAGCTAAAAACATCTATCGTTCTTAAAAAAATTAAGAATATCATTATTTGACAATTTTTTCCTATTCGATGGCATTGCACGAATGGAAGATAAATTTAAAAAAATAATAATTAGTGCATTTTTCATGTCGCTACTAATGGCAAATTTTCCGCACTATAGCGATCCGAAATAAAATAATTTTTTTCGGCCCACCCTATTGAATACTAATCCTATCCACATGATAAAATTCATAAAAATATGTCACTAAATATAAACAGTATCACCCATTTTTATGTATACTTCTAAGTGGGTATGTCAGTGTCCTCTAAAATTTCAAAGTCCGCTAAATCATCTTCGTCGCTCAGCGATAAGAGATCTGTAGTCATCTGTTTCTTGGGGTCTTCTGCTTTTGGGGTTGTTGCTTTGGAAGGGCTTGCGGGTGGTTCTTTTTCATGAAATTATAGATATTTATTATGAAATGGGAAAACTTAAGATAAAAAAAAATATCTAAAATTTTTCTTCACAGTCTCTAGATGAATAATAAATATACTTTAAAATGTAACTCTAATTTGTTTGCCTGTTCTGTGAAGATATTTTAGGGGCTAAGGATCCTATGCATATGCAACATTTTGTGCCGACCAAAAAGTTATTCCCCACTTTTAACCCTTTCAGTCCCAAAAATTTACTACACTACAGAAACATCTGTTATTCACAAAATAAGCTTATTTTAGGTCAAAGATAAGAGTTCCGTAAGAAAAAAAAATCATTTAAATTTTTTATATGGTTTTTGAAATAATGCCAACATTTTTTTAACTGTGGAAAACAACAAAATAAAAAAATATATATTACCTAAAACACTTCGAGTTACATATTTTAAGGCATCTGACCATATTATTAAAAAAAATTAGAAATTACTTTAACCGAAATAATTTAAATTGTGTTTTAAATATGTGGAACTGAAGTGAACTTATCAAAAATCAGGTGAAAGCTTGTTAGCTATCTTCAAAATAAAAAAAATAGTAGTTCTGACTTCTATTGAGATTAATAAAAATATTGTCTTATGGAACAAAGTGTGAAGAATCGAATGATGTGTGTTTGGATGTCATAACGGAACATTAACATTTTGAAAAAAAATATTGAAAGTGATGATGCCAAATGGCATCACTGGGACTGAAAGGGTTAAGTTCCCTCATTCAAGTCTTCTACACAAGCTTCCTGTTCCAGAACAGAAACTATTTATGGACTAATGATGGTACTTATACAATACGAGTTTCATTCATAGGAATAGAGTTTAACTTTTTTAAACATGGTTGAATTGGAGATAATAAGGGATCACAGGTTTTTTTGTTTATCCTTATTTATTCTTTCCGTGTATTAATTACAAATGCATCATTAATACTAGTTAATTTACTAATTGCACAAGTTTAAATTGAAAAAGGCAATGGTAAGACTTAAACCTTAATCATACAATAAATCTTACTGTTGGTTTAAGTCTAATGTATCTTTTCGTGTTGGTATCCATAATAGGATAAAAATTTGCAATACGAAGACTCAAGACTGAAAGTAAAACCCATTCTAAAAGATTGTTTCTTAGGACTAATCACACTTACCTTGCTTTTTGGAGAATGTGAGACCCTCGGTGAATAGGTCGCTTTCTGAACTCGAGCTGTCTTCCTTGAAGTGCGTGGGATTAAAACTCATCTCTGTCGGTTTTGTCTGTACCACGATTTTGTCAGAGTTGTCTTCCTCGTCTAAATCACTCTCGTTTTCTTCTTCAACACTGGGGAAAGACCCAAGACCTTGGTATAGGGAGAGGTCTTCACCTAGTAAAGAGAATGTGTTTAGAAGCAGGATTGGCATGGTTTTTACCACCCTCGGTAAATACCATGGAAAAAACTGATATTTATCAACCTGGGAAAAATTGGGTTTTTAATTATTGAACATAATTACATTGGGAACATTATTGAAACAATTACTAAATGTTATTTATTTAATGGGATTAATTAAAATTATTTTAATTTTGTATTTTAATAAATATTCATCTGGGGACTTCAGATTTATAAAAATTGACAAATCTTCCTTACTTATTTAGATGTATGGTAATATAATAATCATGTACTTTGGTTTGTTATTTAAATAACCTCACCTGCAATAACCATAAATACTAATTAAAATATGTCTGTGGTAAATAATCATTCAAATATTGTATAGAATAAATAATTATTGAGTTATGCCTACTAAATTTAGAAATAAAATATTAATATTATAAAACTATAACATTACATCCCAATCCTTGTCTTCTAGCCTTTAGCAAAAAAGAAAAGTGACATCTATTTTTATAAAAAAACTAAATTACATAATTTTTTTAAAATTAAGTACTTAAATTTTATAAAAAAACAAGGAATTTTCAAGGTAAGGTATATACATAAAAAATGTATTTCCCAGTTTTTATCAGAAAGAAAGAGGTATTTCCCAGTTTATCCCGGTATTTACCAATTTTTCCCGCTGGGATGGGAAATATTAGTTTTGGACAGGAAAAACCAACTCTGTTTAAAAGTGTGGGTAACGATTTCTAAAGAACTGTTAAAGGCTACACCTCGATGAAGAGATGGTAAATTCAACCGTTTACAGAAATACTCAAATTGATGTTAAAGGATTTCTATAATCCTATAGAGAGATTTTGCTTTTAAATTTTTAAGTAGCACTTGTGAATTATTTTCAACATTTATCTAGCTCATATACCCAGGAAGGAAAAATGTTTATGGATAAATGGGGACGTTGAGATGGAGCATATTTAACCATTTCAGTCCCAGTGATGTCATTTGGCATCATCATGTTTCTGATCATAATTTTAAAAGAATAACAAGGCTGACATCTATTGGGATTAATAAAAATATTTTCTGATAGAAAAGTTTGAAGAATCAAATGATGTGCTTTTTGATATCATAAATGGCTATAGACTATCAGAAAAAAAAAATATTAAAGAGGATGATGCCTAATTGTCATTGGGACTGAAAGGGTTAAGGGTACACTTACGCTATGTCTGGTATATAAAGCTAATTTGAGCCACAGAAAAAGTTGAAATAGGCACAAAATTCTCTGAAAATATCTATTGTTTAAACCATTAAACGTTCCATTATAATGTTGTGACTAATCTTCTGATGATGTCAGACCAAGTCCAAAAGTTCCTTGACCTTAAGAAAGTCGATAACAAGAAGAGGGGGTAGGAAAACATCATCTCTGGAAAGTCTGACACAGACTAAATTATGTATGGGAGAGGCCTGCTCAACATGGCATTTAGACCAGGTTGCACAGATAGTCCTACCCTCCGAGAACGAAAGACATCTTAGATGGCCACCTGCGAATTCGGCAATTGCACTACAAGTGGCTCTGTCACAATTGAGAACCAAGAAAAAGTGAAGAGCCTGGCTCCGTACTGCATACCAGTGATGACTGGGAGGGATTCTTCACTCCTTTGAAATTTCACAGTTGATTGGTGTTCTAATAAGATAAGGATTGAAGAGGAGGGATTGGAGTGACCACAACCCTCCTTAGCAAGACTATCTGCCTGCTCGCCTCCATTGTATCAACATGGGATGGGATCCACTGTCGAAAAATAACTGTAATGCATTCCAGCATAATAAGTTACTATAACGTAGGTTATGTGAAAGTAACTTTTTTTCCTGACAATTCCAGAATTTTCAGTATAACAACAACTCAATTTTACAACACAGACTTCAAAACATTTTCTTCCCCAAACACCCTCATGTGGTTTTCCCGGAAACAGTTGTTGTTGTTACTAATTTCCATCTGGTTTGACGAAGTCAGACCAGAAATATGACTTCCCATCCAGTCCTAAACAATCAAGTATATGGCCAGGTGATGCCTAGTTTTTTGGGGCACTTAGGGTAAGGAGGGAAGGTTTAGAACAGCAACCTTACACAATTTCTTGGAAAAACACATAAGCAGATGGGGGAAGAAAGTTTAGTACAATGAATAGATCAGTGGTCGCAGTGCTTGGTTACTCAAGGGGAAGCGCTTTAGAAGCTTGTGTTGTAGTAAGAAAAGGTATAGTTCTGAGGCGTGGTGACCAGTGTTGGCGATTAATAAATGTTAAAATGAACAGAAGGTTTTTTTTAAGGACATTTAATATGACCAACCACAGCATTAAACTACATAAAATAAATAACAAGTAAATATGGATCACAACATCACAGGACCTTTAGGCCTGAGAGTAGGAGCAAAAGTGAAGTCTTGTTCGGTTCAAATCTCACTGGGAATGAATTTGTCCCGCCTTTATTGTGCAGGGATTGGATAAGAGAAAACATAAGAATTTATACTATTGGTTGAAAAATTTGATATTTTAGCGAAAATAGCTATCTCTATGTGCAGACGAGGTGGCTTGGTTGGATTATGTGAGCCTTCACAGTAGATTATGCAGATCGTGAGTTTGGGCCCTGGTCTGGTTGGAGAAATTTATTATTTATAAAATTACACTGTTTCTTATACATCTCAAAGGTTCTCGAAAACTAATTTCTTATAATTTATTATCATTATGTAAATTTAGTTTCTGGTACATTCCAGTCGAATGTTCTATCCCGTATATAAGCAACTGCGAATAGTTCTCTGGGTGAATAAAGTTAATCTTAAGACCCAACTTTGTTTCCCGTATTTCAAACTGCTAAAATCCACGCGACAATATACATAACTTTAATTTTCGTTCGTAAATTTAAAGGACTCAGGTTCAAAGATAATTACAGTGTTCAAAAGTTTTACTACTTTAAAAATTGAACAATTTTATAAAACTCACTCTCCAAGCTCTCCTCCCCAAACTCTGGCATGAGGAGGCTGTCCTGATTGGATGTCTGTCCCAGACTGGGCAAACCAAGGCCATCCTCATTCAGAGAGAGCTGGCGGAGATTCGTGGCAGACAGCTCGGGGATGAACTCCTCAAGGTCGCTGTCTCTATCGGACGTGGTTGCTGGGGATTCTGAAATGGAGACAGGTTACATTAACATGTAATAGAAAAACATCTATTACACAGAAGAGCTTACTTATTCTCAGTGCCGGATTTCCCTCAGTGCCTAGGCCTACAAGGCCCGAGCCTAGGGGCCCAGTCAGGAAGGGGGCAGGGCCCCTTAAAAATATAAAATCTTTAAAAAACATGCAAAAAATTTCAAAATCGCCAATCGGCCAAACTCCTAAAACCTATTGCCTGACGGTCTCAAAAGTTGCCACATTGCGAAAAATCGCCAGACCTGGAAATCTGGTCTGATTATCTTGAGAGAGACTTTTATAGAATAACTATAGATAACAAACTGTATTATTCTGATCTTAAATTGATTAAAAATTATATGTTCTGTACTAGTATATTTAACTTGTTAAATTTCCCAAATAGCTTCGAGATGGACTTGTATGCCTCAAATGTCAAGTGCCAATGGGCCCTGAGTCTTTAAATCTGGCACTGCTTATTCTGTAGTTGTAATAAGGGGTAATAAACTGAAATTATTTTTAACCAGTTTTTAATTTTGTGTGCAAATGGACCCAAACAGCCTTATGAGCCCAAGATCGCAGGCACAAGTTCCGGCTGAGTTAGCAGATTTTCAAGATAGGAAAAATTTAAATAAAATGGAAAATTGTCATTTGTCAGCACACATGGAATATGATTATGTGGTATGTAAAAATCTTCGAGAAACCAATTGGCTTGAGTCCCCTTTGCAAAATTAAACCATGGCATACTTTAACATTCATGGATTCACTGCAATCTGGGAGTCGAAATTGATATCGAAAGCCCCCTAGATGGTTTCACAAAATCAGCTCTCAGTTATGGGGAATATGCTGATTCTGCAAAAGGCTTGATCATCCCAAAAAGCAAACCACTTAAGAAAAAGCAAAGTTTCACTAAGGATTTTGGCTACTATAAAGTAGCTGTATAACTTTGAACTCTGGTCAAGTGACAAGGTTGATGTTAGCTTAACACCCTGTATGTACTTGTTGTTGTCGTGTGACCAGTGCAAAAATAATAAAAATAGTAATAATAATAATAAAAAGACTATTATTAATAGTGACAGGTGGGATAGAACACTTAGATAGTTCTAAAAGTGTGGAGCACAGAACTGGCTACATCCCCAGCTTTGCAAGTATTAACGGTTTCCCGAGAACAGTTCAAGTCTGTATGTACTTAACTTTAGTATAAAAAAGATAATTTAAATAAAATTTTCAATGGAACCAGTCACTTTAAAACTTACTATCTTTACCTCTGCTATCACTTTCATTGAAGAATCCGTTAAATTGCTCAAACAATGTTTCTGGGATTAAATGCAACATTATCCCGGGTCCAAGAGTTAAACATAAAACTGAAATAAACATGCAATACATTAGTTGTTTTCACAAAAGAAGTTTTTAAGTGAAAAAGTATAATATTAAGTAAGAAGTTATTAAACACAGTTTTTTTCTATTAAAGTTACTATTTTAGATATACATTTTTTTAAATAATTTAAAGCAATCAAAATTTCAATTTTAACCTATTTTGAACATTAGATTCTCAGTATGTCGTAGTTACTTTTGTAAAATATTGAAATAAAATTAGGTATAATCATACAAAGAGAACTTGTTTATAACTTTGAAAAACAGCAATTTTTTTTAAAAAATTCGTTGTTCAGTTGATTTAACAAACAATAGTTACAAAAAAAAAACCTAGGGCTGGTTGTTTAGGTTTGATGGTGCAAGAGTGTCTAGGGCCATGCCCACAGTTATAAACAATGTGTTGATTTGCCAATTAATGCAACTTTGACCTCAAATGTCACTCCATGTATACTACATTTCTAAGTGTTATTTTTTAAATAAAAAATAATAAGTAATTGTTATAACTGTTAAAGGTAATCACACAAACAAGTTTAATAACTGAGGAGTACCTACAGAACAGAACTAAGGCTAAATTTGTTATAATTGACAGCATCGCTATATGTGATAGTTTATAGTTAAGGAGAACAGACAAATGGTTTATTTACCTATAACATATACAATCAAAACACCAGGAAATACTTTTCCAACAAAAGCCAGAAAAGAGAAGAAACCACACATCAAAGAACAGAACTGAAATAGGTTTCAAAGAACAGATTGGAAAGTGAAGTTAACTGAGTCAAAAGAAAAAAATAATTATATTTAATTGATTATACGTATTAAAAATGATTTCACAGGTTGGTCTAGAAATTTTTTACGGGTTATTTTTGAAAAAGATCAGGGTTGGAAAAAAACCAGGTTTTTTTCAAAAAAACCAAAAAACCCGGTTTTTTTGGTTTAAACCAGGTTTTTTTGGTTTAAACCAGGTTTTTTCAAAACTTTACTGGGATTTAACTAGTTTGTGTATTTGCAGGACTCTAATGATGTTTATATTAATTTCAAACTTTATTTTATGGTTTACTTCACTAATAAGATCCCCATATATTTTTTTTAATTTGATATTTTATAAATGTAAAACTATTTTTTGGGCATAATATACTCCAATTATTTCAATTTCCACATCATCATACATGACATCCGTTAAAATTTGTAATGGATGTCAATTAAACCATTCATAGTATTTTTTTAACCTTAATTTAAATAACTAAAGTAATAAAGAAGTAATAATTCCAAACTTTTTAGACACAATTTATTATGATCAAGGACCACTACTATTCAACATTTTAAACCAAAATTTTGAAGCTTTTTCGATTCCAGGCTTATTATGCAATTTAAACTGCACACCAAAAGAGGAAAAATTGAGATCAAAGTTAGCTGTTGTTGCTTTAGCAGTCAGAATGGTTCAACTTCACTAAAAACGTTACTGTTAAGTTTTTTTTAAATATCAACTGTTTGGCCTACACCAATATATTGCAGACACCATGCTTTACATAGTCACTCTCAAAAAGAAAATTTCTTAAAGTCACTACAAGCTCTAGTAGAATATTTCATAACAAGAGTAACACCAAAGAGTTATTAGGGAATCTGTGTTTTGCATATTCTAATGCTTCTGCTAAAAAATTTGGGGAAAAAAACCATCTTTGGTTTTTTTGGAAAAAAACCATTTGGTTTAAACCTTGGTTTAAACCATGGTTTAAACCATTTGGTTTAAACCATGCCAACCCTGAAAAAGATTGAAACAAAAAGTATTGCAATAGAAAAATTAGCTTTTCTTCCACTTTTTTATGCATATAACTTATCCTACTCAATTTTTTAACAAGTTCACACCTTTTGTAAGACATTTTATAATTGTAGAAAATTTATTCTGACATTTTAATTTGTCAGAATTTCAATAGGCCACAATTGAACTGTTTATTTTGGAAACCACCTAAATGACAAGTCACTTGACTGGTTTTTGAAAAAAAAAAACAATGCTCATTAACACAATTTTGGTTGGGAACTAAACAAACTTAAATAATTACATCTGTAAGTAATTCAGTTACAACTAAAAGTGCGTTGAATTGAAATGTTTATTTCAAAAACCAGTCAAGTGACTTGTCACTTAGGTGGTTTCCGAAATAAACCAATTCGATTGTGGTGGGTCAATTGCCTCACCTCAATATAAAGAGAAACTTAAATTTCATTATGTATGTCGCATTAAAAACTATACCTCAAATCAAATGTAAATTTTAAGATTATTAAAACTGATTAGGAGAGAGAGAGAGAGTTTTTAATGACTTAATAAATAAATTGCTTCTTTCTCCATGTCACCAGAACAGTTTTTAGACATAAAATAAAATGTTTAGAGCTGATTAAGCATAAATGCATATTTAACAAATGATTTAACATTAGGAATAGTGGGGAATACACTTGAAATTTTTAAACGATTGGCTGCTCTATCTATAATGTGAACAAGATGAAAAAAAAATATTATTTATAAGAGGAAAAATTAATATTGTGAAGTTCTTAGGTTTAATAATCAAGCACTTACCAAGCCCCTATTCTCCTTTCTGAGTTTCCAGACATCCTTGAAGAGGATGCTCATCTTTACCATGATGTCATTTGTTATATGACTTGCATCAGACAGACTATAACTGCAATAATTATATAAATCATTTTGTTACATATTACATGAAATACAAAGGAAGGAAAAACATTTTAAGTTTCTAACCATTTATTTAAAATAAAGCCAAATAATGTCAATCTAAAAAAAATCAAATGCTACATAGATATGTTTGACAGTTCTGGTAAAAAAATAACTTATAATTTGACTATTGCTTAGTATCTTGATTGCTGTTTTGACAGAGGCAATAATTTCACTGTACTGGGAGTTAAAAATTTGAAGAATTTAAGGTTTTAGCATTTTTATTACAACTGACTTCTAACAGTTTTAAATTAGGCGTGCATTTTAAAATTCCTTGAAATATAATCACATAATACAGATTATAAACGATACAATAAGCATATGGTTTACATTGAAAAATCATACGAACCTTCCAGTAGCTTCTTTTTCAGTTGAAGGCACTAAAAAAGGAAAATAAAAGCTATGTTGAACAAGATTTTCTTTATTTGTAAAAAATTATGCATTGTTCTGTAATAAAGAAAAAGACATACCAGTGACATTGGGCCAGCAAAAATCATGCAATGATTTATACAAGAAGAGGAAGATCCAAAAAATGGACAGTATAGAGAAAAATCTGCGATTCCAGGCAACAATTAACCTAAAAAAAATACGTTCATTACGAAAAGGTTGAGAATGAGAGGCTATTGTTACTTAGCTACATTTCCACTCAGCTACAGTCGACTAAGTTTTAATTCACGAACAACACTTTTTATGCAGAATTAAAATAATGATATTGCTGACGGTCTAGCAAAAGTGGGCTCTTCCGTGCAACAATCTGAAGGCTTTTTATTTCATCTATTCTATGTTGGACTCTATTCAAGAAGCAAAGCCACCATTAATAACTCATGAAAGCTGCCACATGATCGCCATAATAAGCCGGGTCTCTTGAGTCACATCGCGCATAGATTTGCCGGGATTCTGAAACATTTTGCGGTTAACTGTATTCACATTTTCTAGTGTTTGGGCATGTTTTTCTATTACAAAACATTTTCTTTTCTCTAATGGGGCTGCAATCGGCCATTTACTAAGAATGAGCCCCAATTCAAATGAACGAATAGCTTTAACTTTGTCGCCAGACGGTAAAAGGAGGAGGGGACGACCAACACTGACGTGGCGAAGAAGCAACTTGAAGGAGCGAGACCATCTTGGTTGGCCAAGCTGGGCAGTTGCCAGGGAGGCCGCATTGAACGGGAGGAACTGGATTTCAACAATTGCGGCCTCATGCGCCTATAAGGCGTGACGAGTCACAAGGCAAGGCGATGGGGCTGCAATATTAGCGGTCAAGCCATTTGTAGACTTGGCATATTCCCTAGAACTGAGAGCCATTTCTTGGTGGCACCATATGGGCTACTCTCGCCACCAAGTTTGACGCCCAGATTAAAATGAATCTGTGCTCTCTGTGGATGTTAAAGTATGCCGAGGGAACCCAAGCCAAATGCGCATGCCAGGGATCTCTCACATGCCACATAATCATATGACATGGGTGCCCAAGATTTTCCCATCCAAAAAATCCGAGGACTCAGCCGGGGCTCTAACCCACGATCTTGGGCTTAAGGGGCGGACACGTTTAACCTCTCAGCCACTGAGAAGCTTAAAAACATATTCTGTTTGACACTGTTTTGTGACTAATCGCTGCATAATCCTCATTTCTGGTACTTTCACACCTTTTTATTCATTGGCAAGTAATTGGCCACATTTTCCCCCACAAATTAGTTTCAATATAACTTTCCACAATAAACATCCTCTGCTGTACTGAAAGCGACATCACTTTATGCAGTGATCTGATCAACAAACACTTATACAGCTTTCACTAAAGTCTGAATTCGATAATAGTCTATATGCAATTCTCTAGTCTAGTAACAACCAAACCAACCAATGAAAAAAAAAACAGGTTTGATTGCCAAGTTAAGCCATTGAAGTATTTTGAGAGGATTTCAGGTTGCTACAATATTTTTCTCACCACCATCATTATAGTCATTTTTACTTACAAACTTCGTTGGATTAAAAAAAATTTACATTTGATTTAAAGTAATACGAAACTAAAGTGATTTATTGATTATTTATAAAAATCAAACTTTCTAGGAATTCCGAAACAGCTTTATGAAAAACAAATGGCATTTAAAAGATTGCAGCACAGCAATTTATAGAGGAAATTTAACGAATTGAGACGCTAGATAGAACAATAATTTTGACTTACCAATAAAAAATATTGAGCGTAACAAATGCAAAAGCGCTTAAGTACGGTTGTTCCCAAATAAGAAGCTTGACTGCTGTTCGAAAATACGTCTCTAAGGGGTTACTCAAAATAGAATTGTAAACACCTTTTCTTGATGGTGTTGAAGTTTCTTCCTGCGTTTTACTTTCAACGATTTCAGACGAATTATTTCTGTTGTAGATATAGTCTCCCAGATATGTGCTGGTTCTGTGGTACAATCGTTTTAAAGAGATCATTTCAGCGATTAGTTTTCGGATCACAATATTCGATTTCGATACTTCGGTACAATTTTGTTGTCTTTTAATTCGAAAGTAAACAAAACAGATTGTGAGATCACGCCACTACTGGATTGAACAAAACACAAAATAGCACGCTGTCGCACTATCTGTATGACGTAAGAGAACTTGCCTACCGAACTGCGCGTTGTCATTGGTGGGTTTGCCCTTTGTTTAAGTTCACAGTTGTTGATGAATAAAAAGTATCCACACAAGGTTAAAAATATTACGTAACTCAAAATGCATGATTATAATCATCACCTGACCTTAATAGATTTAACCCTATTCTTTAAGGGAAAATAAGAACGTTAAATATCTTATCTAGATCAATGACTGTGATTTCGTCTGCAACAGAAATTATCAAACATGATGATTTAGTTTCACAAGTTGGCAATATAAATTGATTATTTGTGTTTATTTACTGTTTCACACATGGTTTTTGTTTAGCAGAACAGAACGACCGTGTTACATGCACTGCACATTTGAATTTTTCTGTTAATTAATGCTAATAAAGCTGATTCTTCAGAAAAAATACAACCTTTTATAACTCGAAGGAGTATTAGTACTCAAGTGTCATAAAAAGACTGATTTTTATTCATAATCAAAATGGATCTAGCATTTAAATTAGTAGGATTTATTACAACTTTTACCATTTATAAAAAAGTTATAATTGTGTTAAAAATCAAAAAAATAATTCTTCACAAAAATTTCATGAGCCATTCTCAATTAATATTTAAATATAACAAGCTTAATGAGTAATTAACTTTAGATGCTTAGCTAATATTAACTGTGATAACTAGTAATAATTTAGTTTTAATAGCTAATAAATTAACCATTTTTAATCCTAAAAAATATTAATATGAATAGGCTCAGGAGGGACTTCAAGCAAGAGAAGTTCCTGTTGGTTGTATCATGATGTTCCAAGATCAAGTGATAGCTTCCTCAAGAAATACAATCAATGAAACTAAAAATGTAATCATATTTCAGTGTTCATAATCATTTTATTTTAAGAAATTAAAGAAATTTTAGGACCCGAATTAAAAAATACATTGTCCTGGATAAATAATTTAAAAAACAAAGTATATTAAAACTTAAATTTAAAATGGCAAAAAATGTTAATAGTCAATTATGAATCGAGATTATAGGGAAAAAAAGTAATTTTAAAAAATATAGCCTCGGTCTCATCAAGTACTTTTTTTAAAAATAATTTTGTTGGATCTCTGCAATTTGCCTTAAACATAATACCATGGACTTAATTGGAAAAAAAAACTGTTTTATGGTGGTCATTTGTAGCATGGTTTTTGTTGGTTTATGTTTGAAAATTTTATCCTAAAAATGTAACATATGACGCTTTTTATTTTATTTACAAAGCGTCTTTGCAAAAAATCTCCCTATGTAATTCTGTCATTATTATGAAACACAATAACAATGAAAGTTACAGACATTGAGCTATTTTTTTTTAAACCATTAATCAATGATTAAAAATATATGTATCACCATCACTGAATAATAACAGATGTTTTTACAAACCTTTAAAGCTAGAACTGCAGTGATTCTGCATGTAAATGTGAAATCGATATATCTTCACTGTAAACTTCAATATAAGAATTGCTCATTGTGTGTTTTCCTAATTAATATTTTAATTATATATTCATTGGAGATATATATATCAGGAATGAGGATATTTTACATCTGAAAATTTTCAGTTTCTGAGACACCCTTTAAGTTATATATACACGTGCAAGTTTTACACATGCATAAACTTATCACCGGATTGTCAGATTTTCCAACAACAGTATATTTTAATTTAATTTGTTAGTTTTGTTTTAAAGTTTAATTTAAAATATGAGTTATTGAAAATCATCTGCAAGAGAAACGCAGCTCTGAAAAATTAAAATAAATTAAATTTTCATTAAAAAATTAAATTTTAATCTTATGCTATGAAAACAAGTTTGCACTTCAGCCAATTTGTGTATCCGTCAGAGGGTAAAGCAGAGGGGCAAATGTGGATTGCTGGGGAAATGGGCTTGTAGCTTTATTACAGCAGCTTAGGATCCTGGACCTGGTCTAGGCAACTGGACCAAGGGCATATGAAACAACAATAAGAAATGTACATTTTTTTCTGTTTTAACCCTTTCAGTCCCAGTGATGGCATTTGGCATTATCATGTTTCTGATTATAATTTAAAAAAAATAATAGGGCTGACATCTATTGGAATTAATGAAAATATATTCTAATAGGAAGAATCGAATGATGTGCTTTTAGATATTATAATTGGTTATAGACGATCAGATTTTTTTTCTAAAATGATGATGCCGAATTGTGTTTGGGACTGAAAGGGTTAATTAAACTTTGATCCTTTCTCAGGCTACCCGACATGCAGAGATCAACTGCATCGACCAAGTGCTAGCTTGGTGTAAGGAAAACAACAAAGATTCCAAGGAAGTGTTCAGACAACTGGAAGTGTTTGTGACAGTGGAGCCTTGCATTATGTGCTGTGCTGCTTTGCGGTCCCTCTGTATCCTCTTTATTATAGTTAGAAATGTTATAATAGTTTATGAAAACAGTGCACAAAGTAAAATATTTTAAACAAGGGAAATTCTGTTTATTTCACAAGTGTTTGAGGCTTGCATGACATGATTTTCTCAGTGTTAATTTTTTTAATTTATGTGAAGTTTGGATATACTTTTTGTTTAATAATCTTATGAAAAAAAATATTTTCTACACTGCAGACAAAATTTTAATGGTACTCAACAGTTTTCCAAAAATATAAATGCTCAAAGTAGTCTTTAATTGTTTGGACAATGTGAAATGTATCAGTGCAAAAAATACACACATGTGCTTAAATAGTTATTTAATCAACAAGTGTGAAAAGTAACACGATTTAATTTCACTAGCTCGTGAAATAATGACTTGTGTTTTAAAAAGTTTACTTTTCCCACACTATTTTTTTTATAATTACCTGAAAAAAAATCAAATATCATTGGTTAAAAAATAATTCATGTGCTTATTTTGTTACGTAAAGAAGATCGGCATCAATAAATCTAGGGAACGGCAAACTTATTTTTTATAATTATATGAAAAAAATATTGATTCATTTAGTATTATGCACTTTAAATAATTACTTTGGCTACCAATAATTGTTTTGTAACACGCATGCATGTATGTTCTTTAACCTTTTAAGCTGTGTCTCATGTAACATATGGTTGCAATAACGATCGATTTGGAGGATGTGGAACTGTTCTGAATGTACACAATGATGACGTGTTCTTTAAAGAAGAATTAAAGGTAGTGCATTAATTTTTATAATTTTTTATTTTCTGGTATTTAATGCTGTTAATTTTTTTCTTTCAATTTTAGGTTATATCTGGTGTAAGAAAGGATGAAGCTGTAGAATTATTGAAAAATTTCTATAGAGGAGAAAATCCAAATGGTAAAATATTTATTCTTTTTTGTCAATAAAGATGAGTTAATTTTTATGTACTTAATAAAAGTTAGTGTTTTTTAAGCATGAATTTTTCAAATTAAAGTATATCTATTTACTGTCAGATATTTGAATGTTTTATTGTATGTTAAGTAATTGATAAAAATCTATTTTTCAGCCCCATTCCCAAAAGTTAAAAAAGAAGCAATACCATGAATTTTTTTGTAACACAATTACTGTAAATAAATAGTATATTTTTACCATATTTATGATTTTTTTTTGCAATATAAAAATTCAGGGTTGGGTTGCCACACTTTTTGGTAACAAAAATCAAGGATAATTTAAGGACTTTTCATGGATATATTTCTTCATTTTCAAGGACTGTATATTCAAACATGCAACACCTAAATTTCACGTTAGTTTTTAAAAATTCATTTAAAAAACCAATAACAGACCTCAAACTTTCAAATGAATTTAAATATGAATTATAAAATGACCATTTAGTTATTGAAAAATCCATCTAAAATCACTTGGCCTTCTTTCTTGGATTATACATAAACAATAAATCAAAAAGTAAAATAGGAACTGATTCGCCACATTGAAAAAGTGTTTGTAATGAAGCCAAAAATTAACATTTGCAAGAGCCTTAGACGACGTTTGAAGACTTTTGCTCAAATTTGACGTCACAATTAAAGAAAACTCAATCAAGTTATCTCTTAGCAAAAAATTAAGGACTTTTCAAGACCTTAAGAAGCGATGTATTTTTTTCAAGCACTTTTCAAGGACTGTGGCAACCCTGAAAATGACACCCCCTTTTGGAGTTTTGATTAATAAAAAAGCACAAATGAAGGCACATATATTTTATTTAACAACTTTAAAGGAAGCATAGTCTACATATTTCAAAATGATATGATAGAACTATCATTTTTAATCTAAAGACAAACATGATACATGTATAATTACATAATTATGCATACTTTGTAAAAACTGTTTTGCATTCTCAATTATTTAAGGCACAAATAGAAAACTTGTCAAACATTTTCAGCACAAACAACAAAATGGCAACATTTAGTTTAAATAATTAACACCATTTTTTTTTTATAAAACATTGATGCATAAAAATAAATTCAATCAACCACTAAAATTCTAAATTAAAAATAAAATAATTTACAATTCTTTGGCATCAATATATCAATGAAATTTGTGACTTTTTATATGTACAACTTGAAACAGCGTATCACCTAAAAGGCTGTTCTAATCCGAGCTGTTTTTGCAGTAACTTTAACCTTTGAACACAATTAACAAGTGAGGTATCAGTAGTAGCATTCTTTTTGTTGTCAGATCTGCAAACAAATTATGAAAATAAATTAACAATTATCTAATTGCTATAAGTCTAAAATACAGGGTGAGGCAAACAAAAGTGGCCCCGGTCTAGAGATAGGAATACGTTGAAATGCTTGACGAGAACTCTAGAAGTTGCCTGACACCTGTTTTTGTATTGGTTGGATCGGATTAGCTTCACATTGGAGCTACTCATAGACTAATGGCAAGTTCAGATCTTACTTCGCATTGTACAAAGACGTCAAATAATCCAAATTTTGTGTCTTGCAATCAATTTAGAATGTTTTGTATACCAAAAACAAAAAGGTCCGATTCTCTAGGATAAATAACTACCGAAACAATCACTAGTGGGAACTTTTCTTGATCAGCTTTACAAACCTTTTTGTATTTCATTTCAACTAGCTTCTAAAACCGTAATGTCGTTGCCGGCAAATAAGTCGCCAAGCGTTTGTTTGGGCTTAATATTGAAGCGATCAATAGTTTCAGTTAGCGAACCTGTTTTGTATTTGCTTTAGACTTGGCAACATTTCTGTCGTATTCTTATCTCTAGACCGGGGCCACTTTTGCTTGCCTCACCCTGTATAAGTTAGTTGACACAAATTGACTATACACTAACTGGTAATCATAAACAACCTAACAGTTCTAAACTGATTTACATGACAAATATACATTTTAAATAAAGTTTCTCAAGCTGATGATGCTCATTGTTGATGTGGCAACAGCAATTTAAATGAATAAAATTAAATTTTGATGCTAATTCAATGGGTAGATAGTCAAAAGATGTCCAGATATATAAACAAAAAGTATAAAAGAAAGGTTATAATATTAGAGACCTAACAATAAAAAAAGAATACTTAAAAACAACAGATAGGGTAGACTGACAAGTGAGTGAACTGTCGAGTTGCCCTTATATTTCTTAAAAATCTTTTCTCTTCCGTTTTTCCCAGCGATTTAGCTTTTCCCTTCCCTTTCTAAACCGCCATTTTTTGAAAGCAACGGACTTCTTTGCAGTGGCGCTACTAGTTCTTTGCCCAACCAATCATAGAAGGATTGGCGGACATGCACAGTGGTGTGCAGGTGTTTTAAGGGGGAATAAACCCTATTTTCTCTGCCACATTTCTCCGGCTGTTATGAATATTTTTACAAGCGGATTTTTTAATGTGATAAATGTAGCTGACTTACAGGTCTCTATCTTCCCACTTTTTGAAATTTCTTCGAATATTTTGAGTAAAATAATTTATTGAATATCAAAAAAAAATTCGTACTAATTTCAAAAAGTGGGATTTTCGGGACCTGTAAGTCAGCTACATTTATCACATCAAAAAATCCGCTTGTAAAAATATTCAATACAGCCGGAGAAATGTGGCAAAGAAAATAATTTTTTCCCATTGGATTAACATTGAGGCACTTGAGTATGGAGACCCCCGGTCCTGCACGCCCATTCCCCCTTAAGCGGGCGGTATTGCCGAGGAGGAGGGACATTCGATTGCGATTTCTGAGGGAGTGCAATCTCTCTAAAAAGAATTATCTCTTGGCCGTTGAAAAAATTCCGGCGAGTGAATCGCGGGTTTCTTTGGTGTGTTTACCGCTTGCAATGCGGGAGTTTCTTGGACGTGAAAATTCCTTTTGAGAGCTATGGATTAACTTCAAGTGAGACTTCTATCGACGGAAGTTTCTTGGTTCTCTCGACTGCAGCAAGAGCAACTCCACGCCTGTGCCAACGAGACGAAAACTCCAAGACGATGACCGACCACATGCAAAAATCCTCAGGCTGAGGACCTCAGATAAGAACATTGTCATTTCTCTTCTCTACCTAGCTTTCTTTACTTTACTTTTTTTTAATTTTTTCTATCCGGGTACCCACTCGCGAGATTCCTTTAGTAAATTTTCTTTTTTTTTAATCAATCAGAGTTAAGCACAATAATTGCAGACAGTTGGTAAATACACTTAAAAAAATAAGGATTAAAAATCATTAAACTGGATGGATTGGCAACACTGACTTCCTCCCATCTTGTAGGAAGCTTTCCGACATCTGATTGGTTGTAATTGGTCATTTATTAAAATTCCTCATGTTTATTGACTGGACATTTTTGTGTTCATTCACTTGGCTTTTGTACCACTTTTTATTTGGACCCCCAAAAGACCCAAAGCAATGCAATATATAGTCACCTTATTTTTGTAGAATTTACATGAAACGACAACAGATGTGTGCACATTGTCATAAATCAGAAGCTATATTTTCTTAAAATGTATGAATTTTCTTAAAACAAATTGAGCTTAAGTGTTCATTCCCTGGTTAATCTACCCTACAAAGAACCAAATTTGGAAAGGGGTGGGGGTGCGAACGGACGAACAAAAAGACAAACTTCTCCACCATGTCAATACCTGATTCCCATATTTAAAAAAAATTATTTTGCAATTTATAAAAAGAAAAGTAGGTTAAAAATTAATAAAATCTCAATTAGATTTATGATTGATGCAACAGGAGGATATAGTCAAAATGCTTCACAATAACTATAAGATCATAAGTTTTAATTTGAAATGATAATAATAAGAAAGCTCTTACCTTGAATTGGTTGTGATTTGACCATGGTTGGTTGCTTCCCCTTGACCAATGGAGTTTGATAATGAGATGGATGATAAATGACGACTTCCTAGAAGGGGAGAAATACAACTTTGTAATTTAAAGTTTTCTAGTAGGAATTTTGAAATCCTGGCACTACATTATTTTTCTTTCTTTCTTAAATTAACTTTAAATCATCATAATGATATCAGATATGGGAAATTTGGGTACATAAATTTTCAATAGAGTTGGGTCTTTTTTTACATTCAAAATTTTATTAATTTTTTTTTATAAAAATAGAAAATTAACCTTTGAATTTTAAAAAATGTCATTTGGAAAAATATGTATTTTATACTTAAGAGTATGGAAAATACACTCAAATTGGAATTAAATAATTTAAAATACTGAAGTTTTAAATAATCAACATATTGGACAAATGATTTAAAATATTGATTGAAACTAGGGAAAACATTTAACATTAACAAGCCAATTAGAGAACTAATAGGGTCAAGTGGGGTTAGTGTGATAGGGTTTCTGCATTTTTCATTAAGAAAATTCGTTCTCTGCTTCAAGTAAATTCCAAATCCTAAAATTGGTAGTGAATTATTATAAGAAACATACATATATATGTAGAAAAAAAATTATATGTTTGAATTCCAATTTTAAGTGTACAAAATTTGCATTTCAAAACCATTGCTGTTTTATCACACTTACCCCACATAGGGTAGACCATATAAAAGAAGACAGTTGCACTTTAATTCAAAAGCTCAAAAGTTTCTTTAAACAAAAAATAAGGTCAATATTTCTTTTTAGTTTAATTATAAGTGGTCTAATGTTATATATTGCAAACTTTCAGATTTTTAGAATGATTTCCAAATGTGCAAGAGCTGTTTATCACACTTACCCCCAATCACACTTATCCCACTTGACCCTACTATAATATAGAAAATATTTCATTTTAACGTCCCTATCTTCTCTGAAATATTTCTAAGTGACAGATACATCAAGCTTTTTTTTATTAATAACAAAAACAATAACATTACTATGCCTTTGTCTGAAAGTTTTAGATTTATAGACAGATTCATATTGATAAGATACTTAATAAATAATTTGAATCATGTTCAAGTTAAAAAAAAACAATCTTTTTTTGAATTTTGGGAAAAAGTTCCCACTTTATATATTAATAAGCAACCCTGCTCCATCTTTACAACAGTTAGAATTTTTACCTTTACGTTTATAAATACATTATAATAGGCATGTATTACATCTTGAGTGGCAACAGTCCCACAGGAATGAAAATAAGGTCTTAATTGGTTAATCAATATAGTGGGCAGAGCTTACTACTGTGTCATATCACCAATCACCGAAAACCTCCAATGAAATCCCAGAGTAGAAGCAGAAGTGATCTATTGTTATGCGAAACAACCCAATAGAATAACTAGTATAATACATAACATGCGATTGGAAGGCTTACCGGGGGTGTTTGTGGTCGTTGAATGAGATCTGAAGACCTTTCTTATTTCTGCATCCACTCTGTTATTGGAAGGGACCAGTGCTCGAAGTGACCACCTCTTTACCAAGTATTTCATTCTTATGGTGGCAACAACTAGAAACCCTACAGACCGGAACCGGGAACGACCCTGCAGGCGAGTTTCCACGATCGAGGAATCGTCTTCCACAACGTGTGGCAACCGGTTGTTCAGGTGGTTCAGCCATGCTAGGGTTGCCGTTTCTGTGGCCTGGAATCCCCTGAGAAGCTGGATGAGGTATTTTTTCTGGTAAACCAGGGATTTGTTGTAGCTGAGGCTGCGCATGTATACGAGGTATAGGCAATGGAGCTGTGGACAGAAGAAAAGTAATAGGTTAATGATTATTTTTTTATGCGGGTTAGGGTTTAGTTGAATTATCTTCCCACTCAGGGCCTAGGGTCTTCATATATTTAGGGGCCCCAGAAATTAGTTCTTTATGCTAAATGCTGTAGGCTACTTAATTTTTAGCAAATGGTAAAACTGTTCCGAGAACCCCACTTTGATTTTAGCTTTTCTTTGACTTAGAAATGTACTTAACATGATTGTTTTGATCAATGTTATAAGGAATATGATTAATTGGTGGCAGAAAGTATGAAACACCAGTTCACTAGCACATCTTTACGTGCACCAGCCTATTGATTTCCAATTACTTAATATTCCAAAAATTAGAATGTACTAATTAGAATACTATGAATAATAGATTTTTTTTTTTCAGTTGGTAATGATTTTAATATATCATCTAAGAACCAGTGGTTAGTTTCAATGGGGACAATTTCTTGAACTAAATTAACAATTCGACCTCTTCCCATCTAAAGAATAAAAATTACATCGCAGATTTTGAATATTTTACATTAAGTTGAAATATGCTTATCACTATTGTGAAGCATATGATGATGATATTGTGTCCATGGAAAAAGATTATATGCGACCAAAGGTGTCATAGACCGCTTCAGCGATCTGCAGACAGTGGTCCTCATAAAGGTCTTTGTTGGGCGAGTTGGTGATTTGCTGCAATTTTGCCACGATGACAGGGCAAGAGAAAATATGTTTTGGACTCAGATCCAAGTTAGGGCAGTTTCTGCAGCTGTAGTATTTCCTAGTTCCATCTTTTTGGATTCCCATCCCTTTGAAGTGGCTTGTCCTTAATCTAATTAGAGTTTCTAATCTAATAGCAGTTTCAACATTAGTATTTAATTTTAACACTTATGCTGTTAAATTTTGCTCTGGCAACTGAGTTGATGTCATTAAGAGCGATTTGGAGAAGAACATCATTGTTGAGAAAGCACATCGAAATTTTTTATTAAAAATGGTGATGAATTAGTTCAACATACTTTAGCATGATCGGATTGGTTGTTCTGTGCATCACTAAGCCTGTTCATCAGCTCTTCTTCCAAAGTAGAAACACCATTCTTTGTTTCATGGAACACATTGTCTGGGGTCGCAGGAGCGTCTGGACAGTCAGTTTCGTTTTGAAAATGCAGTTGAGGTGTGAGGTGGACAGAAGCCTAAATAAAGATTGATAATGCTGTTAACTCATACAGGGTTGCCACACTTTAAAAAAAAATTCAAGGACTATTTAAGGTTTTTTTTTCACGGATATATTTCCATTTTCAAGGACTGTATATTCGAACATGCAGCAACTAAATTTCACGATAGTTTTTAAAAATAATTTATTAAACAAATAAGAGCTCTCTAACTTTAAAATTAACTTAGTGTTATAAAATAACCTTTTAGTTATTAAAAATACCATCAAAATCACATACTTTGCCTTCTTGAATTATACATAAACAATGAATCAAAAAGTGGAATAGGAACTGATTCACATTGAAAGTGTTAAAGAAAAAAAATTAAGGACTTTTCAAGGGTGATAATGTTTTTCCAGCAATTTTAAGCACTTGAAAATCAAAGTTTTTTTCAAGCACTTTTCAAGGTTTTCAAGGACCGTGGCAACCCTGCTCATAACTTATAGTGAATGGGTCTCACAAACTGACAACCACAGAGATCATTGTTAAAGTATTAGAGTGAAGGATCACGTGACCTCCAATGCTAACGACGGGACGAGCATGGATGCCGCCATATTGTCCTGAGCATGGAGAGCAAAATTGGCAGGTTATGGGGCCAGTGTTGAAAACACTGTAACAAGAAAAATTCCAGGAAAAAATAAAATTTAGTTCTAAAATTTACTCTGATACTCTAACTATGATCTCTGTGCTGACAACAAAGTCAGGGTCCTCAGTAGCTAATACAAATACAAAAATTGTAGACCAACAACAGGGCAGGGGCCCGGCAAGGTTGGTCTAAAATATATATTATTTTTTACTAGTTTCCAATAACTATTAAGATTCTTTTCTACTCTCTTCGAATACACAACAAATTCTGGTAAAGAATTCCCCTTATTGACGATTATATTGTAAAAATAATGTTTTCTAAGTTGTCAGCGTCACCACCAAAGGCTCAATATTTGATCTATTGCTATCCATACAATAGAATGTATTTTTTTAATAGTTTCATTGGTTTGAATTAGTGTAAAAATTTTACAATAACTTTTTACCAGAAATTCAAATTAACTTCAACACCTACATGCACAAACTAAATATATATTAAGCACTTGGTTTCATTTGAAGTTTGATAAAAATAAAAGCAAAATACAGATTTGAATATGATTAGTGTATTTTATCAATAATAAAAAAACTTACTTCAACTTCTGTTATTTTAAATGGACTTGGATTTCCTAGTTCTGGGGAAAATGCAGAAAATCGTTCAGCAGACCTAAAAGAAATAGAAATAAATCAATGCCACACATTTTCTCAAAGTAGTTAGTACAATTCTAGACCAGAACACTTAAAAAACAGTTTCATTAATCATTATCAAAAATTGCTTTAATGATTTTTTAAAGCTATTTAAAAAATATTGAAAACAGTCTAGTATATTACTCATATGATATTTCTCTAACTAGAGAAGTATACTTTTATCTGTGTTCCACAACTTAAACTGATTTAAAATCATAAAACAAGCACCCAAAATCAATAAGTGAATATAATGTACAAAAATTAATCTTATTTTTTCTGCTAAGAAACTTTAAGGAACTTAAGTTTGTAGTAGCAATATAAATTCACCTTGGCTCATCAGCACTTCTTAGGCACCCAACATCATAAGACATAGTTAGATTTTCACTGACCTGAAACATTCATTTATAGATTAATTTCATGAATTTACTACTATTAAGGGGGTTCAGTACAACAAAATCGGTGACAAAATCAAATCACAAATTATTGGCTTATAATACTATTACAACCTTTATTAATAATGTCACAAAGTATCAAGACGATTGGAAAAATATTTTTGACATTAAAAGCCCTTTTAATGTCATGGCTTCGTAAGGAAATGGGTTAACAATAAAAACTTTAAATGAGGTTTTCTCAGAACTTGATTTTTTGAACTTCGATGTACCTTTTCTCAAAAACTATGCTATGTTTTCTAGTTAACTTTTTTTATATGATGTAATACATAGTATAGATTAATCTGACGTTATAAATTTTAATAAAACTAAAATGAAATTTTTTTATGGGGCAAAAAAGTGAAAAATTTCATGATGTTTTGGGTACTTTAAAACTTATTTTATTTAAAAAATCTAACAGTTATTTACAAAAACTTTTAACCTCAGATTAATATATAAGGTTGGTATAAGACACACAAAAACTGTTAAGATGATCTGATCAGTAGTTATTGTGAAAAGGTACATTGAAATTGGCCAATTTAACATTACCGATATACAACATACTGAACCCCCTTAATCACCTGAGGGAAACAGACAAATAAACCAATCAACAATACAGTAATACATATACTTAAAAAAAAATCCTGAAGTTTATAATTTTAATAAGTTTGAACTATTGAGTAATCTTAAAACAATTTACTGCATAGTAAAAATTTTAGAATTCGAATTTCTTTAACAGAATTTTTTTTTAAAAACTTGCTCAAACCGAAAAGTAAAATGTTCTAGTACCTATTTGATTAAAAAAAAACTAAGTTAACAATTTTTGAAAAACATTTCACTATAGAGTTTGATACTTGTACTATTTTAAAGTTGAAATATGGCAAATTAATAATCTACATAGTAAGGACATTATTAATATTTAGTAAATTCTACAAATGAGGGCATTTTTTAAATTCCTTTGTCCGTGTGCTGGACACTGAATTTTTGGAATATACAATGTATTTCTAAAATAAACAGTAATACTTCAGACGCTGTTCGTGTACGTTTAATCTTTTCTTTTGTCTTTTTATTAGCATTTAATATTTCAGCAGGAATAGAATTTCCACCGATTGTTAAATACGATCAGTGTCTTGTCTTTAAATTACTAAATATGCTAATGCATTAAAGCTGTTAAAATTAAAATTTATCATGAGATTTTACAAGTTTATGGAGAAAATATTATAAGCAGTGGAATAATGCAGAAATTCATTTCGACTTTAAGAAAATAGGACAAATGAAGAGCTTAGCGGAAGATGTGCTAAGTGACATTTTTGAAAAAATAAGATTTTTGTGTCAATGAACATATTAATTTCGTTACCGATAACCCATTTATCATAAAATGTAGGTGTAGTTTATTTTTTACAGTTTGCAAGTGCTGTTTTCAACAGATCCGAGTGCTAACTAAAAATTTTACAACATTTTCTATTTTCACCATTTTGACACTCTGATCAGAATCTTCCACTAAGCTCTACAATTGATTATGATGAAAAAGGCAAGCAACTTACTCTTTGAGATGCTTTTTCAGAGGAGTTATTACGATACAAGCTATAAAGAAAAATAATTTTTTAAAATATAGTATGGAAAAAAATATTATAAACTAGCAGTATGGTCCCGCCTTACTGGGAACCCGTTAACTTCGCATTGCTTCCTTTTAGAGGCATGCTTACTTGTGAAAATACACTCAAAATCAAAACAAAATTAAATTCATGTTGGCGCATGCGAACTTAAAAAAGCAAACACTAATAGAGGATGAAGCAGCCTTAGGGTGAGCGCATATCTCAACCAAACTCAATCAATCAAACTAATAGAGGATGGCGCCAAGCCCCCATTTCGGCCCGGTCCATGTATTTTCAAGCCCTGTTATGGTCCCGCAATCCCACGTGTATGACGTTTTTTTTTAAACTAATTATATTAATTAAAAATCACAATCAAATATGAAAAAACTAAGCCTCAGGTGCACACGTAGGTATTAAAAGGAATCTATATTAAAAGTTTCGAATTTTTTAGAGCAGTCTAAGTAGGTCTTTTGTGATCCACAGACATACACACAGACAGACTCTTTCTTTTATTATTATAGATACACTGGCACTTATGTTAGTCTGTGTAAATTAATGATTGACGAAAAGAAATGTACCTGGCTTCATAGGCTATAATTTTCTTAAGGTGCATCACTTCATCGGATTTTGAATCCAACTGAGATTCGTATTGTCTGAACAACTGATGCTGATGACTTAAGTTGTTTTCAAGAACAGACACCTTTGAACCTAGATAGATTAAAAATTTAAGACATATTTTTAAAAAGGATTCTTCAATTTACTAAATAAAAACACTTTTGCTTTTCTATTAAAATTAAATAAATTGGGTTTGGTAAGCTCATTATTACAGCATTTGCAAATAAATGATAAATCAGGTGTCCAGGGTTCGTACTCCAATTTTATAAAAAAAAATAAGTACTTTTTAAGGACCTTATTAAAAACGTTTTAGAGCAATCGGAAGCTTAAATTTGTTGGGCAATTAAGATTATGTAAAAAAATTCGAGAAAATACAAAAAAATGATGTCTTACTAAGAAAAATGTGGTAACAGAAAAAAAAAAAAGAAATTTGTGCTTTATATTATTTATCAGCAACAGGTGAGAAATAATATTCAAAACCTATAAAATACTAAATTAAAAAGCATGCAGGGAAAATTTCAGTTATATATAGACAATATTCAATAGTGGTCTTATTAAGAAATAAAACTTACAAAAGTTGTTAAAATAAAATTTTACAATAATATAACCAACGTATAAATTGAATAGTACTGACTTGCAAATTTAAACTTTTTTATATTTTGGAATCCGAAAGTCGCAAAACTCCGCCGACCCGAAAGTCTCAAATTTCCGCTGACCCGAAAGTCTCAAAACTCCGCCTACCCGAAAGTCGCGAAACTCCGACGATCCGAAAGTCGCGAAACAACTGCAATCCGAAAGTCGCGATACTCCCGGCGATCCGAAAGTCGCAAAACTTCGGCGATCCGAAAGTCGCAAAACTCCGCCGATCCAAAAGTCACGAAACAACGGCAATCCTAAAGTCGCGAAACAGCTGCAATCCGAAAGTCGCGAAACTCCCGGCGATCCGAAAGTCGCAAAACTTCGGCGATCCGAAAGTCGCGAAACTCCGGCGATCCGAAAGTCGCAAAACTCCGCCGACCCGAAAGTCGTGAAACTCCGACGATCCGAAAGTCACGAAACAACGGCAATCCTAATGTCGCGAAACAACCGCAATCCGAAAGTCACGAAACTCCCGGCGATCCGAAAGTCGGCAAATTGCGAACCCTGCTGTAAGCAGTAACGAGAAATGACAAATAAAAACAAACAAATTCAAATAAAAAATTAATTACGAAATATTTGACGAAAATTCTAAGGTTTCTAGGAAAAAATAAGCATTTATTAAGGACTTTGGCTTAAAAATTAAAAATAAGAATAAAGTAAAAAAATAAGTACTTTTTAAGGGCCTTATAAACGAATGTAAAAAATAAGTACTTTCTAAGGTTTTTAAGCACCGTACGAACTATGGTGTCATAAACAAGTGTTTGAACAATAATTTCTAAAGATATTACAGCTCACTTGTAATGAGTACATTCGGAAATTCAATTGATTAAGTGAAGGACATTTGTGGAGTCTCCAAATAATAAATACTTAAGAGTTCAATAAATTTCATTTTGTTTAAGTTACAGCATTTTTAGGGAGAAAGCTACATAGCTTTGCAATATAAAGCCTAGAAGTATTTGTATTATATTTAATGCATCATAAATTAACCATTTCACTCACGTTCATAATCAAGCTGCCTTTCTAGCTCCGAAAATCTTTCTTTGGAGCCATCGATTTCTTCGTAAGACAGGATTAGTCTCTGTCTTGCATTCAGCAGTTCCTCCACCAAGTTGCTTATGACTAGCTTCAAGTTGGCTTGGTTCTCAATCTTGAAATAAATGGCCGACATTACTAAATTGACTCAACATATTTGAATTTAAAATACTATGATATAAAACATTTTTTTCTTCCAATGATGCTGCTTTATAGGAGGCTTACCTTGGCATATTGACCAGAACTGATAGCCCCTTTTTTGTGGCATCATCTAGGCGACTATAACTACTAATTTTGATGCTCAGATTTACAATGAACCCGAGTTCTCTGTGGATGTTAAACTATGTCAAGATTTAATTTTTCCGAGAGAACTCAAGCCAAATGTCTACCAAGGGATATTTTGCATGCCACGTAATCATATGAAATGCATGTCCACGAATCGCCCATCCAGAAAATCTGACGACTCAGCCGGGGCTCAATCTTGAAACTTGGGCTTATGAGGCTTGCATGTAATACCACTCAGCCACCATGATATAAAACATTACAATAAAATTCAGGTAATTTTAAAAGGTTTACTCAGTTAGGCAACATTACATTAGAGTACAAAAGGGCCATTGATGACAGTCCCTATAGCTGTTCAACCAAAGGCAAGTGTTATATATAAAGTACAACTGTACTTGAACTGTGCAGTTTTTGAACTGAGTGACTCTAAATGCAGTGCTGGTTCACATGCGGAGTGTCTGCCAAGAGACTACTATTTTTTGTAACTGGAAAACACTAACTACAACTTTAAAAAAAAATAAACAGGGGGTGTAGACTGGAGTGCCGGGTGTCGACATATGGTGATTTTTGGCTGGTGCGATGCGACAGAGAAAAGAGTGGAAGTGTTTTTTTCTAGCGTACTGTTTTAAATGAAGCTGTGCTTGTGTGGATGTTGGCAAGTGTTCATGTAAAGAGTGTTGTAGCTAGGTACTGTTTCAAAGAAGGCTGTGCTTATGGAAATATTGGTCTGTTTAATGAGTTCTGTCCAAAGGAAATGTCTGTTTAATGAGTTGTAACGAATGTTTTACCTAAATAAATGTTTTTATTTTATGTAATGAGTTTTAGCAAATGTTTCACCTTAATAAATGTTTCTATTTTATATAGGTTTTTTTAAATTCTTGCTGGGAAACTGGGTTGTGACATAACACAAGTGACAAAGGCCAAGACTTGATAGGGTACACAATGCAACCATATAGCATTGTAGGCTGCTTTAGAGACATTGGACAAATTAAGACAACATATTTGCTAAGCCAAATTCCTTAAAGCGAGACAACTCTAAGAAATGCATGAAATTCTGCATAATATGAACTTATAAATTTTGTCAATGAAACACTAATGGTAAAGGATCAATTTGCAAGATTTTTTTTTTCAAATTAAATTGTGGTTAACTTTTAAATCATTGAAAATGTCTTTTGATATTGTATGCAAAATAGGAATTATATGTGCTTGTATTAATTACGATAAATTTTTAATAGTTGCTATGTTAATAAAAAATATCCCTACAGAAAAAAAATATTCATGAAAATTTTGCCAAGACATTATTATTATCACAAGGCAAAAGAAGTTTTGTTTGAAAATAGATTAAAAAAAAAACAGATTCTTACTATTTCAGGAGTTATGTTTCTTATTTTATTGACAATCCACCTCCGCTCTTCAAGCCAAAGCCGGGCTTCTTTCTCTGTAGAACTAGGAACTTGACATGATTCTATCAATTGTAGAACCTAAGAGAAAAATACCATTTATAAAAATAAACATTGTGTGGTACTACTAACTAATTAAATCACAATATGAGACCTGTGTTGCATATAAACATAAACCAAGACATTTGAGGTGCCTAACCAAGTTTTCGAAAAACAGCACTTCGGTTTAGAGAGTGTAGACAGCATAGTATACATAAAAACAGTTCTTTTCCTGTATAGTACAGGGTGGCCCAAAAGTAGACTTACAGTTAATGATGTATCATTGGTAAGAACTTAGGGTTATTTAGAAAAGGTATTTGACATAACCGTGCTTAGTTTTGTTGGTAGGCTAAAATAAAGTAGCACTACAGCATATCTTATTCGGAGAAAAAAAGTTGAGATTTGTGGACTTCGTTTGTTCTAGTTTTGAGATAACTTCAAAATATTTATTTGATGCTTGAGGAATAAGCAAAAAATGTTTCCAGAGTATGAAACTTCGAATCTCGCCAACTCCCAGCTATCCTATAAAATGATTTGTGATGTTGGAAAATTTGTGCTATTGTTTATAAGTGTAAACCACTGCTGGGAATCTGAGTGAGGAGTACCAATGTCGTGATCGACTTTTGTAAATGATCTACCCCATTTCCTATAAAGCAAAAATCCATATGATACCTAAATTTCCCTTTAAAAACCCCCTTTTTCATAGAACTTTTACTTAATTTGGTTTTTGTAATGCATAATAAAATATATGTCAGTAATTTGATTTTTTTAATTGCCTTTAAGGATTTACTTTAGCTTTAGTATTGGATGTATTAAAATTTGGGTTTGTTTAGTGGTTTACAGCAAGTTGGAACAGATTTGCAAGTGGGAACACATTTTATTTAATTCCGTTTTTCGTTTGCGATCTTTTTCCCTATTTTCCATATCTTTTAACATTACTGCTATGTGCCAAGTGAAAGCTCAAAATTCTTAGACTGTTCTACAAGTAAACTACAGGACGGACATTTTATTCAGAGTGTTTTAGCCTCCATCTTGCAAAAAACGGCTTCCTTCTTCACGACTCGCGCCCTTTCCCTCCCAGCCTATGAACGTCACGATCATCTGTGACGTCAGCAACCCTCGTGACCTGGAGTGACCAATGAGAACGGTTCTATCTGGTGTGGGGGAAGCGCGCCGAGAAATCTCGAGGATTCTCTCGTGGAAATCGAGCCCAGAAGGTGCTCTGTTTATTTCTCCGACTCCAGCCGAAATCGGCAAAATCCATGCCGAAAAAGATATCGCCCGGGTCTTCTCCTGCTCCCGCCGAGGTCGGAAATTCCATGCCGGCGCTCTAAGCTTTTCCGACTCCAGCCGAAATCGGCAAAATTCCATGCCGAATTAGACATCGCCCCGGCTGGGATGGCCGATGCCTCGTGGAACTGCAATCATCATCCTGCAAAGACCCTTCAAATCTTCATAGGCTGAAATGCCTAACCAGATAAGCCCCATATTTTCCTCACTAACTAACTCTTCCCTCTAATCTGTCTTAATCGCCGAAAATGCATGTGCGAAGCGAGCTATTTAAAAGAATAAATTAACTCCGCTAGGCCTAAGCCGTGGTGCTCTGCCATGTGTTTTAAAAATCGTAATCCGCTCTAAGCAAAAATGGCCTTAATCATTTCATAAAATAGTAATTCTTAAATTTCTCTTAATTCGGTTGATTTTTTTTTTATAACGTATGATATTTTTTTTAATGTTTTTTTTTTTTTTTTTTTTTCCCCTCCTTGCCTTGTGCAGAGGCTGAGTTGATAGATATGTCAAATTTTTTCAGTAAATATGTATTGTGCATGTATGTTTGATTTTCCAAAGGAAGCTAGAAAAATGTGTTTGTCTAAAAATATGTAAACAGAATTATTCAATTTCGTGTATATTTTAGTAATTTGCATGCTATAAAAAATTTTAATTCTTAAAATTTTTTCACCGAGGGGAGAACATATGTCGTGATCGACTTTTGTAAATGATCTACCCCATTTCCTATAAAGCAAAAATCCATATGATACCTAAATTTCCCTTTAAAAACCCCCTTTTTCATAGAACTTTTACTTAATTTGGTTTTTGTAATGCATAATAAAATATATGTCAGTAATTTGATTTTTTTAATTGCCTTTAAGGATTTACTTTAGCTTTAGTATTGGATGTATTAAAATTTGGGTTTGTTTAGTGGTTTACAGCAAGTTGGAACAGATTTGCAAGTGGGAACACATTTTATTTAATTCCGTTTTTCGTTTGCGATCTTTTTCCCTATTTTCCATATCTTTTAACATTACTGCTATGTGCCAAGTGAAAGCTCAAAATTCTTAGACTGTTCTACAAGTAAACTACAGGACGGACATTTTATTCAGAGTGTTTTAGCCTCCATCTTGCAAAAAACGGCTTCCTTCTTCACGACTCGCGCCCTTTCCCTCCCAGCCTATGAACGTCACGATCATCTGTGACGTCAGCAACCCTCGTGACCTGGAGTGACCAATGAGAACGGTTCTATCTGGTGTGGGGGAAGCGCGCCGAGAAATCTCGAGGATTCTCTCGTGGAAATCGAGCCCAGAAGGTGCTCTGTTTATTTCTCCGACTCCAGCCGAAATCGGCAAAATCCATGCCGAAAAAGATATCGCCCGGGTCTTCTCCTGCTCCCGCCGAGGTCGGAAATTCCATGCCGGCGCTCTAAGCTTTTCCGACTCCAGCCGAAATCGGCAAAATTCCATGCCGAATTAGACATCGCCCCGGCCGGGATGGCCGATGCCTCGTGGAACTGCAATCATCATCCTGCAAAGACCCTTCAAATCTTCATAGGCTGAAATGCCTAACCAGATAAGCCCCATATTTTCCTCACTAACTAACTCTTCCCTCTAATCTGTCTTAATCGCCGAAAATGCATGTGCGAAGCGAGCTATTTAAAAGAATAAATTAACTCCGCTAGGCCTAAGCCGTGGTGCTCTGCCATGTGTTTTAAAAATCGTAATCCGCTCTAAGCAAAAATGGCCTTAATCATTTCATAAAATAGTAATTCTTAAATTTCTCTTAATTCGGTTGATTTTTTTTTTTATAACGTATGATATTTTTTTTAATGTTTTTTTTTTTATTTTTTGGGGTTTGTGTTCCGACTTGCAAATATTTGGAATTGTAATGATGTGTAAATTGAAATTTATTTAATAATGGTTATTTTGTGCTCTTATAAGATTTAACTAATTAATTAAGGTATTTGAATTTATATCTTGTGTCATGCAGGCTAGACCAATTAGGCCTGGCATTATCATGTTCATTTGTGAGAATGTATTCATCAAAGAAGACAATATGTAAAGACTTTTTCCAGACTGATAAGTTAATTCTGAACTTTCCTACCTAATACTAAAAGTGAAACTCCAATTTATCGTTAAGGTGAAATCCCAATACATAGTAAAAATGCAAGAAAGGGCTTAACCCTATTTCCATGTTCAACAGCACGTGTATTTGCCTATTTGTAATTTGACTCTAAATTATCATTGGTTCAAATTAATATTGCATCACTTATTAATCCTTTTTCTATTAAATCATTAATTTTGAAAAGAGTATTTTTGTAACTTAAATTCCATTTCTTTTTTTGATTACTTACTTGTAATGATTCATCTGTGTTACGATAATAAATGCTAAACGTTATGTTAAATTGAACCTTGTGTGCTCTCATTATTTCGTCAATCCCTTTTATTTGCCATGGTCATCAGGAAACCTGATTATTGCTTTAATATCTTTTATTACTATGAATTATTCTTGAGAAATTTTTGTAAGTGTTTTCTTCACTCACTAACGATCATTCTGGCCAAATTATTAAATTTTACTTGCCCTTTTTTTTTGTTTTAATTTGATCTTTACATGTTTTCATGTATTTTTACAACTCGCATCCAACTTTAAACTATTCCAAAACTCAGTAATTGATTTTCATAATTGTAATTGCATTAAATTCTTTTAACTGGTTATATCCATTTATTGATTGTTATATCTATTTTACTCATTTATTTATTCATTTTTTATTTATTTAATTTTCTTTTTATTAATTTTAAAATATTCTATGTGGATCCATGTTGTCTCATTGGCAACACCACACCAACAGTGTATCCTTAAAAATATCTGAAAGTGTGAAAAAGCAGAAACAGTGTGTAGCATAACATTCATAAACATATAAAGAATCTCGGGAGATGATTATCCCTATATCAACGTTACAACACCCGATGGACCAGATGAGCCTTAAACCGCACAACTCAGTAACAAGGCCATCTTGTGGACAATCCTAATTACAGTTCTGCGAGATAATGCACAATCAACTGACTGAACAACCAGACATGCTTTTGAAAAATAGCTGTTGCTGTATGAATAACTGTATACCTAACTAACTGTAAGGCTACTTTTGGGCCATCATGCATAGATCAAACTAAACTTACAGTAGGTTATTGTCCAATATAACATTCTTTCAGAAGATATTCAAGGCTATCTCCATGCAAAATTACCCTTTCTGTAGTGTAAGTGACATGTGTTAAAAAGTGATTATCACTACAACTTTTAGCATCAAAATAAGAAAATAGCAGAAGAGTTGATCTCACTTACAGAAATTTAATAACATAATCAATTTATTTGTTTTGGTATAACAAGCTTATTTCAATGTGCAACTAACACTACAAAATTATTCAGTACGATGGAATTGGCCATAACTTATGACTTTTTTGGTGGGGGGAAGTTCGCCAAGCACTGCGACCTCAAGTCTATTGTACTCAACCCCAGAAATGACACAGGCACAAGAGACACACATAGAAAGAGACGACACAAACACATAGACAAATAACATTCATTGACGGACACAAACATCCATGCCTTACCGGGATTCGAACCTGAACCCCTAAGCTCCAAAGGCTAGCTCCCTAACTGTTGTGCTACTGGGTCCGCTTGGCCATAATTAGTACTAAGGTGTCATGGAATGTTAGCTGGGATTGATCATAAACTAGCCACTTGGAATGGACAATCACAAGTAAATAGTACTTTAGATTCCGTAAGCTCGAGATTCTGAGAAGTGCAAAGTCAAATGAGTACAGGTTAATAACTGAACAACATCCGCATCATATCGTCAGTCAAAGGACAAAATCATGAATGTGTAAAACCACGGTGATGGAAAACTGGATACTGATAATCCCACTGTTTTCAAAAACCAATTAACCCAGGAATTTCCACATTCCTGGCTTCAAGGTATTGCAACACATTAAATTTAAATAGTACCAGCCTCCACTTATATTCTGTTAAGTTAGGTTTTAATAATCGTCGCTGCTATTGGCGTCGTATTTTAGAACCACAGTCAAGCGACGAGCCAACACCTGAATAGCCACCCAACACAACCATTAAGGGCGACCTTGTACGCAGCGTTAGGACTTTGTTATTTTGGTGATGCCCGGAGCCAAACCTGGGACCCTTCGCATGCTAGGCAAGTGCCGAGCGGACTGGGCTTATTCATTCAGTTACATTTTATAGCTAAACACCATTTTTAGCTGTCTGAAGGATAATCAATGGGCTGAAGTGTAAACTTGTTTTCACTGCATGAGACTTTTTAACTAAAAAAATTGAATTTCTTAAAAATTATAATTCTGTAGTAAATAGTTATAAATATCAATTATACCTTACATTATGAAGTTTATTAAAATTATTAAGTTTATATTTATTATAAAAAATATGTGTGCTATGTTGCTGAAAAACCTGACGATTTATACAGCTATATCCCTTGAAGGGTTAAAAGATGGCAGTTATTGAAGATGGTATTTGACCAAGGTCCTCAAAAATTATATTTAATTAACATCGTTCTCAGGCTTTGGAATTTTTTTTTATAAATTCAATCCAAACTTACGCGTTTGCCATCCTGGTGTATTTTGTTGACCAAGAGGTGTTTGTTGCCTGGCAACATGTCTTCCTGGCATGAGCTACAGGCGTCATCGGATGAGGTCATTTCCGAGGAAGGGGTGGTGGTCCTGTTGCTGCCAGTGTCTGAAAATTAATAAACAACTTGTTTTAGGGTTCATATTCAGTTTTTAATAGTGAAAGTCTGGAGATAACAAACGCAAATGTACTTATTCTAAACCCTCAGCCTAAATAGCCTTAATTAAGCTAAAATAAAAACTTTTATCATTGACCAGCATTTACCTAAAACTTGTGGATCAATTAAAATAAAAACTAGCAAAATTGCGACAAACAGCAATATCAAAAAACTTAATATCAAATAATTTGCCAACAGCAACATTAAAAAAGTCATAAAACTACCAAACACTCAAAATCTCATTTTTTTTTTACAAATTTGTAGAAAACTTTTTTCTACTATTATTAGCTAAATTTCAGGAGATAAAGCTGCTTTTAATCTGGATTTTGAATACAAGTTTCAGGAGTTATAAGACTTTAGACAAAAATTCAGGCGGAGTCATTGAAGCCTGTTGTTTAGAAATGGTTCTTAAGAATGAACTAAATTGAAGTTGGAAACAGTAGAGAGTTTGTAAGGACCCAAGTTACAAATAGGATTGCAGATGTAATCAATAAGTAAATTGTTAATTTGTTACTACAACTACAAGACATAAAAGTTTTTTATTCTACAAGTATGTAACACATATTTAGCTAATGATAAAAAAAAATACTTATTGTCTGTGTATTAAAAAAATGTATATCCCTTTTTCAATCCCAATAAATTGTTTTTATCTTCAAGACCTATCCTTTAAAACCTATCCTTTATGGATACTACTATATACAAGTTTAAGCTTTCTCTAATAAAATGCATGCCAAACAGAGATAAAGCTACAAAAAAAAAAGGAAACTTAATTGAATTGTAAACCAAGATAAAAGTTCACAATTTTTGTTTTTGTATATTTCATACTTCTGTAAGGGCCTTAGCTGCCCATCAAGGTGCTTTTTTTATTTTGTAAAACTTTTTCATTGTATCAATAAACTATTATTATTATAGTTTAAGTACAGGGTTAGTCGAAATGAATTTGACAATAAGAAAACTATTTTTAGACGAATGCACGTTTATTGGAACCAAACTACCAGTACTAACTACTTGTACCTACCTACTTCTTTTCCTATTCTTTTTGACTAACCCTGTATTATATTTTAATTATAATTATCTATTTTTAACTGAAAAATGTTGTGCAATTGGTGGAAAGACAAAAAAAAAACCAACCTCTCATCATCTCATTGATCTTCTCTACTTGTCGGAGGTATGCTACCTCCAAACTCTTTCTCTTCCCCTCCTCCATGCGCACCTTTGCTTCCAAATCTCGCCGAAGATTCTCAATTTCCTTCCTGTGTGCTTCCTCAGACTAAAAAAATAAAACAAAAACACTCAGTTTGGATGAAAAATAAATATATGTATAGTTTGTTAGTTTGAGAGAATTTAAAATTACATAGCATTCTTTGCTTTGTTCACTCAAAATCTGTTATAGGGTCAAAACCTGCAATATTGACATCAAATGGAACTAAGTTTCAGTCCTTGCATCATAGGCCAACTAAAACTTTTCAAGTAAAATATGTTTTTTAAAATTTAATATTTTGTGAATAGAGAAATAAAAATAACAATTATTTAAAAACTAACCAAATTACTTTATGGCCCATTCTCAATTATGCATAGGACTGGGTTATCCTAAACCCAAAATCATGGCCAGAATCGATGCTTGAAAATTATTTTGAAATTTTTTAAAGCTTTTATTGTTACAGGTTTTTAAAGTTGTTGTTTGTATATGTGAAAAGTTCATGTATTCTAAAAAAAATATATTATTGTGCGTTATGCACAGGACATTTGGTGAGAATGGCCCTCATATACTAGTAACAAAGAATACAGTTTATGAAGTTTATTTATAAAGGAGCAGCAGTTAAAAAATTATTTAAAAAATTATTTTCTGCACTTTATAAAAGTCTAATACAAAAATGTTCATCTATATAGCGTGTAACAAAAATTAAATGGATTGAATAAGCTCTTTCAGATATCAAGATTTAATAACAATAACATTAAAAAACTGTTACACACCTAAGGTTTGGTTTGATTTGAATTAAGTTGACACTAGCGCTACACAAGGGCTAATTCGTGACCTAGTATCATACTAACCCTTGATTGCAGTTGTTCCTCCGATGAAGAAGCACTTCTTCGCAATTCTTGGATTCTCTTGGCTAGTTTCTTTTCAAAGGACTCTTTCATTCTTTTGGTCTCCTTGTCTCTCTCTTCCAGGATCTGTTTCTTCTCTTTTTCGAAGCGAACTTCAAGGGAAAGTTGTAGTTCCCGAAGTTCAGAGTTGTGCTGTGGGGGAAAAATTGGGATTTTAGAAATAATGGAAGATGGGGATTAGTTGTAGAAACGTAAAGTAGTACTAAAAGAAGATTTTAACAGCATAAATGATATTGTTTCCTATATTCATATGAAAAACTTTTGGGAAAACTGAAAGGGATTGCTTGCATTTTTCTTCTACAGCAATTTTAAATTAATAGAAACTATTATTTAAAAAACTTAACCTCATGTTCATAATTTATCTTCAAAATTGCATTTATTTCTTCATTTAAAATGAAAGATAGCACACAAGATTTCCTAAAACAGTTTTTTTCTTTCCAATTCTACTAAAGACATTTATAGCCATATTTATATTTAAAACTTCCGCGCAATATATTATAGCATACATTTTAAACTGCAAAAAACCTACAGGAAATTATTTATGTGAATAAAAATAGTAAAGGTAAAAGTGTTCTTATTGTGGACCGGCCACTATCAGAATTTTACCCAGAAATTTCACTTCATGAAATTCTATGGTAGACTAACAAATGAATGAACGTTTAAAGAGCTGCTTTCGACAATAAACACCAGGACATAATGACCAGGACAACCAACCATATGTCAGATAGCTTCCTACTTAATGGGAGGAAGTTAGTGTTGCCATTCCATCTGGTGGAATGATTTGCAATCCTTATTTTTTAATTATATTTACCAAATGTTCATTCACTGGGGCCTGCTCACTAACTGGTCAGTCTACCCTTTGTTATATGGACCAATCGCCAAATTTTCGAAGGGGGCAACATTAAACTTTGTTGTGGCAACAGGAATCCAGAAAGTGGTTATCACCAGGCTAAACCGAGAGAGCCGACAGAAGGAATTAACGCCACACTACAGAATCAGTCCTTCATGACAAATTTATGTATCAAATGATTATGAAAACTCTTTATAGACAGGGATCATACTCGATCTATGATAGTGAAATTCAGGAGTCTCTAAGGAGTTCTTCAATGTAAATTCAAGAGGTAACGAGGAATAAAATTGAATATATTTGTTTAATATCGGATAAGTCTAGTGACTAAACTGCACTTCAAATGATGAAACAGAAGGAGAAAATCTTATAATAAGTTTTGCAGTGCATTATGGGATATTAACTAGTATCACGATGTAAAAGCTACACTGGTGGAAAAAAGTTTAAGGACAGTCTATAAAACTAAATAATTCGATAAATTTTTAATTAATCCATAAGTTTTTTTACACTGAATACATAAAATACAATCTACAACAATTCGTGTATTGCAAATAATAAATAAAAAAGGGAATTATTTCAAAATATGACATTTCAAAAAAATATGTACAGACTTATGTGGAAAAAAGTATAAGGACAAAGGTAAAAAAAAGGCATGCAACAATTAATAATTAAGAAAGTTGCCCTTATTTTCAGTTATCTTTATCAGCTGTGCTGTCAGGGACTCAGAAAGTGTTTGAAGAGTTTGTTTTGGAAGGTTTTTCCATGCCCATTTAATCGCAGAAATCAAGTCGGATTTGGAGCCGCATTGTTTGCCATCTTTGTAAATTTCACGACACAAAATGCCCCACAAATTTTCCATAGGTTTAAGGTCAGGGCTTTTGGATGGCCAATCCAATAACTTAACAAAATTGGCATCAAACCATGATTTTGAAGCACTTGACACATGAATTTTAGCATTGTCTTGTTGAAATAAATAGTCTCCAGATGTGATAAGGGGAGCAACGGGCAGTAAATTTTCGGCTAACACGTCTTGATAAGCTGACAAATTAACCTTTTTGTCCAAAAACACAATTGGAGTTGTTCCGTTAGCAGCAAATCCTGTCCATACCATAACTCCCCCTCCTCCGAATTGGTGTTTCGAGAAAATTTGCGGCTCATGGCGAAGATCATTCCAAAAATACCGCATACCATCGGGCCCATCTAAATTGAACCTCTTTTTGTCCGAAAATACAACATCTTGCCATTTAGAACCAAAAGCAACATGTTTTTTTGGCAAAATCTACTCTGTTTATTTTATGTTGCTCTGGGAGAGGAGGCCTTGATTTGATTTTGGAAAATTGCACGTTTGGATCGTTGCTCAAAACTTTGCGAACAGTTCGACTGGTACATGGCAACTGCAATTCTTCCTTAATATAATTGGAAGTTTGTTTTTTCAAGCAAGCTCTTCTTACAACAGCTCTCGTTTGACAAGGAGTTAAAGATGGTGGCCTACCTGAACGCTTCTTCTGGCCGTACTGTTCCGGGTTTTTCAAAAAGTTGCAGACACCGGTCTTTGACCTATTTATCGTAGCAGATATTCCACGTCCACTCAGACCACATTCTCTGAAAGCCAATATTTTACCCTTCTCAGACTCCAAAAGGTGTGCAGACTTAGGCATTTTCAAAAGCTTGACAAAAGTCAATCAAATAAGGCCAAGGAAAGTGATTATATACCTAAACTGATTCCTTTAACTGCGGAGCAGTCTAACAACGTCAGAAACTTATGCAAATTTTAGTTTAAATCGTCAAAAAAAACTGTGTACTTATACTTTTTTCCAACCCTTTAGTCATACAAATTTTAAAAGTTTAATATTTTTAAAAACTTTTTTGATCTCAACTCATTAAAACTGTATTTGAGTTAGTTTTCATTTACGTATATATGATTAACATAATTAATTACGCAGAATTTCCACCGAAATAGTGTTTTTCCCTGTGTCCTTAAACTTTTTTCCGCCAGTGTATGTTTTTCTATTGCACATCAGCAGCAGACTTATTTTGAGTAAAGTAATCCGAAAAAAAAAACAATTCCATCGTCAAATTTTTTTTAGGAGAGGGCAAAAGATATCAAGAGTTCAGACATAAATTTCAGAAGTTATAAGGGCCCTTAGAAAAAAATAATGAAATTCATGAGTTTTTCAGGAATTTCAGGAGGTGTATGAACTCTTTATAGATGCTCACCTTTTGGTCGGTTTTAGACTGTTCCTCTGCCAGCTTCCTAGCATACTCTTCCTGAATACCCTTGAGCCTGTCTTCATACTGTTTAAACAGGTGGTTGCACAGGGCCTCAATATTCTTCTCCTTGGCGTCCTTGAGTTTACTGAACTCTTCCATCTGAGACGCCTATTTTAGGGACATAAGAAAATAAAAGTTGCAAAATAAACAGTAGAATGGTTAGATAAAATGAATAAAGAATTTTGTAATAGAGGCCAATGGATGAAAACAATTTTAGAGTAACCCTTACGCCCTAACCCCAAAAGTAAAACATCACTCAATACAAAAGTTGAACATCTTGCGAAAAAGAACTATTGATAAGGGTTATAATTTAGTTAATGTTATATTCTTTTGTTTTAGTTTTAGCAAATATTCCTAATTGTACAATTTACATGACAGCAATGCATTTTAACCAAAAAATTATGATTAAAAACTCTTGTTTGTACACAAGTTAAAATAAATGGGCATTTCCACGCGTGACTGACACTACAACAGAACGATTTAACCAATTTCGTCTGCATAGTTCATAATTATTTTCTATTTATTAAAAAAAATATTGTATGTCAGTATACCCCTGAGCATGTAGTATTTTTAGCAATCAGTAAACACTTTTTTTTAATTTAATATTTAACTAAAAAATAATAAAAATGTCATGATGTGACTGACACTACACGAAAGTTTGTAGATTTTTGGCTATCATAAAAATTATAATTTCTTCTTATTGTGCAGTAGATCAGCATTACCACTGCTTAATTCTACCAGAGCCTTATTTTAAGTATAAAGCTAAATAATTTAATTGCAAAAAAGTATTGAAATATCAAAGGAAATAATTTATTAACACTTTTGTGCTTGACTTGCACTACATTCAACTTGTGACACACTACATCGTGAATTGTATCACAGAAATGGAAATTTAGGTAATAACATATGTAAATAGTTTTGAACATGGTTTCTTACCATAAAATTCATTTGTTCAAAATGATGAAAAACCACAAGACCATGCTTTGGAAACAAAGCAGCCATTTTGAGGCTGTTGTGTTGCCAAAGATGAAACAATAATAGTTGTTGATACAAAAAAAAATTTTTTTTTTCAAACCTTTCTAAAGCAAATATAAAAGTTACAACTGTAGAATTTTTTTTTTTGCAGATGGTCTCTTCTGATGTGGAATTACCCAAATGTAAAAAAATGGTTATTTGTAAGGCTTTTCACAATACAAAACTAGTTAAAAGCCAGCTAAGCAGTGACTCCACATCAAAAGTTAGTTTTAAAAATATTAAAGAGCATAAGAACCTGGATTTTCTTCATCTCATCCACCCACTTAGCCTCGAAGAATTTATGCAGATTGGCAACTTCCTTGCGGTGCCGCTCTTCAAGGCTCTTCTCTCTCTGCAACTGCGACTGGAAGTCCTCACGAAGCCTTTCTATCTCTTGCCGTTGCGCCATTTCCACATCCTTTCTGTCTTTCAGTTCTTTCTCGATCAGAGACAATTTGTTCTCAAACTCCTTCACCATTTCGGTCTTCTGACCTTGGAACTTCTTTTTGAGGTCCTTGACCTGGCGGCTCAAGGTGGAGGACTTGGCTTCTGCTGAGGACCTTTCTTTGGAAACATTGTCCAAACTGAGCTTGAGATTGGCAATTTCATTCTCGTATTTGTCTTTCAGCTCCAGTTTTGCCGAGTTTTCGATGTCCTTCAGCTTAGCCCCCCATTGGGCGTCTTTCTCCGAAGAGTGTCGTTGGCTGTCTTCTGCAAATTTTTCCTGAAGCAGGAGATTTTCTTTCTCTAGTTTCTCACAGCGCTTTCTATATTGGTTGTTGCTATAAAGTTCACCTTTTATTTTACTCTCCCAAGTTTCATTGATCTCATTGATAGAATCTTCGTGTTTTTTGGCCATCTGATTAATTTTTGTGTCAACAGCTCCCTTTACTAAATTGTACACGAGATTTCCATAACTTTCTGAATCATCAGTACCAAAAGCACTGGATGCGTCCTGCAAAATTAAATAGAGGACTTTAGAAAATACAAAAATTAAACATCCACTACACTCTCAAGTAGTTAAAAGGCAAATTTTGGTGTGAGAATACGTTCAGCCAAATAAGTAAAAATGAAAAGACATTTGACTTTACTTATCAATAACAACTACCCATTGAAATAATTCTGACATTTAAAATAGAATCCAACTTACTTGTGCACATAGTAAACATGTTGCAAAGTTGCAGAACATGTTGCATGAACAGTTTGCAGTTTTGAATGAAGACAACCCATTTAGCATTGTTACAACATTAATCTTAAATAAAAAAAAACAAAAAATAATATTTACATACCAATATTTGCCTCTGCACTTCTGATATATCAATATCCTCTTGCCCTTTGCTTGATTTTTTCTTGGAGAGGATTTTGATGCGCCTCCTCAAATCGGTGACCTCAGTGTGATGCGATTTTTCCGAGTCTTCAAACTTTGCCTTCCACTGATCAATCTGAAGTTCAAGGTCCCTCTTTGAGCCCTTAAAGTTCATCTCCATTTGCTTCATGACGACTTTTAGTTGTTCTTCGGCGGCTTTCTGATCCTCTAGCTCTTTGGACAGGGATTCAAGTTCAGCTTCAAGTCGCATCTGAGGAAAATGTAGAGAAAGATTATGTTGTGGGATTAATATTATATCGTAAATATTAAACATACATGTAGAATAACAACTATTACACAGAAGAGTAGAATTATTCGTTTGTCGCGTTCTAAAAATGAAGGAAGATTGGATGTTCAAGATTTTTAATATTTCATATAAAATTTTAAGGTCTTCAAATAAGCCTTTATAGCTTATAAGAGTAGGCCAAGAAAGGCCACCAAAATGCACACTCTCTTATCTCATCTCAAGGTCTAATTAAGAAGTGAACCAATTTTCATTGGTTATGTTACGAGTTGAGTGGAGCAAGAACCCAAAACAAATTCCGAGCTGGAGCAGCGCCTTTACCATGGAAACTGTTTGACAGATAGGCAAGACATTAAGTGAGAGTTTTAAGAAAGAGCTTATTATAACATCACAGAGATTTGTGCGATGTATTACATACATGCATGTAGTTTTGGTTAAAATTTAAATCTAGAGCAACTGCACAAGTTTATAACACATAGACAATCCACAATCTCCTAATTTCCTTGTCACCCATCTGTAATTGAGTAAATGTGGTAACATGATTTAGCTATTTTACAATAGAATATAAAATTAGAATAATTTTACTGAACATATCCCCATTATCTGTCATTAAGAAAGGAAGAGAGAAAAAAATCATCAGATTCATGTTCCCACTACAAAAATAAAAATAATCTCCAAGCCAAATAGGCACCCAAACTTTTGTCTGAAGCAGATAAATTGGAATCAGCCAAGATTGTATAATTTTAGAAAGTTTGATCAGAACTTAACTAGAAATTAGAAGGCAGGCTTATGTACTTGATAAAAAAAAAGGATAGAGATAAATACTTTCATAAGGTTCTATGTTTTCTCTAAATAGTCTTTCTATCCTATCATAGAATAGTTTATCTACAAGATGTGTTCAAAAAGTTTGGTGATTGGTCTCATAATTAAAAAAAACTATGCAGATTAGGATCTTGCACTCACGCAGATGCAGTGAGAGAAATAGATGGCATTTCTTTCACTGCTTCTGCGTGAGTGCAAGATCCTAACCAACATGGTTTTTTAATTAAGAGACCAATCACCAAACTTTTCGAGCACACCTTGTATATAAATTACCTGAGCATCAGTTTCTTCATGCAAAGTGGCTAATTCTCTTTCTTTTTGCAGCATCATTTCTTGAACTGTGTTGAAGTCTTGTTCCAGACGTTTCTTTAAAGAAACAAAAATTAGCAAATAATATATATTTTATGCTAAATCGACAGATCAAGCCTACCTCACTAGAACGATAAGAGCATTTAAACCTCCTCTTAATACAGAACCAGATTAATAGTTTCCTATGGAAACAATACATTGACTATTGTGGGTCCTTTAAAAAAAAGTGTAGGTAAATATCAATTTCAAGTGAGCTTTTTTTATAGCATAGCAAGTTTGCTCTTAATTTAAATAAAATATCAATAATAATTTAGAATAAGAATGAAAAAAGCAACTTCTTGAGTATTTAAAAAAATTCCAAACACCTTTATCAAATTTATGTGAGTATCGCCAGCAGTGAGATAACTTGAAAAATATTTATTGCAATAAGTAATTATACAAAAAGGATCCATCAATGAACATCCTTTTTAAAAAAATTAAGATTCCTAACTGGAAAAATAAATGCAAACGTAAGTTATTGTCTTTAGAAAATGAAATGTTTTCTATGTTATTTATTGTATACTTAAAAATTTAAACTACATAAAATAAAATGTTAATTTAAAGGAAATTATTCAGTTTTTACATATTCAATGCATGGTTTCTAAAGTAAGTTACATGGTATAGCATTTTAGACTGGGAGACAATCTTTGTTATTATTAGGATTGGTAGCAATAAATAAGGTTATATTTTGTTAAGTCGTCTGAAAAGCAATGAATAGAAGTTTAAAGTTAGTCACAGCAAATCTAGTTTGCATGCAAAGAAAGCATGAAAAGTTAATGTTAATACCAAATAAAGAAGCATCAGCCTTTTCGAGAGACCAATAACCCGATCTCTAACAAGTTCTTTCACAATGCCATCACAAAGCATCTAACATCTTGTTGCAGTTACCATAAACAAAGAAATCCCCAAAACATCTATGATTAAAATGACTAAAACCGATAAAACTTGTGGTACCAGATTCAAAGTTGATAGTTTTAAAATTGATACAAGATTTCTCAGAAGTGTAGATTAAATGTTGCAAATCATTTTTTGTTACAATTTTGAGTAGATTAAAAATATTTTTTTTGACTAATCAGATAATGCATTTTTGTAAATGCCGGCAAACTGAAATGGAACTGATTTTTTAGTGGTGATATTTATAGATTTTGAAAAAGAAAATGAAATTATTTTCATCAATATATTTATTTCAATTCTTTCCAAGACGCAACAGAACCAGAAACAAAATCAATTCTAGATCTTTAAACTCAATCCTGGAAAATTGAAGACAGTTGACAATAAAAAAGCTTTTTTATTCATTTTTTATATCAATTATTTTTTCAAGCTCATACGCAAGTCTTTGAGGCAAATATCCAATTGATTTCTTTCTTTGGTGAGGAGCTGGATAACAGAACTAACACTTTTTTAACTAAATATATTGACGGAACGAGATGAGATGTAGTCCAGCTTTCTACCACAGTTAAGGATCAGTGTAAATAAGTTTCACGCAGGCTAACTCATAACCTCTATGCTTGGAATGAGTTTCACCTCACTGTTATACTTCAGATCTACAAACTCTGTCTGCAAAGAGTTATCAAGGTTATCCACAACCCACATATTCAAAAGGGAATGGATCGACAATAGAATCAGGAATTTCTAACTTGGTCAAATCTTCAAATCTTGTTAGAATGTCAGTTTGAAACTTTTCACTGTGATAAAAAAAAATTAGAATGGTTTTACGGATCTATAGTACAGTATATTTTAATTTTCCCCCTTTGAACACTCATCGCCCCCCTACCGCCCCCAAACTATTTATTGCCCCCTTGATAACACAAATCGCCCACTTGGGGGCGTTCGCCCCCAGGTTGGGAACCACTGCATTAAAGTATGTCCAGGTCAACGGGCTCGAATCACTAGTAATTGTCCATGTAAGGTGTCTAGTTTGATGGTATAAATTTAAGCAATTAACTGACCCAGCAACCTTACTACTCGATTCATTGGCCAATGAAGGCTAAAGTGTTTATTTATAATCAACAGTAGCTGGATGCAAGTTGAATAGAAGCCATAACTTGAAAGGGACACATAAGCTTTGTTTCCATGTGTAATGGTACAAACTTCGGGCATTTTACCCCAATAAAAAATACCACTTTTACCCTCCCTCCTTCCACCTCAATTAGCAACACAAGCCAAGAACGGAATAACCCATAATTTCACCGAGGATCCATACTAAAATGAATGGGGCAATCAACACACAACACCACAGCATCTGGTCACTTAAGTTCCCACATGAGCTATCTCAATTAGCACAACGGATCAGATTTACTGTACGGCAACCCTTGGCACGATTTTTTCGAATTTGGGGATAAATAATTTTTTGCTGCAACCTGTCTGACTTCGACTGATGATTCAAATTCTTTGACTTTGCAACGATGCATTTTACGGCTCACCTATCTGACGATTATTCATAAGCGAAGTATAGAGAGGTTGACATCTAAATCGCCAGAATACAGTCTTTTGGAGCAATTTTGGAAAGTTCACCAAGGGTTACCGTACAGTAAATCTGATCCATTAGGCAAAGTGAGATAGCACATGTGGGAACCTACTTGACGATCTACAAAACTGAATTTCTGTAAAGTATCATCCTGCTGCTAAAACCGTTCACCACTAAGAATACGCTCTTAAAGCAAATGAGTGAATTTAACTCAGTCTGAGTTAATTTTCACTCCTTTCCAGTGTCGAAAATGTACTTCTCCTATATGAGTGGACTTCACTCTTTTGTTTTAAGAGTGTAGAGGATTTAAAAAGAGGATCTATGCAGCACATGCTAAACATCTTATAACCAGAGGCTTGTAACCAGCCAAGTTTTGCATACTCTGGTTCCTTCTTGGTTGCAAATTGGGAGAAATTATACACATTAAGTAGCTAAGCTACAATGAACCTGATTAAACACACAAGTCCCCTTAGTACAATATAAATGAACTTTAGGAGGAACAAAAGACTGAGTTGATCTATCATCTACATGGATAACTAATGAAATAAAAAGATTCCATTGCCACCCATTTCCCCTTCATTAGGTTGAAGACGCATTAAATCGTGATTGTGTGAACTTAACCATCAATGATTGATTGGACTGAATTAAAATCGCATAAGAGCTACACAAAAGCCATTCAGCATCCATAAGTTTAACACTTTGGCTGCGGCGATAACGATGGAAAATGTTCATCGATAGAGGCTGATGTGAAGTAGAAGAACATACTGTTTTTAAAACCAGTTCGTTACGATGGAAATAAACTAACTCTCCTTCATTTTCGAAAAAGTAAAAATCTTAGTTTGAGATCGTAAAATTACAAGGTTAGGTTGAATTAACGTCGCTAACTGAAGCTACACGGCAGCTAGTCAAAAAAAAAAAAAAAAAAACGAGGAAATGTTCCTGGACTTCTCCAACCAGATAATCATCTGTTACTAATTATTGATTTGGAAGCCAATAACCAGACTCGTTTCAATGAAAAATTTGACCTTTCAGGGCCGATCACGCGCTGGCACGTAATTATAAAATTCGTAAATGAAAAGCTTAAATAATACTTAATCACATATTTATTTTTATAACTATTTTTGAATCATATTTCTTACAATAATTATGTTGGCATCTGTGTATAATCTAATTCCACGTGAGGGCATTAACTATAAATCTAACTCAAAGTGACTGGCAGTCAACGTGTTAACATCCCTACAGAATTATGAGTATTATGACTGTATTATTATATTTGTCATCAATAGGAAAAAGATAAACTTCGAAATAACACAAAAGCTGCATAAGCTTTACAAATTTATGTATGGAAATTCATCAGTAACATCTGGGGATTACTAGTTTGTGTAACCCCTAGACCCCCATGTTTATCAAGTAATCAAACGAACTTGAACGCTTTAGAACGGTTGGCGAAATAGTACTACGAATTTTATCAGAATGTACTGTTATCGATGAATCGGAACCACGAGACGCGCTCGCGCGTCCTCAGCATCCGACGTGTTAATAAAGTATCAACCCTACAAAACAATTCAGACAATTGATATCTAGAACAATCTAAGAAGCAAAGTGGTAGGAGAACATTCTAAGAGAAGCAAGCCAAAGAAAAGTGTTTCACCTAAGAATCTTATGAAGTAGACTACAACATCTGCGCTTGATTTAGTACAATTAAAATCACACGAGAGCTACACAAGGGCCATTCAACAGCCATAGACGAATAAAGTATCATTCCTACATAAAAATCCAATAAGAACAATGCAGAAAATCTAAGAAGTAAGGCCCTCAAAAAGATCGAACAATCCAGAGTCCATGATAAGTTTTCCCAACACCAGAATATGATAAACAATCAAGCTCCCAAGATTCTTGAACAGTGTCCCTACTTGTACCTGCTCTAGCTCCAATTCTCTCTCACCCAAAAAAGTATCGTCCCGACAGAACAATCTAGAAAATCTAGATCTAGAACAATCTAAGAAGCAAGCATTAGAAGAAGAATAGAACAACCCAAAAGAGAATCCATGCCAAGCTTCCCACCACCAGAACCGGGTAACCAGTTAAGCTCCCAAGCTTCTTGAAAGTGTCTCCAACTGTAGCTCTAGCTCCGATTCTTTCTCACCCAAATAAAGTATCCCTATAGAACAATTCAAGAAGAACAATCTAGAAAATCTAGATCTAGAACAATCTACGAAGCAAGCCTCAGAAGAAGAAGACAGAACATTCCAGAGAATAGTCCATGCAGCCCATGCCAAAGCTTCCCACCACCAGTACCTGATAACCAGTTAAGCTCCCAAGCTCCTGGAGCAGTGTCTCCACTTGTACCTGCTCTAGCTCCAGTTCTTTCTCACTGGCCCGCAGAGAAACCTGGAGCTTCGTTTTGGAAGCACTCAGCATCGAAGCTTCCAGGGATTTTTCTCGCAACTGAGATTCGCTTACGGACAGTCTGCGTTTTAGGGTTAGGATCTCTTGTTCCAGGGCTTTGGAATGGTTGGGAGACGGTGTGTGGGGAATTGAATCTTCTATCTGTGGCATAAAAATAGTCTCTGGCTATTATCACGGACAGTTTCATAATTGAAGTTAAGTTTAGTTTATTTAACAGCTTTATTAAGCTAATTCATTTCTTCAATCTATATCTATAGATTATTATTTTGTGCCTTTTTACTGCTCGAAAGAATTGTTTCAGCGAGTAAATAACAAGAATGGACAACAACAACACTTAATAACTGTGATTTTTTCAAACACTGACAAGGGGCTTAAAATAGAAATATTCATTATTTTCCCTCAATGTTTTTTTTAAATTGAGTTTAAGGCTACTTTTGTTCTAGTATCTTTGCATTGGAAGTTTCTACTTATAGTATAAAAATACTATCTAGTCAGTACATAACTATATTAATATGTAAATCTGGCCAGACCTCAGATCAGTTATTGAGAAACATTTCGCGTGAAAAGTGCAAAATTATTATTCATAAAGTGAAACATTAAATTTAGAAAATAAAGTAAAAGCTAATACTATTTTAAAATCTACTAAGTCCATTCATAGATCATTGCATGAAAAATGAAACAAACTATACGATCAAAACTATAAATAAAAATGTGTGACAAATTGGTAACATTGAAATAACAATAATAATAATTTTTTTTAAATAAAAGCATATTAGACAAAATATTGATACTATTTACCGAGATAAATTATTAAAATATATCAATGAACAATACTTACAGAATTTTGTGATAAATTTGCCATTTCTTCACAAAGTGTTTCAACTTGTGCTTGCTCAATCTCCACTTGCTCCTTTGCTTTGGTCAGCTGTTTGTTTAACTGTTGTAATTCTTTATTAAGGCTTTCAACTTGTATCTTTAATTTGTTATTTTCTCTTTCCAGTTCAGATGAAATTTTACTGCTCCTCTCCAATTCCTCACCCTGCAACTGTTGAATAAGATAATTACAAATAAAATAGTGTTAACAAAATATAATTTTTAGAACATTTTTTCAGCAAATTTATTTAACAGTGCCTATTAAACTCTTCCTTGTTGTTATATACTCTGTCTTGTTATCAACTTATGTGTCTTAATTATAATTATGAATTTTTTTTAGTCACATATACGGGGTTCTTGTTTTACCCCCTTGTGACGATTTTTTTTCTGTAATGTTTGTTCGGTATTAATGTGTTTGTTTAAATGAATTGATCCAAATTTCTTTATCAGCGATAAGCCCTTAAACCAGGGATTCCCAACAAAATTTTCTCGCGGATCCCTCATCAAGACGTTATTGTGACAAGGACCCCCATTAATTCCTAATCCTAAAATTGAAAAGTGAGAGTTAAATTAAGAGTCTTTATTTTCCGTTTTTTAAACCGTTTATTATGCTTATTTTATGCATTTTTTACAGTTACAGCAGAGAACCCTCAGTATATAGTTAGTTTTAATTTTCAATTCTTAATGGGATGAGTTAAATCTGTCCTTTGAGCCCATTATTTCTGAAATATTAGGTTCCAAGCTTGAAACTTTCACTCTGAATTCCAACCCCATGTCGAGCTGATTCTCATGTTTGTTTTTCATGAAACATGGAAGAAATGGAAGAAAATACAGGCTGCATTAATCTTGATCTGGTCAGACAAATTCTCCAAGAATTGTTTTTAAGTAGAAAAGTTAGTGACTTGTTTTCTATCCTTGACGCCTAGATCTGACTCTTTGACCATAGCACAAATCTTATCCTCAACTTTGAATATGCCCACATTTTTTCCTTGTAAACTCAAGTTTGACACATTAAAGTGTTCAAACACATGAGCTAAGTACGCAATTGAGTAAAGCCAAGAGAAGTTAGTGAGAAAATTTTGAGTGATAGTTTTGGGCTAGACTCTGCTTATGCAGGCAGTGTCGAAGAAAAATTCTGTTATCATACGAAATATATTTCAAATATTTTTCTTTATTCTAATAGCATCTTGCAGACCCCTTTAGCATAGCTCGCGGACCCCCAGGGGTCCGCGGACCACCTGTTGGGAACCACTGCCTTAAACTATTGCAATTTACAGAAGTAATATTAATTGAATTACTCACTGATAAATCTGTCTGAATCTTCCTTAGTTCTTCCAATTCTCTTTTTAATTCTTCAATTTCCTGATTTTTGCTCACGACTTCCTCTTCCTTTTCCAGCAGCAATAATTTAAAACAAGCAGGGCGACCGTCAGAATCAAAAGCTTGAGTAGAGGCGTGCTATGTGCGGACATAAAATAATGTGCAATTTTATGAATGAAGTAATACAGGGTGAGGAAAACAAAAGTGGCCCCAAAGTGGAGATAAGAATACAACAGAAATGTTACCAAGTCAAAAACCAATACAAAAACAGGTTTGCTAACTGAAGCTATTGATCGCTTCAATATTAAGCCCAAACAAATGCTTGGCGACTTATTTGCCGGCAACTATGCTATGGTTTGAGAAGCTCAGTTGAAATGAAATATAAACAAGGTTTGTAGAGCTGATCAAGAAAAGTTCTCAATAGTGATTATTTTGGTCGATATTTATCCTAGAGAATCGGACTTCTTTGTTTTTGTTTATAAAAACATTCTAAATTGATTGCAAAACACAAAATTTGCATTATGGAACGTCTTCATATAATAAGAACCAAGATCTGAACTCGCCACTAGTCTATGAGTAGCTCTAATGTGAAGCTAATCCGATCCAACCAATGCAAAAACAGGTTTCATGCGGTTTCAAGTGTTTTTCTCGCCAAGCATTTCAACGTATACCTACCTGTAGACCAGGGCCACTATTGTTTGCCTCGCCCTGTATAATAAAATATCAACTAATACAAAAATCAACTAATAATTTCAGTGTACATATATTATTCCGCTATGTGTGAATGATGGTTGGACATAATTAAACCATTGGAATTTTTTTTTTAAATTAAAGCAAAAAATATAGGGTCAGTTTGGGTTGTTATACTACAGGACAACTACTCAATAGTTGTGTACTACAGGAAATAATTCGTAAAACTATTATTCTTATCTATGTTATATCAAGTGTTATGTGTTTGTTTAGCATCGAGAAGGATTGTCATTTAATAAAATACTTTTTCAAAAATACTAAAATACTCCAACAAGTACCAATTATACAAGTAAATGAAATTAAATTTTTAAAAATAAAGCAAGTAAGCCAAATATAAAACATAGCGTTAAAAAAGTTGTTTAAGCAAAAATAAGGTGAAAATGTCAGCAAGTTTAAATTAAATTTTACTTCTACAAAAACGTAAAAAATAGTCAAGCATACAATTCAGAAATTTAGAGTGGTTTATGAAAATACAGGGTGGTACAACAAAATCCTAGAAAAAAGTTCCCTGATATTCCATGATTTCCCTTGACACTTTCCCAAAAAATTCCATGATTTTACAATTACCTAGAAAACATGCAATACACACAATTCAGTGCAGTACAGAAAATTTAATCCAGATATTGCATTAATTAGAACTTTACGAATTATGGGTTAGCCTACTTAACTTTTCTACATGTCCAAAAATCTGAATAAGTTTAGAGGAATCATGTAATCAGAGGATCATGTTATAACATGATTCGTGAGAGAGATTGGTCCTTCCTCCAAGATTGGTCCTTTAGGCAAATCGGATAAACCAGAATATTTTTTTGATCAAGTGTCCATTAGTAGTGATCACAAGAACCTAAGAACTGCTGTTTAAGTAATACAAAATGGAAAACAAATCCCTGATATTTTCCATAATTTGAAAAATTCAATGAGAATCCCAGAATTAAAAAAAAGTTCCCTGAAAATTCCCTGATTTCTAGGTTTTCTTACCTCCCTGAAATAGTTTCTCAAACATTTTGACAAAATAATAACTACTACAGATTATTACAGTTAAAATAATTGCTTAACTTTGTACCTTGTCATCATGTTCTGGATGTTTGATTTTTGTTTCAGAAAGTTTGCCTTGGAGCATTTCAATCACATTTTCTTTTTCTCGAATTTCTTGTCTGAAGGCATATAAATCTTCTTGCAATTCTTTCATCTAAAATAAATTAAGCATTTGCTTCTATAAATGACACGTTCATTACTGATTTGTTTCAAAAGCAAATTTTGTAAATATTTGTTCAATTTGATGTTTGATCTTCAGCTACTGTGGTAAGCAGTTGTTGTTAAGTCCATGAAGCAAATCTCCAATTATTTAGTTTGAGACAGGGCTAATTTATATATTTCAGCTCTGAATTAAGGGTTATGAAGTTGATATCAGTATAAAAAAGTACCTTAGTACTTTTGTGTAAAGTGAATGAAAATGTCGATTTTTTTTTAAATAAGATTTTTTTTAAATATTGCAAGTAAATTTCATATGCATCTAAACAGTCGAATCAATAGGATGGTTAGGATACCAACCAAATATTGACTGTTTGAGATTTAAGGTTCATGTTTTATCAGTTTACTAACTCAGAACCTAGTTTCTCTTCACCTGTAAGACACTAAAGCTGTTAAAAATGTTGAGCGGTTAAAAATTTCAAGTGTACAGAGCAATGGGCTACACAGCCTATGCTATATGTGCACCCTTTTATGTTATGTTCTTAAGACAGTCACACTCAATATGACAAATAATTTTGTAACTTTAGAACTAGAGGGAAGCATATATATAAACCAGTCTAGAGCGATCAGTTGGTCTAGTAAAAAAACACCTTCAATTTTTAAAATTTAATTGATAAGTTTAAAACTAAGGATTCTTAATCTTAAATATCATGCATTGAAAAAAAAATTTGGACTCTTGCTCATCTTGTAAAACATTAAGATAACTTTAGTTCAATATCCCCGTTATTCCAATAAAGAATCTGAGGTGAGGTGTCCGGTGTTGTTGTCAAGAATAAATGGTGGAAATGATCAGAAGGTTTTTTTTTCGTAACATTTAATTCAACTAACTACATAAAAATGAATAATAACTAAATAATGGTTGAGGACATCACAGCTTCTTTTGGTTTGAGAGTAGGAGCAAAAGTGAACACTCGTTTGGTTCGATCTCACTGGGAACGAATTTGCCCCACCTTTAATATGCAGGGATTGGTTAAAGGAATATATTAAAATTTATACCATTGTGTGACAGATCTTTGGCTTCAGGTAGGTAGGTTTTGAATTATCGTCGCACTAGAGCTGCACGAGAGCTATTGGCGACGGGCATTGTATTTCAGAACCACATTCAAGTGACGTGCCAACACCTGAATATGCACCCAACGCAACCGTTAAGGGTGACATCGTACACAGTGTTAGGACTTTGGAGCATATTTAACATGCACTCCCCTACACAGGGTATTATTCGTCGGACATTTTTGGGCTGTACGGACCTTTTATAGGTCGGCAATTATTTTGGCGATGCCCGGACCCCAACCTGGGACCTTTTGCATGCTAGGTGAGTGCCTAACCGACTGGGATCCCAGCCCCATCTTTGGTTTCAGTTTGTCATTTTACAGTGTAAAGAAATGTACCATGTGCAAAAGTTTCACTTCCCAAAATTGGGTGCCGAAACAGAGAAAGTTGAAAGAAATTTTAATTTAACTAAGATTCACCACATATCTTTTAACACTAAACCATTTACCTCTGCCACTAGGCCATTGTTCTTTTCAACCTCCTTATGCAGAGCGGCTTGAAGAGTGGACTTTTGTGGAGTTGAGCAGCCTCGATGCTTCTCCTCTTCCATGTGTGAGCGAAGCACAGATATCTGGACCAGTTCTTCAGACAACCTTTCTTGGAGGGCGGCATTCTCAAGCTGCAGCTCCTGGAAATGATATAAGATAACGACAAAATATATATACAATTGTAGTATTCAAATACAATTGAAGAGTATGTAGTAGAAGAACATGTTAAGTAACAAAAAGGTGCAAATGAAAAAATGGGCTTTAAAGTTTTTAGTTTACACTCAGATCAGTAGAAAAATGTACTTGCAAACCATAAAAATATAACTAATCTTGAAGTTTATGAAAAAGGGCAAATTTATTATCGTGAAAAAAGAGAGTAATATTTTATTTGACACAAAAATCTCTATTTCTTCGAAAATGTCACTCAGCAAGTTCTTCCACTAGCTTTTCAATAGGCTTGTTTCACGTAGTACAGAAAGAAAACAAAATAACCAATGAAATTGCAGTGCAAAGATAGTGATGTCATAAGAAACCAATGGGCTAGTTTTATGTAGTACAAAAGAAAAGAAAACAACCAATGAAATCGCAGTATGGAAGGTATGACATCATGAGAAACATTCCTCTAAGTGGCATTCCATAAAATAAATTATGTGAATATTTGTACATAAAGTCATTTACGAATAAAATGTATGTTTTAAACCACTTACACAATTAAGTTCAATGTCTAACCTTTTAATTTTAATGAGAAAATGAACAAGTAAAAAAAATAATGTTTTTTCTTTTGGCTAAATTACTTTTTAGTTATATGATTTGAACCAACTTTTAAAAAATAAAAATTATAATATTTTTCTAAAAGTTAATTCAATAACAGAAACTTTCTCTACAATGTTAAATAATTTTTTTAATAAAAGTAAAAATGCAAATTTGGCAAAAATCATAAAACAATAATTAAAGCAGCAAAGAAAACTAAGCTTAAGGCATTTGCAATAGGCAAATTCTAAAAATTATGGCTTTTTACTAAATCTATCAAAAAAATCTATGGGACAAAAATTTCTCATAAAATAATGCAAAGTAAAATAAAAACTTAAAAATACATACTTACCATCGAAATCTAAACTACAGTTCAGTACTGTAGTAAAAATTTGATAACAATCAATAATTTGCAGTTATAATTCTAAAGAACAACTCACTACCAGTTTAATGGCAATACCTCGACACACTAAAGCTAAAGAACCAAGTTAAGAAATAAAAGTTTTCCCAATTTCCTTCTCAATCAAAACTAACTTTACTAATGCCCCACTAATCTATTTCTTCAACAGTACAGTTTTTTTATAATATGAAACACTGCCCTTAATTTCATTGAACATGCCCTAACACGAGAATTGCATGCTTAGAACTCATTTATATGTCTTTTTCTAGTTACATGTAGTCTCCTGTATTGTGACATTGACTGTGGAACTCCCAATTTTTCCGTCAATGTAACGAATGTTAAAAAGGTAGGTCATAATAGTAGTTTGAACAGAGGATTGTTATTTTGTATTAATATGAAAAAAAAATAGCTTGATAATATTTTTTTACATAAGGTACCTTTACATAATGATATTTTTAAACATATTTTTTAAAAAAAAATTTTATATCTGTTTTAACGAATGTAACAAACAAACATAAAAAAGTGTAAAGTATCTTTTCGTAATATTTTTAAATAAATTAAAAATGACTTTTTACAATTAAAAAAAGCAATAAACTGTCAATCTTTCTATTTTTTTTTACCGTGTTTAATACATTATGCAAGACTTAACTATTTTAGAACAGCATAAAAAATAACTTCTCATTACGATTTAGAAACTCAAGGGGCCTTTGAGATACCACTGCACTGTTATAAATATAATAATTATCACAACAATTTATATAAGTCATGTCCCATCATTTAATATTTAGCAATAAAAAAAGTAACAAAGATTTTTTTATAAACATAAAATTGGTGCCAACTTTCCTAATGACTTAGAAAACAGAATTGTTTCAGAAGAACAGAAGTTAAGCTATTTTCTCAATCAAGATTTAAAAAAAAAATTTTTTTTTAATCAATCACTTGCAAACCTATAAAATATAGCTTCAACAAAAGAACAAACTCTACTCACATTCAACTGCCCCTTCAGCCTCTTCGATTGTCCTTCCAACTCCCTGTTCCGCCTGACCAGCTCTTCATCCACATGCGCCAGTCGGCCGATTTTCTCCTCGAGTCGCCTGATTTCCAGCCAGTGAATGGATCGTGGCGACATCTCGTACCCGTCATCGCATGGCATTTGTAAAGGACTCCCCTGCGATCCACAGGGGGAGCTGATGTCAGTGTCACTTTGGGAAGGGCTGGTGGTTTGGAGGGCGGATTCGAGTAGCTTGGCTCGTTGCTCGACTTTGGCTTCAAGGAAATGGATCTGGGAGGGGCAAAAGAAAAGAGTGAACTGTGGTTTTGAGTATGTAGTGAACACTAATATAAAATGTGCTGGTCCTATCTTATAAAGGGAAGTCAAACAACTTTCCTCTTTTGTGGAGAATAGGAATGCTATACAAACAGTATAGCACAAGACAGTAGACTGATTTGCTGTTTTTTATGATGTTTTTCAACATTATGTTGTAACTTAAGGTGAAGTTTGAATTATCGTAATCACTAGAGATACACGAGAGCTAATGGGGACAGTCATCCTAATTTAGAGCCACAGTCAAGCGACGAGAAGACACCTGAGTAAGCACCCAACGTAACTTTAAGGGCGACATTGTAAACAACATTAGGAGTTGGCAGCAGATTTTAACATGCACACCCTTTACATGGGTATTACTTCTGGGGTTGAATACAATAGACCTAAGGTCGCAGTGTTCGGCGAACTTGCCCCCCACCAAGAAGTCATAAGTCATGGGTATTGCCAGACATTGCTGCATTTGCCATTTATAGGTCTGCAGTTATTTTTGGCGATGCCTGGACACAAACCAGGCACCTTCCACATGCAAGGCAAACTACTTGACCCTGAGCTAACCAGCCCACAAAAAAAAAGTGCGAGCTGTGTTTTTCTATATGTTGTAAGCACTGTTATGGGCAAGTAAACTGCAGTAATCACAAGAATATACTGGACCATTTTTGACCAGAAATAATCAGTTTTTAAGTATGCTTACTTATCAATTAGTAGTTATTTGTGTGCATAAGTGCAGGAAGTTTTCGAGGGTATTAGTGTGAGCTTTTTCAATTTTTACAGCTAGACTTTAGAACAAAACAAATTTATTTTCTAAACTATTCGGCAAGATGAAATGAAAAATGACTGCTACTATCTCTAGAAAATATCAATGAATTCTATATGCAAGAAATTGCTAGTTAATAAATTTTAAAACAAATTCAATTTGGCCTAAAAAATTTCATGTAGACATGTAAAGGGTGATAAGAGGTAAGTGACTTCTACTTAAAGTTAACTTTTTTTGTAGTTACTGTTAAAGTATCAACCTTCAGATTGTGCCATGGTATTGCAAAATTAAGTTTATGTAATAAAAATTATTAAATAGTACTAACCAAAGTTTTTTTTTTTAAATTAAAAGCATTGCATTTCAAAGATTGAGTATGATTGGTTTACTTCTTAATTAATAAGAGATTAGTTTTCTTTAGATCTTAAAATGTAAAAAAAAAAGTTATAATTGATTCAAAATTATTATTTAAATTAAATTTTACATTTGAAAAACAAAAATAGAAAAAACTATATGTGTTTTATGCAGCTTTGAACTTTGTGACAGCTTTTAAATGAGTGATACTAGGGTAGACTGACCAGTGAGTGAACAGACCCCAGTGAATGAACATTTGATAAAATACAATTAAAAAAATGAGGATTGAAAATCATTCCACTAGATGGATTGGCAACTCTGACTTCCTCCCATCTAGTAGGAAGCTATCTGGCATATGGTTGGTTGTCCTGGTGTTTATTCACTGGCGAACACAGCTCCTTAAACGTTCATTCACTTGTTAGCCTACCCAATCATGAGTAACAAAATTCATACTACCTTGTTATTAAGAGATATTAAAACAAAATAAATTTCAAATAACCTGCAAATAAAAGTTTACCATTATAATATCAATTTATTATTTTAATGTTGTCAATTTATTCTTACCTGGCCTCTAAGCTCATGCAGCAGAGTTTGGTTTTGCTGCATCTGCTCAATTTGTTGACTCTGTGATGCCAGCTGTTCTCTCAGATTTTCCACTTGTTCGACGGAAACCCCATTCATTGGTACGCTTTTGGGCTTATTGGATGCTTCCCCCATGGCGATATGAATCTTCTCATGAACATCAATAGATTCATTTAAATTCGCCATTTTCTGAAAATATATATAAATTGAATTTTTTGGAAATAGATAAATACAGGTCAAAGTAGGAGTGCAGAATATGTTCAATCGGATGATCCTAGAGGGAAAATTTCGCAGAAAATATACAATTGATTTTATGGATGAATTAAAAAATTCCTGATCAGCCATTTGTTTCCGGTTTTACATGGAGGGTCATATTTTGTAAAGATGGATTGAGTGATGTGTAAATGCAAAATTTTCTATACCTACAGAAATTCAGAATTTATGGCAGCAAATAATCATATCAAGAAGAATTAACATATAATATCATTAAACATATAAATTTTGGAATAAATAGCAAAAACATTTTCTGCACCCCTGGTTCAAAGTAGAATGGAGTTAAAATTGCTTTTTCACAAACATTTTTAACACGGTACAATATTCATAATTACACCGATAATTACAGCATCGTGTACTCAGGGCATGAGGAAAAACATGAGAGAGGTGTTGCTCTGATCATGAGTAAGAAAGCTAGGGGCAGCTTGATGAGTTGGGTCCCAGTAAGCGACAGGATAATAAAAGCTCGGTTCTACTCAAAACATGCAAAACTATCAATCATACAAGTATACGCCCCCACAAATGATGCTGACGAGGAACAGAAAACAGGATTCTATGACCAGCTACAAAGGATATTGGATGAGACTCACAAACATGACATACTATTAGTAATGGGTGATTTAAATGCCAAGATTGGTAAAAGAGTGACCAATGAAGAACGTGCAATTGGCAATGAGGCTATTGGAGACCAAAATGAAAATGGAGAGTTGTTTACAACGCTATGCGAGATGAATGATCTCAGCATAGGTGGAAGCTTTTTCAAACATAAGGACATTCACAAAATAACGTGGATTTCACCGGATGGTAAAACCGGAAATCAGATTGATCATATCTCAATAAATGGCAAATACAAGAGATCTTTGCAGGACGTACGAGTTAAAAGAGGTGCTGACGTAGCATCCGACCACTTTCTGCTTGTAGGGATTGTAAAATTGAAATTATGCAAAATCCCAGGGCACAAAATGAATAAAAGAATTAGGTACAACTTAGAAAAATTGAAAGAGCCAGATTTAAAGCAAATGTTTTCAATTGAGCTACATAACAAATTTGCAGCATTAACTGACCTTAATGAAGAAAACGAAGAAGATTCTGGACAGGTTGAAGAGACTTGGAAGAAATGTAAGGAAACATACAATAATACAGCAGAAGAGATTTTGGGCATAAATAAGAGGAAAACAAAAAGAGAGTGGATATCTGGTGAAACTCTCAAACGTGTAGAAGAAAGAAAAAATTTAAAGGGCAAAATAAATAGCACAAAATCGGAAAGAATAAAACAGATGGTAAGAAAGCAATACGAAGAAGTGCACAAGAGCGTCAAACGATCCGCCAGAACTGACAAAAGAAACTTTTTCCGTGCACTTGCAGAAGAAGCTCAGAGAGCTAATGATGTCGGTGATATCGGAGAAGTTTATAAAATTATCAAGAAACTGGGCGGTGTTAAACCAAATAATGATTGTGCTGTTAAAGATAAAAATGGCAAACTCCTCACTCAAGAAAAAGAAATCGCAAGTAGATGGAAGGAACACTTTGAAGAACTTTTAAACGTTACCACCACTTTAGGTGAAAGTGAGGTTGAATCTCCCTTTGAACACCAAGTTCAACTTGATATTGATATGGAAGACATTACTATGGAGGAAATTAAACTAGCAATAAAGTTACAAAAGAACAGGAGGACTGGTGGAAATGATTTCATCACTGCCGAGCTCATTAAAGCTGATATCGATGTATCTGCAGCAGCACTCCATAAGCTATTTAACCTCATTTGGAAAGGAGAAAAGGTCCCTTTATCGTGGAGGGAATCTCAAATTGTAAAAATTCCAAAAAAAGGAAACCTCACGGAATGCAACAACTGGAGAGGAATCAGCCTCCTCTCAGTACCCGGAAAGATTTTCTCGAGAGTCATCATTAACAGAATTAAGAAGAAAATCGATGACATCCTTAGGGTAGAACAGACTGGATTCAGAAGTGGAAAAAGCACTGTGAACCAAATATTTATTCTTCGAAACATAATTGAGCAGTGTGTCGAACGAAATGAGACAATTTATTTAAACTTTATAGACTTTTCTAAGGCTTTCGATAGCATTAACAGAGAAAGTCTGTGGAAAATATTGGGGTTCTATGGAATTCCAAAAAAAATCATAAACATCATAAAGGATATGTACAATAGAAGTAGTGCCCAGGTACTGGTAAATGGTAATGTGACTGAAAAATTTGAAATCAAAACAGGGGTAAGACAAGGCTGCGTGTTATCGGGGTTATTGTTTATCATTGTTTTGGATTGGGTAATGAGAAAAACTGTAGGATCCATACATAGAGGAATAAGATGGGATTTTAACACATTTCTTGAGGACCTAGAGTTCGCAGATGATATTGTTCTGATGTCATCCAGATTCCAAGATATGCAGGAAAAAACTAGTCATCTCGAAGAGAATGCAAAAAAGGTTGGTTTAGCAATAAATGAAAATAAAACCAAAGTTATGAAAATTAACAGTAAAAATAGGACAAAAGTTATCATCAACTCAAAAGAAATTGAAGAAACAGATAGTTTTACATACCTCGGTTCCATTGTTGATACACTGGGTGGAACAGATGAAGATCTCAAATGTAGGATTAAAAAAGCGCAAAATGCTTTTAGAATGCTTTTCAAGGTTTGGAAGTCGTCAAACTTAAACATTTCTCTTAAACTAAAAATTTATAACGCAATTATTAAATCTATACTACTTTATGGCAGTGAAACTTGGAAAATTACAAAACAACAGGAAAATAAACTCAACGCATTTCATACTAAATGTTTAAGAAAGATCCTAAAAATTTATTGGCCAGAAAAAATATCAAACCATAATCTATATTAAAACAGCTGACAAACCCTTGACAATAGACATAAAGAGAAAGAGATGGCGTTGGGTCGGCCATGTACTAAGAATGAGCCCCGATTCAAATGAACGGATAGCTTTAACTTGGTCGCCAGACGGTAAAAGGAGGAGGGGACGACCAAGACTGACGTGGAGAAGAAGCATCTTAAAGGAGCGAGACCAGCTTGGTTGGCCAAGCTGGGCAGTTGCCAGGGAGGCCGCACTGAACCGGAGGAACTGGATTTCATCAATTGCGGCCTCATGCGCCTATAAGGCGTGACGAGTCGCAAGGCAAGACAATATTCATAAAAAAATTAATACTAAATAAAAATTTCAGATGAGACAAATTTAAAAAAAAAAACCATTCTAAACACAACATTTCTTAATATTTTCTAAAAATTAATAAACTACATTCCTTAAAGACAGTAAGAAGTTGTTTTGTATTAACCATATTGCACCAAAGAAGCTAAAGAGGTAAATTAGAAGGTATTTAGAAAAAAAAAACTGAACAAACCTGCCGCAGTTCATTTTCAACTTTCGACTTCTTATCAAGTTGCGTTTCCAACTCTTCTATGATGTCTCGCAAGTCCTTGTTTTTATCGACAGATTGTCGAAGTTCATTCTCGACCGCTTCCTTCTTCTTTATTGTACTTTGATGGTCTTCAATTCTTGTACGCAAAAGCTGCTCCAATGAATCAATCTGGATTTAAAACACATTAAGAAAAAGTTAATGTAGTAATAAAAAAATTAAATAAAAATATGTAATGGGCATCAACACTTAGAATCATCAGCTTATACACAATGAACTTTAAAATAAAAATGCTATTTATGATAGGGCAGGCGGACTATATCATCATGGGGCTGGGGAGCCCAGTGGTTTAGGTATTCACCTAGAATGTGAAAGGTCCCAGGTTCCGGTTCGGGCATTGCCAAAATAACTGCTGACCTATAAACGGCTTGTGCAGCCAGAAATGTCCGACGAATAATACCCTGTGTAAGGGAGTGCACGTTACATATCCTTCAAAGTCCCAACGCTGCATACGATGTCGCCCTTAACGGTTGGGCTGGGTGCCTATTCAGGTGTTGGCTCATCACTTGACTGTGGTTCTAAAATACCACACCCATCACCAATAGAACTTGTGTAGTTCTAGAACGACGATAATTCAAACCTAACCTATATCATCATGTGTGTAGGTGCAGTTATTTAGTGTACATGCTGTTGAACTTACTACTACTTAAAAAGACAGCTGTTTCCCTGTTGTCAGAGTTATTCTCATAAACCATTCTTTGGTCAATCACTACCAGTAATAAACAGGTTAATTCAGGGGTTCCCAACCGGTGGAACGGGGGAAAATTTCCGGTGCTACCCGTGAGTTATGCGAGAAACATGATGCATTAAATTAACTTCTTGGATGTTTAATTAACTTCTGAATCAGATGTAAAACCAGAGTACCCCTTGATCTTCCTGCAAGTTCTGCTATTTTAAATATAATTTGTTATCAGTTACTTGTGTGAGAGTGGATTCTCTGAACTTTTGTACATAAAAAATAAACATCAAAGCAAAATAAGTGTTGAAGAAGACTTAACATTCAAGTTAAATTCCAGCACTCCTAATTTTGATAATTTAATCACAGCCAAATAACAAGTTTAGCACTAAAGACACTATATTCTGTATGACAATGAATTTTTTTGAAGAATTTGTACTAATTTTTTATTTGTATGGTTTCAGACCTGTAGGTAATGAATAAAACTGTAAATTAATACTATTGTAATCTTTTTATTTCTCCTTTATTATGAGCATGTCTTAAATAAACGAATGTATAATCATTAAATATTCCCAGGAATTAATTCAAAAAGCCTTTGGACACTTTTTGAAGAGTAAATTATATGTTTATTAAAATATTTAGGTCTGGTGGTAAACCAAAATTCCTCAAAAAGTCAAGTGGTACGTAGTTGCAAAAAGGTTGCGAACTCCTGGGTTAATTTATAACAAACCAAATAAAATAAACCACTTACTTCTTTTGTAAGCTGTGCTTCGTTACTCTGGATCTTTTCCTTCTCTCGTACGATATCCTGCATTTTGGTCATTTCCCGGATATATTCGTCCCTTTCCTGTTCACGTTCCTGAGCTTGCTCCTGGAAAAGCAAACATATTTAAGGGGGTTTGGTATGTTGTATATTGGTAATGTTAAATTGGCCAATTGCAATGTACCTTTCCACAATAACTTCTGACCAGATCATCTTAATTTTCTGTGTGTGTTATATCAAACTTGTATATTAATCGGAGGCTAAAAGTGTTTTTTTTTTAAATAACTGTTAGATTTATAAAAAAAATAAGTTTTAAAGTACCCAAAAATCATGAAATGTTTCACTTTCTTCACTTTTTTGCCCCATAAAATTTTTTTCACTTTAGTTTTATTAAAATTTATAACCTTAGATTAATGTATACTATGTATTACATCATATAAAAAAAGTTTACCAGAAAACATAGCATAGTTTTTGAGAAAAGGTACATCAAAGTTCAAAAAATCAAGTTCTGAGAAAAACATGTTTAAAGTTTTTATTGTTAGCTTGTTTCAGTAAGGAAAGGGTTAAATAAAATGGCTTTTAATGTCAAAAATATTTTTCCAATCGCCTTGATACTTTGTGACATTATTAGTAAAGGTTGTAAAAGTATTTTAAGCCAATAATATATTTTTTTATTTTTTCACCAATTTTGGGGTACTGAAGTTTAATCAGGGTCGTGACAAAATCCTAGTAAAAAAGTTCCCTGATATTTCCATGATTTCCCTGATAATTTAACAAAAAAAATTCCCTGATTTTACAATTACCTAGAAAATATGCAATACACACAATTCTATGCAGTACAAAAAATTTAATCCAGACATTGCGGGAATTACGACTTTCCGGATTATGGGCTAGCCTATCTTTTTAGCTAAAAATCGCAACTTTTCTATATTTCCGAAAATCTGAATAAGTTTAAATGAATCTTGTGTTCTATCTCTTCTTAGATAATCACAAAATGATTCGTGAGAGAGATTGATCCTTCCTCCATGATTGGTCCTTCAGGTAAATTGGATCAACCAGAACAATTTTTTTTTTGATCAAGTGTCCGTTAGTAGTGATAACATGAACCTAAACCTGCTGTTTAAGCAATCCAAAAAGGAAAAAATTCCCTGATATTTTGCAAAATTTGAAAAATTCCATGAGAATTCCTTGATATTTCCAGAATTTAAAAGTTCCGTGAGAATTCCCCGATTTCCAGGTTCTGTTACCACCCTGTTAATGTTTTAAATGGACATATACAACAGTGGCACAGTTAAAACAGTGAACTGTATAAGATATATAGGGAGGCAGATATCAACTACATTAAAGTGAACCGGATGAAATTTGCTGGACATCTATGAAAAATGAACCGTGGACTTTCTAACATCAAGAGTCTTCCACTATGAACCAATCGGCACCAGGGCAAGAGGGAGGCCAAAACTTTGATGGATTGACTGTGTCAACGAGGATTTTAAGATTTTAAAAGTTCAAAATGGGAGGTCGTCTTCCCAAACAAGATCAGAATGCAATGGAAGAAGTTTCTGAAGAAGACCCTGGCCACAAAGGGCTGTCGAACCAATACAGAAGAAGTTTTAAATGTAAGCTCTCTTTGAATATTAAAATTTAATAACTTTAAGAATGTAAAAATTAACATAATAAAATTATGTAGAGAAAAATTTAATACTTATGCCATTTTCAATTTCAAATGCTTTAAAAAAAAAAGACCTTAACAATTAGTCAAATACTATTTTAATTGTAATAAAAATACTTAATGACGAGCGAGCCCTTAGAAGGCTAGAATTAATTTCCCCATCACATGATTATATGGGCAATTCTACCATAATTTTTAATTTTATGTCCCTTGGGCATAACTAAAAAAAATTAATATTTCTGTATCATTTTTTCTTATTATACTAAAAGACTGGTTCTTTTATAATTGCAAAAAGTAATTTTAAAGCAAAGAAACTCCAAAAAAATTTTATAACACAAAACAATGCAGAAAAGTCCTTACCATCGTGTGTCCCGAATGTCTAATTTTTAGTTTAGGGCTCAATCTAATGCTTTTTTAGCTAAAAATTACATTCATTTGTATTTTTAATTGAACTAATACTGTAGCTTAACGAATTCCTTCCATTGAATTTTGGCTTTTAACATTTGTAATGCGTTTTTCTCGTCTCCTAACTTTGTCCCTGGGTTTTGGTACATTCACTGACCTCATTCCTAAAGTGGTGAAGAGAGGCACTGGATTGAGCACAGTCATTCTTCAAACATGCAAACTGAATTGCAGAAAACTGATATTTCAGTTAGTAGCCACATATTTTTGCTAAAATTCACCAATAAGCCCAAAATTTAAAAAAAAAAAAAAAAAAAAAACTCAGTGAAATTGGCTGCGAGGCTTTATTGCTTTCCTTACAGTCTCCCAGGTTTAAGGTTAATTTGTGCTTTATAATTACAGAGATCATTCTAGGCGTTTTTCACGGGGCGCTGCGCCCTGCCCGCCTTTTTTAAATATAAATCCCGCCCTGAATGCCCTTTTTTACAAAATAAATCCCGCCCTCGTTGCCGTTTTTTTAAAAAAAATTTCCGCGTTTTCCCGAGTTCTTCAAAAATTCCGCTTATCCAACTTTTTTTTTCAAAAATTTATTTAACCCAGGTTACGTTATATTATACTTTTAAACCCGTTTTTTTAAACTTAATCATTAAAAAATGCCAAAGATAATCAATTTTAGAATCAGATAGACAATAGCGAATTTTGAGCAAAAATCATGCTTTGAACAAGGGGATCAGCTTTAACAAACGGCTTAACCCTAAGACTTAAAATTTTCCACAACCTAAAAAAAATTAGTTCATTATCTATATCGATGAAAACTAAACTTAAATTTCGATAAATAACAAGTTTAAATAATGGATTTTAATAATAAAAGTAAAAAATTAATTAAAATTTTAAGGATGAATTAGGATTATATTACACTAAGATGTCTTCAAATATTGACCAACGGCCAACGGGTGCAATCCCTCATTGAAAAGAGGATCATCTTCATCCGGACCAAAAATGTGCAATTCATGCTTCTTGATTTGATTATTTTGCAGCCTAGTAATTTTTTAGAAATCTACCGATGACGTCACATTGCCTACTCAATGATTGACAGTTCGCGGGCTCTGCGTTTGCGTGATCGGAAAGAGTGTCTCAATACTTTTGTAGCTCCGGTTCAGGGCTTATTGGACCAACCAGAATATTTTCTTCTGATCTATCGTTTTGAGTCGTGACCTTGTGATCACAAGAGCAGTTTGAATGTTAAGATTTTTTTGTTTACATTTTAAACTTATGCTTTTTTTTTTATTTCGTCTTTTACCGGGGTTTCAGATTAGTTTTAGTTGTTGTTTTTATGGAGTGTTGGCTTATACACGCTTAATATATTCAAATTTTTGTTAGTAATTAAGTTCTTGAATTTTTCTGGAAAAAATTCTTGAATAGTATGCAGTAGAACTAAAATTATCTAAGCAATTGGAATTGGAACCTAACCACGTTCATATAATTTTAAATTTGGATAATTGGAGCTAATTGGAGAAAATATATATTTTAATCAATTACTCAAAATATATTGTTGGGCTGTGAGATAATGAAGTTGTAATTTCGGTTTAACCAAATCCAAATTATAAGATGTTGTTTGGGTTATAGCTTTTGTTTCAGTTTGAGTTATATCGTTTTATAATAGTTTTTTTTTCTTTCAACTTTTGTTAGAATCTTGGAAAAAGTGTACTAAAATTTATATGCGATTTATAACTTATACTCGGCCTATTTTTTTCTGTACGTCTCTGTTGGATGTCATGCCTGCCTAGTATTTTTTTTGTGGGTACAAAAAAAATGCTAGACATGACATTGAATAAAGAGGAACAGTAACAGGTAGGCCAAGTTAAATTTTTCTGGCATTCTTATAATCAACACCTCTTCGAATAATTGGAGTTCTACTAAACTTGGAAAAAGTGTATGAACCATGCTTTTAATTTTAAATGCTAGAGCTGAATGCAAACAAAACCCATGTTTGTTTGATTAGTAGCATTAATAATTTCCTCCACCTTACTCATGGAGATCTGTTTGCAGTTCTGGCTCGTTGTTAGTGTGAGTGTATATTCTATTTTCTAAAAATCCGAAAAAATTATTTTATCGCATTTTTAGATGCCCTAAACTTTTTGCAAGTGCCCTTTTTGTGTTCGAAGCGCCCTGCCCTTTTTTAATTCTAGAATGAACTCTGATAATTATATATTTTTTCTATAAATATGTTTGTAAAAAAATCAATTTTTATTAAACTGGAGTTAGTTGAAACACAAAAAAGACCGGAAAACAGCGTGAACGTCCTTTCCTTCCGATCCTTACTGTCGTAGTGATCTAGGGAAGGAAAACCGAAACCAGTTTTAAGACTAACCGGTTTTTTGCGATTTTGGTTTCATTGAAAAACAGTTAGTTTCGTAAGGCCGGTTTCTTTAGAATTGGTGTTTTTTAAAAACTGCCATTACTTATTATAATTTTTTGTTTTTACAAATGAGCTTTGCTAAACTTTTTTTCGTAATTCTAGAACCCTTATAAATCTTTTGATAAAAATTTAAAGCGATTTTGAAAAAATAAATTGTACAAGTTTTTATTACCTGAAAGTAAAAATTATGGTAGAACTGCCCATATATGCACTCAATTTTATAATATACTACGACACAAAGCCAATTTTCTAGTACTATAGATATTTAAAACAAAATGATTTTATCATACATCAATGAATTTCTTGTTCGAGTTGAGTTGTTTCTCCATAGCATCCATTTCAGCTCGGAGCTCCACAATCTCCCGCACTTTTTGTTCTACAGCGGAATCTTTTTCAGCGTTTAGTTCCTCCAACGCCAGCTCCATCTGGTGGAGACGACTCAAGAAAGTCTCTCGCTCCTTGCTAAGACTCTTCTGGACACTCTGCTTTTCAGTGGAGAGTTTGGAATTTTCTTGTAACAATTCTAAAAATTTGAGTTTGGTTTGAAATCATTCAATAAATAAATTTTACACAAACATGTCATAAAGTTCTTGCCTACCCTATTCAAACCTTTAATAAGCAGTCAAAAATGTTTGCTTCAATGTGTGTCGGTAGGGTTTATTGCTCTACAAAACAATTTCTATTTTTCTGGGGAACCATTAAAGTTGTCAAAAGTCCTGTTTTGGATTAGTTTTTGAATAATTATAAATTAGGGAACAAAAACATTGAAAATTAGTTTTAAAAAATGGTCCAAAAAGAAATTTAAACAGTAAATTTAGTATGACACTAACTGAAATATAATCACAGCTCAATATGCAAATTAATTTTGCGTTGGTTTGTTTTGGGTGCCTACATGCAAATAAAAGGACAAATTTCAGTTAAAAAAAAACCTGGTTTATAATATCTCTTGAAACTAGATTCATTGTAATTATTTGTAAGAGGGTGAAGAATTAATTTAATTTGTCTTAATTGCAATTACATTTTAGAAGGGTTTGACTGCACTTCATTTTAATAAACTTTTGTGCATACTTAACGAATTCATTTCAAAATTAAAAACACAAAGATACTACTTTTTTTTAAAAAAATGTTTAATCTCTACAATAAACCTTGATGTGATCCAATTTCTTTCTTTTTTATTCAGAAAGTTTAAATTAGGTTAATATAAACAAAATATTCAAGTTTCAACACTAAAAAGGTCAAATATGAAAAAATCCTCCCACAACAAGAAAACTGGAAAAAAATACTTTCAAACACATTATCATTGATTAGTTGATTAGAAATTAGTTGCTACCCCAGTTAAGAGATTTTTCTATGTAGTATTAAGTAAAATAAAAAAAAAAGGGAAAAGTAAAATAAAACATGGAACCCAAGACATCCATCACATCAAAACTAAAATTTTTTAAGGGAAATTTACAGGTTTTGTGAGGTCAATTTAATATTAGTCTTGATTTATCCTGCTTTCCAAATATTTTTTAAGTGGATATAATTTTTATTTATCTGTAATATGAAGGCCCAAATTCCTAAATAGTTACAGTTTATTTGTAATTACACCCATTTTGAGGCATTATTCCCCAGGTAAGAAGATATAATAAATAGATCTTAGCCCTCTGTAGCTCAATATTTGATTTTGCTACTATAATAATCTTTATTAGCCTTTGAGGAGGATGCTTAGAAGTTTACAAGAATCTTAAGAGGACTCCCTTGGGATTTCCCATCTTGAAAATCGTAATGTTATTCCTATGGAGAATATTTGCAAGTCAATTACCGCAACAATTTTATTAAAAGGTTCCTAGTATCATTGTAACGAACGAAAGGAACTAAAAGGATAAAATTAATTTGTTTTGTGAAAATCACGTATTTAGTATTTTTAATATTTTTTTTTAATTCGAACTTAATGCTCACTCCATTTTTTACTAACTTCAAAAAATTATTAAAAATACTAAATATGTGATTTTCACAAAACAAATTAATTTTAGCCTTTTAGTTCCTTTTGTTCTTTACAATGATACAAGAAACTAGTAACATTTTATTAAAATTGTGGCGGTAATTGACTTGCGAATGTTTTCCATAGGAATAACATTACGATTTTCAAGATGTGGAATTTCAAGGGAGTCCTCTTAAGCGAAATACTTATTATAAGTTAACCCATTAAGCGTGATTGGAAAGAAAATTTGATAAATAAAAAATGAGCTTTCTTTTAAATTTATCCAAATAAACAAACCTTAAGCAGAATGAAAACCATATTTCCGAACAATTCGTATAGTCTAGTAAAGTTGAATGAAATACAAATTAACAAAAACTCAATATTAAAAAAACTTTCCAAATAAACATTTATTTGGAAATGACATGGGTTGATGTTTTGAAAAAATAATTTCTCTTTTAGGAATTAGTTAAAAAAAAACATTATGATCTTTTCATCAATTGGAATATGATATATGGCATTTGCTGGTATTAACTATACCAAAACACACCTTAAGTATGCAGCATTAAAATGTTCTACGCGGAGGAAATACGCGTAAATAAGCGGAATTTGAATCTCTAATTGGTCGAATTCTCCTACACGAAACGTCCGTCCTGTTAAGTCAAAATTGAAGGAAAAAATAATTAATATTAGACTCTAACTGAAGCAAAAACAAATAAAAATATGTCTCGAAATAACGAATAAAGCGATTTATTGAATGTGAAAAACCTTTTTTATTTGATTCTTGCACTCAGAAATTAGAACTATTTACCCTTTTTCCCGTAGAACATTTTTATACTGCATACTTAAACTGTGTTGAGGTATATAATGGATGTCTCGGACCCACACACAAAACATAAATAAACAAACCTGCTTGCTCACGAGCACAAGTGTCAGAGGAATGGGACATTTTAGGAATGCCTGCTGCGAGAACCCCAATAACAAAACATAAAAGAGAAAAGTAAAAAAAGAAAATGGCAGTGAGATCGTTTCACAACGACAGAGGGATTCCCCCCTAGAAATGTGCGAGCTCACAGATATTATTAGAGTACCACCACCAAAGCATTTTAGTCAGAATACTACGGATTAATTTGGTTAAAAAAAGTGAAATAGTTATAAAAACAGGTAATACAAATAAAGAGTTCAGGGGAAAAACCTCTTCATTGCATAGCAATCTATCTGCATCAGGTCTGCTTGGCGAAGATAGCAAGTCATTGCCTAAACTAGCATGAAGAAACCAGTTTTGCCTTGGCCTCATAGCAAGGCGCACTGGTTAATTATTATTACGATTGCGATGCACCAAAGAAATAATCTGACGCTTGAGCCGCACAAGAACTAAAGGAGAAACTGATTTTCCCTCGCCACTACTTGTCAAGCCTACACCAATACCAACAGATTCCCTGCCGATGAAGGGGTTTTCCCCCTGTACTCTTCAAATGCAAACCAGTAAACTCCTTTGCTTTAAAACAACAATGCAAGATTTTTTACTTTTTTCATGCTATTGTTGAATGCATAAAATTAAAAGGGATTTTGGAAAAGTGACGTCAACTTTCACGTGGTGCCAGGAATCCAGAAAATGATTATTAAGAGGGAATGGACGCGCAGGACCAGGGGTCTCCAAACTCAAGTGCCTCAATGTTAATCCAATGGGGAAAAAACTATTTTCTTTGCCACATTTCTCCGGCTGTATTGAATATTTTTACAAGCGGATTTTTTTATGTGATAAATGTAGCTGACTTACAGGTCTCTATCTTCACACTTTTTGAAATTGCTTCGAATATTTTGTGTAAAATAATTTATTGAATATTAAAAAAAATATTCGTACTAATTTCAAAAAGTGGGATTGTCGGGACCTGTAAGTCAGCTACATTTATCACACAAAAAAATCCGCTTGTAAAAATATTCAATACAGCTGGAGAAATGTGGCAAAGAAAATAGTTTTTCCCCTATTGGATTAACATTGAGGCACTTGAGTTTGGAGACCCCCGGTCCTGCGCGCCCATTCCCCCTTAACAGGTTAAATCCGGAGAGTCTCCACGTTGATTGGTTGAACAAGCATCTCGCTAGAGCCACAATTGGCAGGTCGGCAAATGGATGCAAAGGATGGTTTTGCTTGTAATGATTAAGAACTCATATATGTTGTTAACTAACTTATAACATGATAGCTCATTTGTGTTGAGCAGAAAAATATCGACAGTACATTTTATGAATAAGAATAAACTGCATATTAAATTAGCACATATTTCTCAAAATTTTTAAATAATAAAGGATTGAAGTAAAAAATAATTATTTTCACTATTAAATTCAAGTATATAGAAAGTATAACTATGTACAAAACCAATATATTTTTTACAATGTTTTGCAATACTTATGAAAAGAATTTATGTTCACAAGTTAGAACAATCTATCAGTGCCTGAACAGAAAACATTTTTTTACTCTAACTTTTGATTACTTTTACCAGTGGATTAAAAATAACTTAACTGATCACACATGAAAAAATACACAAAATGCAAAAGAAAACTATAAAATGATAAGACTAGACAGAACAAAAATATTGTCCTAAATCCATTGACGAGAAGGTAAGTGTTATTTGTTTAACTTATCTACAAAGATAAAAACAAAAAAGAAAATGAACCTAAGATGATACGAAAGACTTACGACCCAAAAAAATAAATATGAATACGTCCATTTTTTTTTTCAGTGAAAATGAGTAACACAGGTATGGGGACGGACATTAATTACGTCACGCTCAGAGGGGGAGGAAGGGGTATGCGATGAGACGGATCGTGACATGGAGGGGGGGGGGGAGGGGTAATCACTTGTGTGACGCAACGACTCAAAATTTCCGATTTTGCAAGGAAAATCTGTTTTACATAAAATAAAAATTTTAGAAAGAAATCTGAAATATTTTTTTATCATAAGATCATCATAAGAAACACTTGATTTCAGAAAGAAGTTGGGGGGATAATTGTATGCCACAACGTTGGCATTATTAGCCTTTTACATTTTATACAACTTTTCCTAACGGAACTTAGTAGTAACGCACAAAATTGTAACACTACCTTGAGCAATTGGAGGACTAGCAGCTACATGGACGAACACCAAAAAGACATAGAACTAAAAAGTTGATAGATCCGATTACATACTGACCCCTTTTACTTTTTTTTCCGTTTTAAGTTAATTTTAAAAATCGTTTTATCCATTTTTTTAAATTTCAAAAAAAGAAAATATTGAAATGAAATTTTTTTTTTAAATGGGGGGGGGGGGGGTTCAACAAACGCGACGTAATTTTAGGGGGAGGGGTTTGACCAAACGTGACGCAGCATGACATAGGGAAGGGAGGGGTCAAAAAAGTCAAAATTGTGCGTGATGTAATTTATGTACGTCCCCTATGTAATATAATATATTTAATTTTTAAAATTGAAAACCCTAATAAAAATTAGTTCTAAATTCCATAATCAACCTTCATTTAAAAATAAAACGTAAAAAAATAATAAAAAACAAAGACTACCAACTACTTTAAAAAAAATTAGTCAACTCTGAAACAAGTGATAATTTCCAATCAGTAAACATACATGCCAAATTCTATAATAAAAGTGAAGTGCATGCATTATAATTTAAAGAGTTTTAAAACAGAAATGGAACTACTTTGGTGCAGTATCCAGCATGTGCTGTAACTCATGCATGCAGGATATAAATAATATTGTGTAGCTTGCACATTCCTGAGAGAATTAGAATTTTAAAATATGTTTCTCGATAATCCTCAATATAAAATTGAAACGTAATTGAAGAGGTAAAAATAAAATGGAGTCAATTACATACAAAAAGTTTCAAACCCTGCTCTTTGCTTAACCCTTTCAGTGCCAATGACAATTTGATTTGGCATCATCATTTTAATTTTTTTTTCCAATCGTCTACAGCCATTTATGATATCAAAAGGCACATCATTCGATTCTTTAAACTTTTCTATTAGAATTATGATCATAAAAATGATGATGCCAAATGGCATCACTGGGACAAGGGTTAACATGTTCGTGGAAGAAAAGCCGTCTATGGGAAAACTCCATTTTGGATTATTTTTTTAAAAATACAATTTAGCTTTTCTATTTGAAATGATATTAAAAAGGGTCGCTTTACAGGATAACCTAGAAACATATTTTACCAAAACATTTATTAATATAAAAAACATGAATAATACTACCAAATAAAGTTATAAAGAATGTAATATCGATGACATAGTCTTTTAATGAAGAATGTTTTTAATAAATAAGGCGTGCAAAACTCAGAACTGGCATAACATTAAAAACTTATTTAGGAAAATTTAAATATAGAGTAATGCATTACATGTGCAATATATAGTAAGAAGTATAAAGTAAACAAAAGTAGTAAATTTATTTATTAAAATTTTTTTTGATCAGTATGACCACTTTTTTACAGGTTCCGTAAGTTTTTTTTTTTTTTAACTCTCCGATTGCTGGACCCAGCTTTTTCCATATTTTGGACATCAATCTTTCTTACAAATATCTTAAATTTCAACATTTTTATTTATAGCATGCTCTTTTCATCTGGAAATGTTTTTACGATCATCTCTTTCAAATAAACCAAATTCATTTTTAAAAAAATATATTATTGAAATAAATTAAATTTAAAATTTATGCAGTGAAAACAACCATACACATTTGCCCGTTTCCTGTCCTGTTTGGGAGGTAGGAAGAAAATAAATTCTATAAAAACTCAAAGACCCATGAACAGCCTTACTTTTTTCAGGATCACCCAGTCGACTGGCCAACATTTCGCACTGCCCCTTCAGCATCTGTATCTCGTCACAGGCGAGTTCTTTTTCGTGAGCCAGTTGCCCCACCTTGTTCCTTTCCTGGCGGATCTCTCTTTTAAGCTCTTCCTCGTTTTCCTTCAGGTCCCGAATGGTGTCCTCGAGCCTTTGTTTTTCGCCTTCCAGCCTCCTGATATTGCCTACAAAATAAGGGTTTTAGTTTAGAAATGATCACAATTTTTTAAAAACACTTTTGAACTGATAAAAAAACCATTTAGAAGAGAATATCATTCATAGTTACATATCACAAAAGATTTGTGCACTTTAGAAAAAATATTAGTTGAAACATTTAGAACTTATAATTAATCCCTTAATGATCTAAAAAATTTCCAGAAAATGGACATAAAAATGCATATTTTTTGTAACTGAAAACTATATAAATATGAGTATGAGGAAAATCTATATTGCTCTAATTTTTCTTTTAGTTAATATTGATTTAAAAAAAAACAATAAAAATATAATTTCTACAACAGCCAACATTCAGGGTTATTATGGGCAAAACCTCACTCTGTCATTTTCATAGCAGCACCAAAAGGGTTAACATAATTGACTGTATTTTTTTTTCAAAATAGACGAATTATGCTTCAATTGTACTTTCCAATTTTTTTACACAATTTAAAGAAGACATATCAAATTGCCTTTATCAAAATTAGCACAACACTTTTCACCCCTTAAATTTCTTTTAAAGTTTTCAGGTTAGCTTATTTTGAATTATTGTTGCACTAGAGCTACATAAGAGCTATTGGCGATGGGCGTCGTAATTTTAAAGCCCACTCAAGTGATGAGAAGGTAATCAAACCTGAGAAGGCAATCAACGCAACTGTTAAGGACAACATTGTACACAGCATCAGGACTTAGGATATTTAATGTACACTCCCTCCATATTATTTATAAGGCGTTTTTGGCTGCACGAGCCGGAAACCTTGACCTGGGACCTTCTGCATGCAAGACAAACGAGGAAAAAACTTATTTTCTTTGCCACATTTCTCCGGCTGTATTGAATATTTTTACAAACTTTTTTTAAATGATAAATGTTTATAATTTACAGGTCTCTATAATCCCACTTTTTGAAATTGCTTCTAATATTTTTTGAAAAATTACTTATCGAATATTAAAAAAAAAAATTCATACCAATTCCAAAAACTGGGATTGTGGGGACCTGTAAGTCAGCCATATTTAACACATAAAAATCCGTTTGAAAAAATATTCAAAACAGCATGAGAAATGTGGCAAAGAAAATATTTGTTCTCTATTGGATTTACATTGAAGCACTTTGCTTTGGAGAGTGTCCATTCCCCCTTATGTGATATGACCTTTTTTGATACATTTTTTAAGCCCATTTCACACATTATGTCATCTACTTGCAACTCCCATAGGACACCATGCATTAAAAAGTTGCACTCAAGTCGTGAGATTTTTTCATGAAATTCATGATTATTTAGCACACAAAAAATCTCAAGTTGCTTGTAACATTAGAAAATCAGAATTCCGTATTTGTTTGGCTACATTATGGTGAACTAGACTTCGCCAGCAGTTGTTTATTTACTTTTTGAGACCCCAACTTTCCTTGCTTACAGAAAAAAAAGCAAAAATCTGCACAAAAGGCCGATGACTCCATTATATGAAACAAATTACTTTTTTAAGGAACAAGGAAAATTTCACGCTCAAGAGCATAAATAATTTTCAGTGGAAACCCGAAAAACCAGGTTACCAGAAGTTATGATTTGAAGTTATAACGGAATTGCAAGTAGTTGTGCAGGAGTGAAATGGGCTTTAGGGAACCCTGCATCAAAAACAGGGTGGTTACAAAATCCTAGGAAAAAAGTTCCCTGATATTTCCATGATTTCCCTGACACTTTCACAAAAATTTCCCTGATTTTACAATTACGTAGAAAACATGCAATACACACAATTTAATCCAGATATCGCAGGAATTAAGACTTTCCGGATTATAGGTTAGCCTACCTAACTTTTCTACGTTTCCGAAAATCTGAATAAATTTGGAGGAATTATGTGATCAGAAAATCATTTTATAACTTGATTTCGTGAGAGAGATTGATCCTTCCTCCAAGATTGGCTCAACAAGAAATTTTCACAAGAACCAAAACCTACTGTTTAAGAAATCCAAAATATAAAAAAATTCCCTGATATTTTGCAAAATTTGAAAAATTTCATGAGAGTTCCCTGATATTTCCAGAATTAAAAAATTCCCTGAGAATTCCCTGATTTCCACGTTCTGTTACCACCTTGGTTTGGTTTGAATTATCGTCGCACTAGAGCTACACGAGGGCTATTGGCGACGGGCGTCGTATTTTAGAACCACAGTCAGGTGACGAGCCAACACCTGAAAAGGCACCCAACGCAACTGTTACGGGCGACATCGTACGCAGCGTTAGGACTTTGAAGGATATTTAACGTGCACTCCCTTACACGGGGTGTTATTAGTCGGACATTTTTGGCTGCACGGGACGTTTATAGGTCGGCAGCTATTTTGGCGATGCCCGGACCCGAACCTGGGACCTTCCGCATGCTAAGCAAGTGCTTAACCGACTGAGCTCCCCAGCCCCTGTGTTACAACCTTGAAAAAACCCTAAACTTCAATCCACCATTCCTGCCTAGGCTACTCACTCTCGGCGGTGATCAGCTGCATGGCCACGTTGTCCCTCCCCAAACTCTCCTCCTGCAGCTCCTGGGACAGCTCCTCATTCCTCCTCAGCAGATACTTCAGGTCCTGGTTCTGCTGATTGTTGAGGGCCCGCGTCAGCAGATTCAGGACGTGGTCCACTGCCTGTCTCAGGCGACGACTCGCACCTGGAATGCCAAAATGGGAAATGGATTTAAGAGACTTTTCAGACCTTGTTGTTGCTGATACAGTGAAAACTCCACAACCGACCACCTCCATTAAACCACCACCTCTACTTACGATCTATTTTTCAAGGCACCGATTTTCCTCTCTATGTGTTCAATGTCAAAAACCACTCTGGGAGAGACCAGGTTTCACTCCTCAAACGGCCGGTTTCAAATACCATTTCATGAAAAATATCTTTTTTCTAACACAATTTTTTTAGATTTAAACAAATAAATTAGAAAAGAGGTAATTGGGAAAAATAAGAGTCAGAAATTTCTTCTTACTTTCTTTACTTTTAATCAGTTCACAGTAGTTTGTTAAAATAAGTTAGTACAGTATTTATTTTTTGCATACTACAGTTTGTTTAAAAGCTAGTATAATTTTGTGTAAATTATTTTGCAAATTCATAAATAAACATAATGATAAATAGATTTTCGTAATTTTGTAATGGTTAATAATACATTGTAAAATGACATTTGAACTTTCTAGCAAATTCACTTTTTGTACTCTAGGAGCAACCAACATCCATTTACGACCGATTTTTAAGGGAACGGGCGGATGGTCGCTCTTAGAGGTTTCACTGTACCTGTTGCCCAGCAGGGCTAGACCAGGTCTATGATATAGCAGACACGCAAGAAATCAATAACCGATAATGGTCGCTCCGGAATATTATCATTAATTAACTCTTTATCGAGTGTCAAGCACTCAAGGATGTGCTCCGGGGTGGCTTGGCCTTTGGAACACTTGGTACAATTTGGGAATTTCTTTTCTTTGGTGTTATATGTCAATGTTCTTAGATGGCCACTACGAAATCGTGTTATCCAGGGTTCATACTCTATCTATGATAGTGAAATTCAGGAGTTTCTAAGGAGTCTTTCAAGGGTGCAGCAAGGTAAATTCAGGAGGTAATGAGGAATGACATTGAATATGTTTGTTCAGTATAGTACTATCCTAGTTACATCACTGCACTTCACATGATGAAACAGAAGGGGGAAAAATCTTCTAAAGAGTAGTGGGGTGCATTCTGGAACATTAACTAGTATCACAAAGTCCAAACTTTTTCTACTGTGCATGCGTAGGAGACTTATTTCTGAATAAAGTATGGGTGAAAAACATTAGAAAAAAGGAGAAAAACAATTCCTGTCATCAATTTTTTCAGGAGAGGGAAAAAAAATATCAGGAGATAAGACAAACTTCAGGAGTTATAAGGGCCCTTAAGGAAAAAAAATTAAATTTCAGGAATTTTAAAGGAGTCGTACGAACCCTGCATCTCAAAAGTTTACATTAAACTGGGTAATAACAATGTAAAATTCCGCATTTTCTGCATTGAGGTCCAATAGATAGTAAAGCTTTGCATATAATATGGAGAGATGGAATCAGATACAGAACATGTAAACCTTCACCAAACATTGCCACTCTTCCTCTAAGACATCCGAAAAGCCTTTTCACTCATTAAATGGTTGGTTTTTACAGGCTTTTGAAGTGCCTCAACATAGTAAACATTTCCTAAAAGTTTAATTGAAACAGCCTTTGATAATGAAAACTTGTTAGAATATTGAAAACTAATTCATTGGTTAAAGAAATATACATACATTATCTACAAAAATACAAAGATAATAAAACATAGATTTGATTTTTAAAACAACAAATGAATTTAATTTATGAAATCTTATAGTTAGAATAGAAGTTAAAAAGAGGGTAACAGACAGAAATCTTCATCATGTCAATATCTTACACATTCGGTGTTCTTTTGAATTAAAAAAAAAGCATCTTGACAAGTACAAAATTAAAATCCTACCTAAAACTACATCCTCGCCTTCGAGTTCTGTATCATAAGCTCCAGCTGCTGAAAACAGGTCCCAAGTTCTTGGGGTTAGGTCAGGACCGTCCTCTACTAGCTCAATGTTGGGACAATCGCCTATGCTAAGAGAAGCAAAGTCCTCCCTGGAGCCAGCAATATGACCTGGATAGAAGCAAATTAGATAAGACAATGTCACATTTCATTGCTTGGTTTTAGTTTTTGGAAAATAATTACAAGGGGTTGACCTAAGAAAAATTAAATATTTTCAAGGTAAATAAAGAAATACATGTTTTAGAAAATTATGTTGCATATGCTGGATTCATCAGTGGTCCCGAAAATTGCATGAAATTTGAACAGCAGAGAAAGGTCTACCAAACTTGCAACAAATGTTTCTCCAGTGCGGCAAGCCCGGACCACCTTCTTGGTTCTATGGATTTTAAAAAGGAGGATTTTCTGCACAATCTGATCTTGTTTTTTGATTTTTTTTAAGGGTGAATGGACTAGTGGAACTGCAAGTATTTGGGGTATCACCATAAAACCACAATGAAATTTTACAAGTTTAATAAAGTGTACAAAAAAATCACTGTAAACAGTTTGTTTGGAACAGCTATGTGACGATGCCAGTTTCAATTTGCCAACTGACGTTACGTTAACGAGAAATGAAAATGCTCAAAATTTGTAAACGTTCCACTTCATATTTCATACAACTTGAATATATAGTAACCCTAGTTTAAAATTTCAAGCTTGCTAAAAGTTGCCAATGAACAGTCTAACCATTATATCACAGCAGTATCGTTTGCTTTAGTTATGGCTTTCAGTAGAAAAATAAATCAATTATGATTCAATGATAAATATTTTTGGTATTTTCCAGACATTAAAATTCCCACTCTTAGTTTTGAGGACACGTTGAAATAAAGTAATATATTTTATAACAATTCATACAAAATTCAATTTAAGAAATAAAATGCACAAAAAGATCTTTACGAACAACATTTACAAAGAATACTCTTTTCTGGTACAATATTGGAAAGATGGTAGATACTAAGCATTTTTTTTTACTTGCGCTTATACAAGATATTTTAAGAACTTTTAACATCTGTTTTAAAATATAAGGTATTAAGGGGGAATGGGCTCGCTGGTCCGGGGGTCTCCAAACTCAAGTGCCTCAATGTTAATCCAACGGGAAAAAAACTATTTTCTTTGCCACATTTCTCCATCTGTGTTGAATATTTTTGCAAGCTGTTTTTTTTTATAATAAATGTAGATAACTTATAGATCTCTATAATCCCACTTCTTAAAATTGCTTCGGATACTTTTTGTAAAATTATTTATTCAAAATTTTAAAAAAATTCGAACTAATTTCTAAAAGTGGGATTGTCGGTCCCTGTAAGTCAGCTACTTTTACCACATAAGAAATCCCTTTGTAAAAATATTCAATACAACCAGATAAATGTGGCAGAGATAATAATTTTTTTCTCCATTGGATTAACACTGATGCACTCTTTGCTTTGGAGACCCGCGATCCAGCTCGCCCATTCCCCCTTAACAAGGAATAAACAGATTACTCTTCATATTTATATATAACTGATCGCATAGTTAACTAAGGAATACTCAATACATTGAATATATACTACAAAAGTTAGCATACCTTGCCGCAGTGGAGTCTCATCAGCAACACCTGTAAGGACACACACACAAAAAAGGGAACACACCACACTCAGTTAGGTGGGAAGGAAAAAGCTTGGTTTATTGATGGGGAACTTGCATACATAAGTAACAGATATACACGTGGTGCCATCTATGGGCAAAAATTAGAATGAATATTTTATCAATAACACACTTACCTCTTTCCTCGTCATTATGAGTAAAAGTGCCGCTTCTGGAAGGGGTGAGGCCATGCTCCACCAGGTGGGAGTTGATGTCGTGCTCAATGTCCAGAAAAGTCTTGACCAGGTCAGAGAGGACGTGCAGGAGGCGCGAGTTGGTCTGGGCTGCATCACTAGGAGGTACAAGGGCTCATTTTAACCCTTTCAGTCCCAAAAATTTACTACACTACAGAAACATCGGATATTCACAAAATAAGCTTATTTTAGGTCAAATATAAGAGTTCCATAAGAAAAAAATTCATTTTAATTTTTTATATGGTTTTTGAAATAATGCAAAAATTTTTTAACTTTGGAAAACAACAAAATAAAAAAATATATATTACCTAAAAACCCTTCGAGTTATATATTTTGAGGTATCTGACCATATTATCAAAAAAAAATAAAATTAATAATTATTTTAACAGAAATAGTTCAAATTGTGTTTTAAATATGAGGAACTGAAAGTGAACTTTTCAAAAATCAGGTGAAAGGCTTGTTAGTTATTTTCTGATTAAAAAAAATAGTAGTTCTGTTTTCTATTGAGATTAATTGAAAATATTGTTTAATAGAACAAAATGTGAAGAATCGAATGATGTGTGTTTGGATGTCATAACGGGGTATAAACATTTAGAAAAAAATATTGAAAGTGATGATGGCAAATGGCATCACTGGGACTGAAAGGGTTAAGAGGGATTGTCACTCCCATTGAGTTAATGCATTAGTTTTGGAATCTTTTTTTTTTCTCTAATGGGGCTGCAACATTGGCGATCAAGAATTTGCAGACTCGGCACATTCCCCAGAACTGAGAGCCATTTTTCGTGGCACCATCTAGGCGACTCTCACTACCAATTTTGACGCACAGATTACAATGAATCTGAGCTCTCTGCGGATGTTAAAGTATGCCGAGATTTAATTTTTCCTTGAGAACCCAGGCCAAATGGGCCCTCAATGGATCTTTTACATGCCACATAATCGTATGACATGCGTGCCCAGAATTTTCCCATTCAGAAAGTCTGACGACTCAGCTGGGGCTCAAACCCGCGATCTTGGGCTGACGTTTAACCTCTTTTTGGAATCTCAACTGCCAAAGAATTGCTGCGCCATGTTATCCCTTTTTCCTTAGGTATGGGAATCAACATAACATCGAAATGAAGCAAATTTGAAATGATAAAAATTATCTAGTTATATATTTTTGTTTTAAAATGCCCCAAAATATTCAGCAGATGGTACAATATTTTAAAACTTTATCAATTAATAGTTAAAATAACCGGATGTTATTTTCTTTTACATTGATGTTATGATGATTCCCATACCTGCTGAAAACGGGATAACATGGCAAGCAAATTCTTTTGCAAAAGTTGCAATTTAAAAACTAATGCTCAATGGGACTGACTGTCCCTCTTAACATATAAACAGAAATTAATTCATTAATCATTAATTTTATTAATAAGGGGTACAAGTAAGCCGGCCCGCTGGCGCAATGGTTAGTGTACTAGCCTTTGGAGCTGCTGGGCTCGGGTTCGAATCCCGGTAAAGGCATGGATGCTTGTGCTTGTCAATAAATGTTGTTATTTGTCTATGTGTTTGTGTCGTCCTTTGTGTGTCTCTTGTGACTGTCTCTTCTGGCGAGCTGGGTAATGGGCTATAAAGCCTATACTCTCCCTTCTAGAGGGCACATTCACTGTCATTTGTCATTGTCAAGGGGTACAAGTAATTAGAAAAATTAGTTTGAATATTTATCCATTGCAAAGAAAAATGAGGGAGATCTGATACTAAATGTAGTTTATTGTTTATTTGTGGCAGCATGAGCAAGTGTAGTTCTGTATAATGTTAGTCAACAGCCAGTAATAATTCAATATTTGTATTATTCTAATTACTTTATTTTCAATATGTCTGTGACTGAAAATGCCTGTTTAAACACAAATGAAATTGTAAATATGTTCTGCACCTCTCATCAGTTTATGTTTTATTTTGTGCGAGTTATAAGTTAGTTATGTTTTTTAATAAGGTTAAGTTTTAGTAAATATTTAATGTCTTCTTCCTATCTTATGCAATGTCCTAAAAGCTTTGTTAGTGGTAAAAAAATTAGTGCTGCATGATTGCATTATATATTTCAATTAATAAATTTAAAAACACGATAGATTCCAAAATTACTGTAAATGATCTAAATATTGTAGCGATAAGTGTGTTAATAATATATTTAACATAGACTTTAAGCAAGTCTTTTTTTAGAAAGAGAAAAAAAGCAAAAAAAGCCATATAAAGCATAACAAGCATCATATTGTGGATATAAAAACCATTGTAGTCTATTTAACCCATCACCACCCAGTTTCTAGCACTCGCTAGAAAAGCAAAATATTATCACTTACTGCCAAGACCTAATTTCTGTGGAAGAAAGCTGAGAACCTGATATGCTATTCCTAAAAGCAGAAATAGAACAAAAAACATAAAATAATAAAGTAATGCAAAGAAAAAGAGAAAAAAAAGTTTCAAATAATAACAAAAAAATAAACTGAAAATAATGCAAAAATATAAAAGCAAAAAAGGCAGAGGGTTCGTACCGCTGATTTTCCATTATATGCAAACAGACCTTCTATAGAACTTTAAATAGAGAATCAAATAAATAATCATTAACTTTTAACAACTACAAATCCATTTTGCAGTACAGACCAGTCAGCATTGTAAATAATTCATTAAAATTGCTCATGTAGGCATTTTGTTTTGTTAAGACACATTAACCTACCATGGTAACTTTTTTTAGCTGAGTTACAAAAACTCTGTAAATTTAATTTACCCAGTAGAGTAAATTTAAAGTTAGTGGTTTGCATTGATTCTCAGGAAGACACTTTATTGATAAAACTTGGAACTTCTAACCGTTACAAAATAAGTTTATGATAAAACACCTGACCATGATGCTGAAAAGAAGATACTTTAATCGATTGAGAATAAGGAATTTACTTGGAACCAGCATCCATAACAGCTAATTCAGATTCCTTAGTAGCTATTTGATTTTCTCTTTCTTGTAGTTGTGTTTCCAGCTTCTTCTTATGTTCTTCTAACTAAAAACGTAATAAACAAGTTACCAACCTTGGACATCTTAAACAGTACCAAAAGAACAAAAAAAAAAAAAAAAAAAATCATGTAAAATATAATGAAAACCGTTTTCAGAAATTTGAGGGTTAATGAAGATTTGTATATCTAAAGATGATTTATGCATAATCTAAAAATCACTTATGCTGCATCAACAAAACAGCAAACTTATTAACTAGCCTTCAATTAGATAATTTAAAATTTATACAGACATAACAGATTTGTTACAAATTCGTTTCCACCACATTCTTTAATGGCTCAAATTTATTTAGCTAGTTTTTTTTTTATAGAAAATTAAGGACTTTTTTGGGATCCTTAAAATTTGGCACAAAATAGGGATGTAGCAACTTTTTTACTATGATATTTTACATTTGTGAAATTTTTTTAACTAGGGGAGCCAATTTAGCCAAATATTACGTTATATAGTTAATTTTATAGTAACAGATTTAATCAAAGCTAAACTATTTTTAAATGAGTAATTAAAAATTATAATTGTGCATTATAACAGTTTGACAATAACGTTTACCTCTTGGGTTTGTTTTCTTAGAGATATAATTTCAAATTGTAGTTTTGCGTTAATTTCCTGGTACATCTCAACATCCTTTTGGAATTCTTCTTGCAACTTGTTCATTTCACTTCTAATCAGCAAGATGTCTTCCGACTCAATCGACCCCTCAGAGAGTTGAGTTAAGCTTTTGGTCATTTCCTTCTCTGCTTCAGGCTAAAAAAAATTGTGTTTTAAATTATCTTAATGCAAATTTTTTTTTATCACCAGGGTAGACTAACCAGTTTAAGGCGCTGCGTTTGCCAGTGAATGAACACCAGGACCTAATGACCAGGACAACCAACCGTATGTCAGATAGCTTCCTACTAGATGGGAGGAAGTCAGTGTTGCCAATCCATCTAGTGGAATGATTTTCAATTATTATTTTTTTAATTATATTTACCAAATGTTCATTCACTGCGGGGCCTGTTCACTCACTGGTCAGTCTACTCTATAATTTTAAATTTATTAAAAATTTAGAACTTTAATATGCAACAAGTGTTTATAAAAAAGTTTTTATGAGAACTATTAGATTGTAAGCAATTTTTTTAAAAAAAGGGTCAAATTTTTTATATATGATCTCAAATGGACCATCGGTAACAATTATTAGAATTTTAAAAAATAGAATTGTAAAATGGGAAAAATACACGATTTTAAGGATGTTTAAGAAACGTTTAATCTTTTTATTTGAAAAATAATTTTGGACAGTATTGTATAATTTTATAACTAAATACTTACTGCGTTACAGTTTTGAAATTGTTCACAATCTTTTATCGAAGGCACATCAGTATTAGAAACAGGAAGTCTAAAAATTGGTTTAAAATTCATTTGTTTAAAATTTCAGATTAATAAATAAGATATGACCGAGTACAACTATTTTAGAAATTTAAAGTAAGTTAAAAACATTTGAAATGAGAAAATTTAGAAACAAAATCTATTATCAATATTCGAATGCACAACAACATTGATATATTTTCTAATTATTTGTTAATTTTTAATAACAATTAAAAGGACAAGTGGATGTCTACGTGAGACAATAGAAAATTACTCTCTGGTCATTGCTGAAAGCCAATTGACCAACCTGTGCTTATCTTAAAATTGGGTTGAAAAATATTATTACTCAAATGGCAAGTTATACTTTAAAAAAAAGCAAAAGGAAACTTTTAATCAAATATAAAAAATACAACAGAGATATCATTTGTTACATATTACGTTTAACCATTTTAAAATTTATTATATATGGCTTTGCAACAATTTAAATCAGGGGTTCCCAACCTTTTTTCACCTGAGTACCACTTGACTTTTTCAGAAATTTTGGCGTACCACCAGACCTAAATATTTTAATAAAAGTATAATATTTACTCTTCTAAAAGTGTTCTTTTTGAGTAAAATTCCTGAGAAAACTTCGTATTTAATGGTTAGATAGTTGTTTATTAAAACATGCTTATAATAAAGGAGAAATAAAAGGTTAAAATGGTATTAATTTACAGTTTTGTTTATTATATAGGTCTAAAAACATGCAAATAAAAAATAGTACAAACTAAGCAAAATCCGAACCAGAAGTTAATTAAAGATTTCTCTTTTAAAAAAATGTTACTGTTTAAAATAATGAGCAATATGTTTGTGTGCTCACTGCACATGCGTACAGAACCAATTGATAGCTTCATATTGCTCATATTACTCACGCGTACCACCTGAGGTATTCCCGCGTACCACCAGTGGTACGCGTACCACCGGTTGGGAACCCCTGATTTAAATGGTTCAAATCATATCAGACATGGGAAACACACAATAAAATGTTAAGGATAAAAGTCAGTATAAAATTAACTCACCCTAATTCAATAGGTAAATATTCTGTATCATCAAAATTATCTTCATTCTCACTGGTCAAAAAGTAATTTTGGTTGAGAAACTTTAAGATACCATGTTCGATGCTTCGATTTAAATCTTCTAAGACATCTGAGAAGCTGGCTTCAAGGACAGAACTCCCTGATTTCTGACTATCGTTGAAGATTCTTTCCTTCTGAATGTTCAGCTTTCTACGAAGGCGATCACAGAGCATGAGTAAGGCCTTGTGGTTCTTTTTCAGAATTGCTTCGTACTCTTGCGTGGTTTTAGAAAGAAGCTCGCACTTTTCTTCCAGCAACTGTTCTATCTTTTTCTGAAGTGTGGATGACTCGCTCAGATGTGAGGATTCTAAAAGGCTTAGGTTTTTAGAATGCTCCGTCTTTAAATTTGCTTCTTGTTCTTCAAGCTGCTTGGAGAATGAACTCTTCATATCCGCGATTTCATCCTCGTGTAGTTTCTTCAGCAATTCGAATGTTGATATGTACTGAGATTCGATTTTGCTTGTTTCTTCAGCTATACGCTCATCCATTGCAATATTCAAAGCTTTCAACTCTTCAATGAGGGATTCCTTTTCATTTGATAAATTCTGAATTGAATTCTTACATTCAACCAGCTCCACACTTAATTTCTCAATTTCTTGCAAATGCTCTTCCGCTCGGTCCTGTTCCAAAGCCAGACTTTTAGAATTTTCCGACTTCAAACTCTCAAGCTCTTTAACCAAAGCCTCCCTTTCTGTCACAACACTTTGCAGCCTTTCATTTAACTTGACTGTCGAACTTTCTAAATTCTTAAGCTCTGAGGTCAGACCATCTTTCTCAAACACCCACCGACTTTCAGAATCTCGAGTCTGCTTCTCAAATTCTTTTGTTAAATGCTGAATACTATGCTCATGTTCTTCAAGAAGTTTCTCAATTTGCTGACTGGTCTTAGCATTGAAGTCTTCCCTCTCAGCCTTCAATCTTTGGTTTTCCGATTCCAAAATTTTGACGGCCCCTGCTTTTGCAACATGAGCCTTTTGAAGGGAATCATTGAGACCTTTCTTCTCTGCCTTCAGCCTATCAATCTCCGATTCCAAACTTTTAAGGGCTGCCACATTTTCAAGGGAGTCCGTCTTCAACCTTTCGATCTCCAATCCCAAGTTCTTGACGGCTTCTGCCTTTTCGATATTATGTATATTCTCCAGTGTATCCTTAAAAATGCACATATGGTCGTCATATTTCTCTCGCACCAGCTCGTAGAATCGATCACACTTTGTGCAGAAATCGCCTTCTTGAGGGGATCTCATTATGTCTAAGGATACTTTTCGACTGTTGAATTCGGAATCTGTCATCACTGAATCCGTCTTGTATTCGCTGTCAGTCAGAGAGAGAAGACTTACGCAAGACAGCGGTGGCTCTTCTAGAAGGAGGTTATCTTCGTAGTTTGTCAGAGTGTCGCTTTCAATGGACATGTGGCGTATATTTCTTTGGGAGTTCAGTGATTTCTGGTCCTGTAATAAAACCAAATTGTAAAAAGTTTAATCTCCAACAATTTAAAATACATAAATACTTTGAATTAACCAATTGACAGGACAAGAAATAGGCAAATGTGCATATGGTTGTTTTCACTGCATAAATTTTAAATTTAATTTATTTCAAATAACATTAAAAAAAAGAATCTGGTTTATTTTGAGAGGGCATTAAGAACATTTCCAGAGGTAAAAAGTACAATATAAATAAAAAATTTTATATATTGAGTTTAAGACTATTTTAAGAAAAACTGATGCACGAAGTAAAGAAAAAGGCAGGTCTAACAATTGGAGGGTTAATATTTGTTTCCATAAAAATTGGAAATAATTAACACTTATTTTTGGAATAAATGATTACATTAAATTTTAAACTAAAACACTCTTTTGATAGAAAAATAAAAAAAAAGAAACAATCCTTCCGCTTTTTAGTTTTCTTTAAAAAATACATAATGGACGATGTAATTAATAGACTATAATTTAATTATGTTTAGAATAAGGTTGATTATTTTTGTTGGATTAATGAAGTTAAAAATAATTTTCTAAAAACAAATTCTTAATTTCACAAAATATTATAAAATATATCCAAAAAAGCATTAATTTCTATATAAATAAAATAATATAGGTACTTTAAACTCCTGAAATTTCATTAAGATTAGATAAACTAAATAGTAATTTTGGAAATTGCCTCGTTCCTTCACCTACTATAACAAAAAACCTGTGTCAGAGCTCAGTACACTTTTAATGTGTCAACACAGGCTGACCAATAAATTGTAGCACTGCAAACTCTGGAGCAAGGCAGCGTTATTTGAAGCCATATATAAACTATCCAGCAGAAAATAGTGAACAAACTCACTTTTACTTTCATTTTACTAGTATGGCTGGCTGGTTAACAAATCCCCCACACCAAAATACTCAGAATTGTTAATCCCAATTTATTTTTAAAGAAGTGCTACCATTTTAAGAGTAGACATACAGCTAAATAGCATGGGAGCAAAGGTCTAGTATATCAATACAGGTAACTCCTCTATCCCTCAGGATTGCCACAACTTTTGTAAAAAAAAAATCATGGACTGTTTAAGGACTATTCAAGGATATATTTCTCCATTTTTAAACACTGTATATTAGAACATGCAACACCTAAATGTCATGAGAGTTTTTAAAAGTTCATTTAGAAAATGAATAAGAGCTCTCTCAAATGAACTCAAATATGCGTTATAAAATGGAAGTGAATGCTGGACCCTCAATAAAACAGTAGAAGAAAAATTGCTAATATTTGAATGGAAATTACTAAGGAAAATATTCGGACCTATTAAGGAGAACAATGAGTGGAGAATTCTTTACGACTATGACATTTACAGAAAATTCGGTAAATTTGGCGGGACCGACAGTGTGAGAACTATAAAAGCATCCCGAATTAGGTGGCTGGGCCATCTGTACAGATGTCCTAGGACTTTCCAACCAATAAAGTGGCTTTTTCCACAAAATTGAAGATACAAGACGTAGGGGAGGACCACCCACACGATGGTTAGATGATGTTGAAAGGGACCTCATAATAATAGGAGTCAACCGATTGAGAGCCATTGTGGCTAATAGGGCCAACTGGAGGAGGATCAGCGAGTCAGCCATTGAACAAGTTTAATGAAACTAAAATTAAGCTTAAGGGAAAAAACGATCACTTCCAAATAAATTTGCTGGCCTGATTAAGGACTTTTCAAGGTTGATAATGTTTTTCAAGCACTTTCAAGAAAATTGATATATTTTTTAATCACTTTCAAAGGACTGTGGCAACCCTGATCTCTATAAAGTAAGACTAATATGTATCAACAACATATCACTTACCATTTTCTTTAAATTCTGAATTCTACTCTCAAGCTTTGATTTCTGCAACAAGAGAAGTTGATGGTCTGAATCCGCAGCTGGAAGCTCCTCTGTTTCAAGGGAGTCCGCCATGATATCTTCCTGAGCACCAATATCAAAGCTTGTTATGGCTGTAGACAGCTTGGTCATTTCATCCACCAAGAAATCAGTGACAAGGTTAAAGTCTTCAGCTATGACGCTACTTCTTAACTTCTCCACAGTAGAAAGATTGTTTGGAATCGCAGCATGTATTTCTGTAGCTGAGAAATAAGGTTTTTTTGAATAAAAAAATACAGCTATTTAAAACGAAAGACATTAAGTTATGTGATTGTCTCTTATACAGACATATAATTTATATGTCTGTATGTCTAAGGGACAATATCAAGGGTCTGTATGCCTAAGGGACATTTAAGTGATGGTTTTATAACAAAACTATCCCTGAAATGCTATGTTTACCTGCAACACACTTGATTTATTTTTTTAATTTTACAAAAACTATAAAAAATTTGAATTTAATTTTTTTTTAATTATTAAAAAAAGAATTTAATTCAATTAAAATAAATATTTTAATTAAATTTTAAAAATTAATTTTTTAAAATCTAAAATGCAAAGAAACTAAATTTTGAATTAAAATTTAAATTGTACACTCGTGCAGTGAAAACAAGTTTACACTTCAGCCAATTTTCTCATAATTCAGAGAGTTAAAAAGAAGTTTAATGCAAACTTAGAATCTAGTTGATTGTTTTTATACAGAAATGCCAAATGCAGTCTAACCTTGTTAATGTGAACTCAAAGGGAGAACCAAATCAAAATGTATAGTTAAATTTAACAAGATTCCATATAAAAACAAGATTTTCTGTTTCATTTCTGTTAAGAATATGTTTGAGCAATTAAAATCAATGCTTAACATGATTCAAAAATGCTTTTGTTCATATAGCAAATTCAAGTTAACAAGGTATGACAGTAGTTGGCAGAAATATGTTCAACAACTGTGAATACATAAGGTACTTCATCAACTTTCATAGCTCTGCTCTGCTCTAATAAGAACTTGAAAAAAGCACATTGGCTATTATAGTATAAAACATTGATTGAAGGCAGAGAAAAAACATAGACAAAGCTAACATGCTGCTTGGATCCTAGGAAGATTTTAATTTCTAAAAAGGCACACTAAAAACTAACACCACACCGACAAAAAGATTAAAAGTTTTCCCTTCAGTTGAATACACAATAAACTATTTAACCTAGAATAAACAGTGTAAACACACAGATTCGTAAATAAATACAAAGAATTCAACAAACCCTGAGCATCAGGCGACTCCATAACTTCCGCATAGTTAATGCTGCCTTCCGCTTCCGAGGCATCGTGTTCTGCCTCGTTGGAGTTGAGTCGTTTCAAGAACATCCTCTGGAACTTGCTGCAGGAAAAGTCCTGGCTTTCGTTGATGGTTTTCATGGAAACGCTGGCCAGGGATTCGATCAGCTTCGTGATGACGCTCAAGATTTCAATCCTTTTTTGGAGATTCGGGGTTTCCAGAGTAGGCGGCACAGAAACGGATGAAGTTGTGTTTATGGCAAGCTCGGGTTGTTCAGGGCAATGCAGTGCTTTTGTGATATTCTTAAGCTCGGTTTCTGACGTGTTATTTTTCAAGAAGAGGCTTAACTTTTGGGGGAATTCGGGGAATAGGGAATACTTCGAGAGCACCTCGTCTAATGTGTCCAAAGTATCAAGCACTTTGCTGTCCTTGGTTGGATTTAAATGGTTTAATATTGTATCCAATTCGGATTCCGTTGTATTTTGTTTTAAAAATGCACCTAATTTTAGAGAGAATTCGGGGGATTTAGAATACTTTAATAGCACTTCATCTAGGGACTCGTCACATCTAAGAATGGCATTATTTTTGTTCGATTCATTTACGTTCCACGAGTTTACAATTTGTTTAAGTTCAAGTTCTGATGTGCTTTGTACTAAAAAAGTACTCAATTTCTGTGTGAATTCTGGTTGATCAGAGTACTTTGCTAACACTTCATCCAATGATTCCTCAGGCAACTGCAAATTCTGATAAATATCTGCTGGTTCCACTTGAACACTGGCTTCAAGCATGTTTGCTTCGGTGTCTTTGGATAGAATATGATTTCCATCACCCGAAGCATTCTAAATTAACAAAACAAGCATTAAATGAAATACTATTTTCACACATTCAACAACTTAATAGATATTGAATAAAATATTTAAACCTCTTATTAATCATAGATACTTTCAGAAAACCTTTAAGATACTTTTTTCTTATAAAGTTAGCAAACCAAAAAAGTTTAGATACATTACACATAAACTATGTTATTAGGAAAATTGTGTATGACCTTAAACCCACAATTGCATTGATTTGATCAATATCAATCAAAAACTTTATGGATACATTAGGGTCCCACTTATCCGAAAGGTGTGGGACCGGAGAACTTTCTGTTAATCGAGATTCCATAGGAATTTTTGGACGCGCCTAGAAAAACGCTGGTGAAGAGAAATATTGCCGTCATAGAGTGCCTCGTTACAAAAATCTTAGATTAGGCCCTTAGATACATAGAAGCACAAAATGAAGGCAGTACTTCAGACAATCTCTTGTTTAAAAGAAGGTAGGACAGGGCTGTTTTAAAACATAGGGTCAAGTGGGGTAAGTGTGATAGGGTTTCTGCATTTTTCTTTAACAAAATTCATTCTCTGCTTCAAGTAAATTCCAAATCCTAAAATTGGTAGTGAATTATTATAAGAAACATACATATGTAGAAAAAAATTATATGTTTGAATTCCAATTTTAAGTGTACAAAATTTGCATTTCAAAATCCATTGCTGTTTTATCACACTTACCCCACATAGAAAGACCCACATAAAAAGAAGACAGTTGCACTTAAATTCAAAAGCTCAAAACTTTCTTTAAACAAAAAATAAGGTCAATATTTCTTTTTAGTTTAATTATAAGTGGTCTAATGTTATATATTGCAAACTTTCAGATTTTTGGAATGATTTCCAAAGTTACAAGAGCTGTTTATCACACTTACCCCACTTGACCCTACCAAAATTGAGAAGTTAAAAAAAAGATTTGCATATTTTAAGAAATAAATCCAACTTTGTAAGTACGTATTTTTCATTTTTTTTTGTATTTCCTTATTAATGCACACACTTCATATTTTAGGAAAAAAACAATTCGGAGCCTTTTGGTTAGGCCGAATTTCGGATAATCGGGATTCGGATAACCTGGACTCTACTGTATTATAACAAAATATTGAATATTTTTATTAATCATAAGGTTTTTTTTCAGAAAAAAAAGGATATTTTGAAAAAAAAACATTAATAAACCAACAAACAAAGATTAGATAAAGCTCCCATGAATTATTTTAATAGGAATCGTCATTCCTTTATTCTAAACTAAAAATTTTGATATGACCATAAACCCAAAACAATCTATCTTATTACTTATTTTGTTAATTTTTCTGAATCATTTTTTCAAAATGGAGTTCAATAAGATTTTTACCTGGAACTCCTTAGATTCTGATTTTTGTTTTTCCAGCAGTTCTTTTGTCTATGAAATAGAAAAATTAAATAAATAAACACAGTACTTATACACATTAAAATAGGAAAAATATACTTTACTGGAGATAGTTAGTCTTACGGATCTACATTTCCAAAAATACTGTAAAAAATTTTGTAGAAAATTACTTTTGTGGCATAGTTTTTTAAATGCATTTCGACTTGCTTAAACTAGGTTAACCCTACAATAGTATCTAAATAATTCAATGCAAAAATTTAATAAATAAAACTGTTGAAAGAAACTTTACATTTAAAACTAAAAAAAAACTGCTGCATATAAAAGCCCAACAAAGTAGCCAGACAACTATTAATGTGGGTTAAAAAAACTAAGTATATCTGAATTGCTGAAAGACTGAATCTGGTCCTCATTACTACAATTGAAGACCTAAGTGGAAGAACGTGCTAAGTGACAAAAAGTTGAAAACGAGCTTTATAGTTTTTCGTTTGCACTCGGATCTGTTGCAAACGAAACTTGTAAAGTGCAAAAAATATACTAATCTTAAATTTTGTGGGGAAAAAAAGGGAAACTTTTTACCGTTAAAGAAGTTATTAATATGTTCTTTGACACAAAAAATCTCCATTTTTTTCAAAAATGTCACTTACCACGTTCTTCCACTAAGCTCTTCAATTATGATAGATCACAACCACTGATAAGTAAGCCATAAAAAATAAACATTGGGTAGTTATACGTAACTAATGTGTAGTCTGATTGCTGAGTGTTTTTTTATCATATTTCTATACCATGACTGAAATTCTTAATATAAGTGACTATTTTCCTAACTTACCTTCTTTATTTGCAAATGTAAATTATTTATTTCCAGTTTCATGCTTGTAAATTCCTGGTTCCTAGACGAGTCTGTTGTTTCACTGGTCTCCATAACGGACGCCAGCCTCTCTGTCAACTGCTTGATGATGCCTTCCAAATGGCGGTTTGCGGTTCGACAGGATTCAAGCTGAAAGAAAACTTATTCCATTAACAAGTGCTTATACATGAAATTGTAAGCAAATAGTGGGTTATGAGTTTTTTCGCTACCAGTAATTTTTCACGGCATCCACCGATAACATCTCGTAATAATTGTTAGTTCACGGCGTTATCGGCGGATGGCCAGATTTCATTACAGCTCTGGTTGGACCTGGTCGGCCAACCAATCATGTGAGTTTTTCTTTCTAAAGAAGCTGATGTCCGGGACTTTGTTGACTTGGTATATTGGGTATATAACGCACGTTGCCTTTGTTTATGTTGTTCCTATTCCTTGTTCCTGCTTTTACTCTGCTTATGTTTCAATAAACATTAGTTGTTTTTAAAAACTAGTTATGTTTCATTAGCTTTTTTTTGCGCCTGCCCACAGAAATATCCTGACTCAAACAATTCAAAAACTTATCCTGAATTAAACCCCCAAACATTTATATTTTAACCTCAATTGAACTTAATAACTTAAATTACCTTTTCACATATCCTTAATATCACTTGGTACTTTAACATCCTAACCGCACCCTGTCGTGACACAAAAACAGCCGCCTAATAATCCTTTCCCACAGAACTTTCCTGAATCATCCGCCTACACATTGACCTTTTAAAACCTGTCTTATAACAAATTCCTAATTTCTGATTGGTCCGTCTGGGAGCGCTGTACACTTTTCGCCATTTTTGTGGTCATTCGGTCTTCATCCATCCTCCACTTCAGACGACCACTCAACCCTATCACGATGCATAACCAATTCAATAAAAGACTACATTTTATCCAAGTTTCCTAGTTGACTTATTTTACATAGGGTCAAGTGGGGTAAGTGTGATAGGGTTTCTGCTATTTTCATTAAGAAAATTCGTTCTCTGCTTCAAAGTAAATTCCAAATCCTAAAATTGGTAGTGAATTATTATAAGAAACATACATATGTAGAAAAAAATTATATGTTTGAATTCCAATTTTAAGTGTACAAAATTTGCATATCAAAATCCATTGCTGTTTTATCACACTTACCCCACATAGGAAAACCCACATAAAAAGAAGACAGTTGCACGAAATTCAAAAGCTCAAAACTTTCTTTAAACAAAAAATAAGGTCAATATTTCTTTTTAGTTTAATTATAAGTGGTCTATTGTTATATATTGCAAACTTTCAGATTTTTAGAATGATTTCAAAAGTTACAAAGTTACAAGAGCTGTTTATCACACTTACCCCCAATCACACTTACCCCACTTGACCCTATGTGTTTCCTTTAATAAAAATAACAGCATTTTAAAGGTAAAACTAAACATCTCAGTCTGCTTTTCTTTAGGGGTTCCTAATGAAAACCTTCAACAAATTTATTGGCTCTTTAGGAGTCTTTTAGATAAACACATACTCTAAACTTATTCTATTTACTAGTGCTTATAAATATTTCGTTTCATGAAAATTTAGGACTCCTAAAAGGGAAGCTAAATGTCTCAACCAGATCTTTAGGGGTCCCATTAAAATACTTTTAGCACTTTTTAAAAGCTTTTAGTAGATTTTCAGAGGCTTTTACAGCTATATAAGGGTTAAGATTTGAATTATCTTTGCACTAGAGCTACCGAGGGATATTGGCGATGGGCGTCGTATTGCTATATAAAGGCCTAGTCAATGATAAGTAAGAGGATGATAGGTAAAGTAATCCTTTCCAGCTGCCTATTTCTAACCTCCTTTAGTAGCTTTAACACAACCAATAACGCCTCGTAATTTAGAGCCCTGGTCAAGTGACGACAATCAATGATTGTTTAGTAAAATTGAAATTTGTATAAAAATTTACTAAAATACTGAAAAAAAAATTAGTTAAAATTAAACAATACAAAAGTTTAACTAAAAAAAAATCATGACTTTTAGGCCCCTCAATACTAATTAAAAATTTGGCAGCTATTTTTTTAATTTATGTAGAAACCTGGTTCTTTTATTTTCCCATGTTAAGTCTATCAGATAGGTTTATCAACTAGCGTTTTACTGAATAAAATAGCCTGAAGGGTGGTTTTTGAATACAAGGTTAAATTTTGAATTTATCCATAAAAATATTCTTTTTTTTTTTATCATATTTACTTTACAAACTGGACAAATTTCCAAAAATAAAAATTTAAAATAAAAAGATGCCGTTATGGTCCCTAAATTAATCTTTATAAAGAGTTCACTGTATTTTAATTTTAAAGAACATTTTAGAGAAAATTCAAGGAAACATTGAATTATTTTGCAAGGAGTATTTTTTATGAGCTTTTTAATGCATAAACTTCAACACACAAATTACTGAATATTTTCAAACTTAATTACCTCTGTAAATAAGTCTGACTCCATGTCGTTATTGTTATTAGCAACAGTAACACTCATGTTTTGTGTGCAAAGGCTTTCAATGCTAGAAGTTATGAGGGATTCTGAACTTTCCTGAAAAATAATAATTTGGAGAAATGATAAAAGAAAGTGGAAAACATTGTTTATTCTCATAATAGCCTATCATACGTATCAAGTATCAGTTTTCAAATAAATTATTATCTTATGAATCTATGAAATATGTATGTATGTTACAAATTTATAAATTGTAGACTAAGGTACAATAAGCCAAGAAGAAAAGAAAATTTTGTTTTGTGTGGCTTTTAAACATTTTATAAAGGTAGCAAGTTTTTTTTGGCTAATAGAATCCATTAGTTAACAGTGGAACATACTGCTTAGTGTTACATGGTCCCTAATTTTTCCCTCTGTTAATATCTTTTTGAGTTAGAGTAGACTCAATTTCTCAGCAAATCAGCCAGGGTTTGGTGGTTTAAACCAAGGTTTAATCCAAATGGTTTTTTTCCAGAAAAAACCAACTTGGTTTTTTCAAAATTTCTATTTTTATTCTAAAATAAATTTTAATGAATTTCATTTAAAAGTTGATTATTATGTTGCCAACAACTCAACCAAAACTAAATTGAGATACAACCTAACTCAACTCTACTTCCTCTCTTACATAGAAAAAAAAAAAAGAAGCACATGTTTTTAATTTTTAATGATATTTTTATCAAAAATTCAAGATGTCCAATAGTTGTGGTGGCAGCGTTTGGCCTAATCCAGTCTAAGTTGCGAAATAGACTAGAAACAGAAAAATCTGGCAAATTGACTGTCTTGTTTAAGTTTTTGAATAAACAAAAAATTATAAAGTTGAAAGTGTAATTTTTTTTATCTCAAAGTTAATAGTACATATCTGAATTGTGTAATAATGTAAAACTCATAATTTCCTTTCAACAAAATATGTTTACTCTTTTAAGTTCCCCTTTTAGAAAAACAATAACCTTGTAAACCTATTCTCCTTGCTATATATTAGTGTAGTGCGCCGAAGTTAAAAAAAATACATAATAAATTCTAATATATTTATAAGGAATGAAAAAAAAACACATTTGGTTTATACCAAAAAACCGTTTTTTTTTTGTTTTTTTTTCTGAAAAAAACCCCGTTCCTTCCAAACCCTTAAATCAGCGAAATATTATAAGAAAACAGCCTTGTCTTTGCCTACCTATTATTAATAAAAACATATATTCAGTAAAACTCAAATGAAGTTGATTTAAATATTGAAAATTGAGTTAACTTACATCTAATACTGGGTCATCAATAACTTGTGTAGGAATAGGTGCTTTGTCATTTGTATCATTTTTGTTGGCAACATCACTTATTTTTTTTCGCTTTTTATTTCTAAGCTTTTCCAGCTATGAAAATAACACAAAAATAATGATGATATAAAAAGTGAAAATAAATAGCACAGATACAATAAAAAAAGACAAAGTTCTAGAACCGCAGTAGCTCAGTCGTGTGAAACGTTATGTTCGCATCAGAAGGGTTGTGGGTTCTGTCCTCGGCAGTGTTTGCAATTTTGATGGTCGCTGGGTCGGCGCTTGCATTCAGCTAAAGACCACCGGGTTGACTAATGGCGGCTGGGTTGCGTTAAATATGTCGTGGTCAAAAAGTCCTCCATGTTCCCATACCAAATTAATACTTCTGGGGGACCAGGTCAGGGGACTATCGGCCTTCGATCTGAATCAAAATAAAATTCTGATATGAGAGTGAGAATGGATGTGTGAAAGGGACCTTCCTAACTCACCAATCAAAGACAAGCCAGGGAACTTAACTCAGGTTGCCCCAGCTCTCGTCATAATGAGCTTCTTGGGCTTAGCCCTAACGGTATACGCAGGGCCGTAGGTTTACTCACTGGTCACTGCACCCTTAAAAGGCATCTTACCCTTATGAGGGTCCTCGATGACCCCACCTGCAGGGGCTATAGAGACAAGGAGGAAACGGTCACTTACATTCTCTGTGATTGCGAAAATTATGCAGCACACAGATTTGAGCATCTAGGGCAACATTTGCTTGAGCCCTGGGAACTCCAGGATATTCCAATCAGATCCTTGCTGAATTTTGCTTCGGCAACAGGGCTCTTCTTATAGGAGAGAGGGATTTATTTCTTGGGGACAGTACAATAGACCCCTGGTCGCAGTGCTTGGCTCTAACAGAGCCCCCCTCCAATGTCATAAGTCGAGGGACCTTCCTATTAAATGGATGTGTCATGCTGACAAGCAAAAGTCGGACTTTCACCCTTGTAGGGCTCATAAAAAACGAAAGTTGTCCTTCTTCGCCTAAAAATTGGGTAGTTCTCTACTCCGGGCTCTATTACCGAGTGACATTAGAAACCACAACACATAACGTTCTAACTATGGTTGCTAATATTCAAAAAAAAATATTGAAGATATAAAATATTTCTAGATTTGGTCTCATAGTTACAGAAATGCCCAGGAGCTGAAAGTTGCTAAAAGTGTTATGCATGTCACAGAGCAACCCGAGACACTGCAGAACATTTTAAGTTCTGTGTCTGTTTGTTGCTGTCTGTCTCCCAAAATATAACTATTTGAATATCAATGACCGAAATTCAATTTTGTGATTTTCACTGATAATGCACATTGAGCAGAATTGTCTATTTTTTAAAAGTTTGCGATTCTGTTTAAAAACAGTGAAGATGAAAATACAGAGCAAGTTGATTTTAAGGGGTCCGTGATTAGTTGTTACTAATCTTTTATTAAATGTATGCTCAATGATTTTAAATAATAATTCACTTTTTTTAAATCAATTCTTCGGCATTTTAACGCTCTGCTCAAAATAAACCTGGTCTGCAATTTAATGAATTTTTCCCGTTGTTTTAAGTCGGCCATTTTGAAATTAGGTAGTATTGTTGGTCATTTTGAGATGGCAACCATCTTGCAAGTGCGTTTGCTATTTATTCGAATTGGCGACATGGTTCACCTTTACTGTATGGTAACCATTGGCGCGATTTTCAGATTTGGCGATAAATAGTTTTTTGTGGCAACCTGCCTGACTTCGACCGAAACCCATAACGGTTTGATAGGGTTGCCGGAAAACGTCATCGTTGGAAGAGAGCATGACATCAAAAGTCGCCAGAATACGGAATTTTGGCGCGATTTCGGAAAGTTCGCCAATGGTTACCGTACAGTAAATTTCTACCTGGCGACATTTTCAAAAGGCCGCCACATCCGGCCATTATTCCTTACATTAACCCATCCCACTTTATATTTCATGCAACTCAACAAGTATAGGAACCAAGCGCTAAATTTTCGATCTAACAATCGGCCACCAATGAACAGACCATTGTATCATAGCTGTAATAAATATTATTGTGTCCTATTTCACTATTTGCAAAGCATCAATCTAATCAGAAATTTAAATATATGCTTGTTTTTGTCATTTTACTTTTTATGTACCAGAAAAACAATTTTTTTATAACATACGGCAATCGAAAAATATTAAAGTCAATAAAAACACGTCAAAACAAAATGCAAAGATTCGAAACAAAATATTTAACAACTGAAATGTATGGGTTTTGTAAATATAGCTATGGTACTACGTTTCAAAAATAAACTTTAACATTTCAGCATCCTGTTATTACAAACAGATGTAGAAGTGCCGAGCAGAATTAGACCTCACAGGGATCGTGCACTGTGCTGTTAAAGAATAAAGGTTTTAAAAAAGTTAGTTTACTATTGTTCGTCCTTCCTCGACTTTTTTTCGTTTTTCCTCATCCATGATTGTTAGTATTTGTTACTGACATTTAAAACGTTAAAAGACAACGTTAATACATATAAATATAAAAACAGTTACACACTCAAATTTGTATAAAAAATCAAAACACAACACATCGCCAGGAAGTTGTTGCCAAGTTCATCTGTCAAATGTAAAACAGAAATTTGACCCGGTTTATGCTTTTCGATTTTTTTAAACCGAACCTGATTGGTTGATTTTGAGTTGCCAGTACTGTATTAAGTTTGGTTTGGGATGACTTTGCCAAGATTATTTGGACTATGATAGACAATACGATAAGATGTATTACTGTCCGAAAATGAATAATTGTCAAAAATTTCTTATTTTTTTGTCTGTCGTTATAGTTTAGGACTACTCAAAAGGCGCGTTTACATGAGCCATCGAATCCATGGATTGAAAAGTAAACTCAGCAATTTTTCCTTCATGTGGATTTCCTCCCAGACAGAACTGGAATCGCAGGGTTCATTGGGAGGTTTTGCAAACCCTCCAATGAAGGAGGATTTGATGTTTCATACTGTGGATTCGGCCACAAACTATCATTTGGGTTAGAAATCCTGCTCGACCTCTTTTTCCCCTAATGGGGATTTTAGCATTCCATGTATTCGATGGCTCATGTAAACGCGCCTAAGAAGTTCTATAGTAGGGTAGAGACTAAACCTACCAACAGCACCATGGACCAACACGGAAACAATATATAGGGTGGCATGTGGGGCCCGATGGTCGAGTGGTTTAGATAGTAGGCCATAACGCTAGTAGTCCACAAGCTGTAACGGGTGTGGGTTCGATTCCCGCCTTTGTCCTGGGTGTACTTCTTTTCTCAGTATCAGAATTTTAAACTGACTAGCACTTTTGCCACTCTATTCGGACTCCGTAGTGAGCCATGGCTGCCGATGGCAGCTCAGTACGAGTCGTTCCTCTAACTTACTTTTGAACACTTTGGGACTACTCACAAGTCAGTTTTCTTCCCTTTATTATGTTGAATTTTGGGCTAATTTGACAAAAAATCGTTTTTTTTAAAGTTTTTAACTGCTAAAACTCCTGTATGTTGATTTTTTTTAAAATATTGACGTCATTTTTTGACGTCGAAAATGACGTCTCCAAAATGGACATTGTCACAAAAAAGTGACGTCAATTTAAGAGCGTTTTATGACCAAATAATCACGTCATTTTCGACGTCTTACGACTACTTGGGTTACCCAACCCTGTTTCTTGTACGAGTCTGACGCTGCTGATGGGTTCACTCAGTAGCTTATTAACATTCCAGGGTTGTTAACGTAAATGCTAAGCTTGCTTGGGAAGTAAATCTAAATGGGCTTGTTTAAGCACTTTGTCATTGAAAACAAAACAACCAATGACATCGCAGTATAGCGAGCGCGACATCATAAGAAATTTTCATAACAATCACGAAAATGTTCGAAATTTTTTTTTTAACGGTATTCTCTAACATGTCATTAATAGGCTATTAAAAATATCCTTGTGAGCTATCAGTTTAGTCACACGTGTATACAATTTGCAATAGATCAATTCAACCCAATTAGAAACAAATTGATAAAATCTTTAATGAACTTGCAATCAAGTCTTAAGTATCAGTGAAAATGTCGTTATAAGTCTTTCTAATCTGCAATATTCACTCATTATGTTTTTAGTAGTTTTGCTATATTTTAAATATTTTAATCCGTGGCCGAGTGGTTAAGGCATCTGCCTCAGGATTCCGCCTTCTCAGGAGTGCGGGGGTTCGAATCCCACCTACTGCCAGTCATCCTATAAATCGTACATCTGTACTGGGAAAGAGTAGAAAATTCAACTCGTGACGGATGGGCCCGAGTACACTGGGACAGACGTACTCGTTAAATCCGTGGAGTCCAAAGTCCCGTCGTCAGCGTACGATATCGCTCGAAGTTCCGTTGGGTGCCAGCTCAGATGTCGATCTCGTCACTTGACCAGGGTTCTAAATTACGAGGCGTTTTTGGCTGTGTTAAAGCTCTTTATGGAGGCTAGAAATAGGCAGCCGGAAACGATTACACTACTACTAAATATTTTAATGATATGAAGTTCAAGTTGCAATTGAACCCCGCTATTGTGATCTGTCAATGGCCTTATTCAGGAGAGCGTTATATAACCAAGGGATCACCACATCTAAATTCGATAAAATGCAATTTACAAACGTGCTAAAATTTGTATACTAAGCACCTACATTACACGGAATTTCCAGCAATTAGAATTAATTGAGTTAAATTATCTAGCTTGATAAAATTATTTTAGTCATTTTTGTAAAAAAAAATTGCAAACATAACATAACACTCATTTGCTCAAAAATAATAAAAATTCTGCTTAGTTAAATTATTAATGATCCATGGTCGGAATATTGTAGTATCTTTGATTAAGAAAGACAGAAAATAATTTATAAACGGAAGAAAGGCTCTCAGCGTTATTAACGAATAAATTTGATTTCTATCTTTATGAAGAAAGCTTTACGTTTGTCTCTACTAACCATGGTGATTTCAATGTTAACTAGACACAGAATGCAGAATATTGAAACCAAATATTTTGCTCTAAATATACGCGAGTATAAATCCATATTTTCTTTTAGTTGAAAATGCCCGAGTAAAATGGGTCTTGTAGTTTATGTTGTTTTTATTTTTCAATCTAAACATAATAACTACTTCAACACACAAAAAGTGTTAATTAGATTACAAAAATTATATTTTTAGAGATTTTTCCAGTAAAAGTAAATGATAAAATTTTCGTTTTTATTATAACAAAATATAGGTTAATAACTGTTCGCAAAAAAATAATTATCCGTTTTATCTGATCTTGACTGTTTCGATTAACACGTTCACGCCGGTGTGACCCACCGGTGGGTCACACTAAACTGTTCCGTGAAACGGTGTGGGTGTGACCCACTTGTGGGTCAAAAGCTTAACTATACCGTGAGGCGGCGTGCATCACAGGTGAGTCACTTGTTATCAGAAAAAAAGTCGTTAAAGTTTATTTTATTTTTTCTCAACATTATATATACAAAAATTGAGTATTATAAACATTTAAGATTTTAAATTGATAAAATTAGTTGTTTATATCTATGCAAGTTTCCAAAACATTCCAAATATAATGCGGGCATGACCTTACAAACGCTAACAAAAAATGTCGTTACTTTTTTACTTTTTTTCACGGCATAATCTACCTTGTATTTTTACTAGCTGTGATCTCGCATTAAGCGCTTTCGAACTCGCAGTGTCGCAGTGTTTTACCACCCACCGAAGCGTAACGATATAAGACAGTCCCGCCTCACGCGGAAAAACGTCAATATTTGTCCGGCGTGAACGTGTTAAATGTCTTAGTTGTTGAAGGACGTTATTGATCTACGTCCCATCGCTTCTAAGCATATATATACACACACAAAAACAAATTTAGTTCGGATACTCTGACCGATTGACATTTAGAGCTATAAACCACAAACAGAATAAAATATAAATATATAACGCTAGACCAAAAGTAAAATGCTGATAACTTACATTCTGGATTCATATCCTTAAAAAAAATCCGAAGGCTAGAGCAATAAAGTTGATGGGGGGTAAAGATATACAGACAGACGGAAATATCCACAATGTCAATATCTTCCTCTCAATTTTTATTATTTTTTCAAAGTAAAGCAAGAAAAGTATATTAAAAATATTATGTAACTCAAAATTTATTACCTATTTTTGTTACACCGTACGTCATCCATTGAGATCCAATATTGGAACTATACGTGCCATAAGAGACTTTAGCATTGTTTACCTTATTTTAAACACAATTCTGCCATAACATCAAAAACGCCGCAAAAACGCGTGTGTCCATATGGATACAACGTCAACTCTACGTTATCTCTACCGAAAACATTCTCCAATATGAAAACCGATATTAACAGGTGTTTGCCGATCACGAAATCGAAAAGCAGGTGCGTTGGCGAATAATTAGAGGTTTTCAGCCAAAAGTTGATTATGTGTCGCCTTTATTGCGATTAAGGGGTCACAGGAGTCTTAAAAATGTGCAAAGAAGATACTACATAGCATAGTTTGATCTCTCTTGTAATTTTTTAACTACTCAATAAATGAGTATAATTTTTTTATATGTAATTCTACAAGATTTATTTTTTATAAAACAAGTTTTAAAATTTATGAAACTTTATCCAAAACTAAAATAAATGATATTAAACATGAAGGTACTTGAACACACTGTGATTAGGCTTGCGCGGCAAATTGTGAGGTCAAAATTGAAAAAATGACCAAGAAAATGACTTTATATTGTACAAATATGTACAGACTAGGACTTATACCTAAATTCTTAGCTCAATTTTAATTAGAAATTATTTTGAGAACTTTTTTCTAAAAAAATTATTAAAAAATTAAAAATTTTGATTTTAAATTTAAAAAAATAATAATTTCTAATTGAAATTGAGCTGAGAATTTAGGTATAAGTCCTAGTCTGTACATATTTGTACAATATAAAGTCCTTTTCTTATTCATTTTTTCAATTTTGACCTCACAATTTGCCGCGCAAGCCTAATCACAGTGTGTTCAAGTACCTTCATGTTTAATATCATTTATTTTAGTTTTGGCTAAAGTTTCATAAATTTTAAAACTTGTTTTATAATAAATAAATCTTGCAGAATTACATATAAAAAATTATACTTATGCATTCAGTAGTTCAAAAATGACATGAAAGATCAAACTTTGCTTTGTAGTATCTTCTTTGCACATTTTTAAGACTCCTTAGACCCCTTAAATCATAGCGAGGAAAGCAGCTACAAAATAGTTGATATACAGGGTGAGGCAAACAAAACCGGCCCCGAGATGGAGATTAGAATACGTCAGAAATGTTGCCAAGTCTAAAACCAATACAAAAACATCAGGCTTACTCACTGAAGCTATTGATCGCTTCAATATTAAGCCCAAGCAAACGCTTGGCGACTTATTTGCCGGCAACTACGCTACGCTTTTAAGGGGTCATAGGAGTCTTAAAAATGTGCAAAGAAGGTACTACAAAGCATAGTTTGATCTTTCATGTAATTTTTTAACTACTCAATTTATAAGTATATTTTTTTATATGTAATTCTATAAGCTTTATTTAATATAAAGCAAATTTTAAAATTTATGAAACTTTAGCCAAAACTAAAATAAATGATATTAAACATAAAGCTAATTGAACACATTGTGATTAGGCTTGCGCGGCAAATTTTGAGGTCAAAATTGAAAAAATGACCTAGAAAATGACTTTATATTGTACAAATATGTACAAACAAAGACTTATACCTAAATTCTCAGCTCAATTTTAATTGGAAATTATTTTAAGAACTTTTTCTAAAAAAAAAAATAAAAATTTTAAAATTTTAATTTTAATTTTTTTAAAAATAATTTCTTATTAAAATTGAGCTGAGAATTTAGGTATAAGTCTTTGTTTATACATATTTGTACAATATTAAGTCATTTTCTTGGTCATTCCTTCAATTTTGACCTCAAAATTTGCCGCGCAAGCCTAATCACAATGTGTTCAAATAGCTTTATGTTTAATATCATTTATTTTAGTTTTGGCTAAAGTTTCATAAATTTTAAAATTTGTCTTATATTAAATAAATCTTATAGAATTACATATAAAAAATTATAGTACTTATATATTGAGTAGTTAAAAAATTACATGAAAGATCCAACTATACTTTGTAGTACCTTCTTTGCACATTTTTAAGACTCCTATGACCCCTTAAAAGCTAGTTGAAATGGAATATAAACAAGGTTAGTGAAGGCCGTGGGGATTTGTAGAAATAAACCGACACAAGTCTTTGTTGTAAATAAAACGAATACTTTATTGTAAAAGGAACATGTATATATATTAAAAGTAAAATCTATAGCGACACCTGGCGCAGATAAAATGAAACAATAAATTTGCATGTTACCAGTCTTTGGTGATGCCAACAAACTCCCCCTTGGGAAGATGCAAATTTAACACAACAAAATTAGGCATCCTTAATCAGTCCAACTTGATCTAGAGTCCACAATAGTTTGGTTTCAGGTACTGCTTTAGTACAAAAGTCTGCTAACATTTTATCAGTAGTACAGTGAATTAACTTTATTTTATTATTCTCAATGAGATCTCGAACGAAATGAAATTTTAAATTTACATGTCTAGTTTTAACAGAAGATTTAGCAGCCTTGCACCAATCTATTGCGGCTTTGTTATCACAATGTACTTCAATGGGATAGTTTACATATTTTGAACAATTTAACTCTTCCAATAAATTACAGATCCAAATCAGATTCTTAGTGGCATCAGCAATTGCAAAAAGTTCAACTTCACAAGTAGACATTCCTACCGATTTTTGTTTATTTGCTTTCCAAAGAATTAAAGACTTACCAAACATAATAACTGACCCGGAGAAAGATTTTCCTCCTTCAGCATTTCCCCAACTTGAATCAGTATTAACACAAATATGATCAACACTTTTGTCATAAAATAAAATACGATCTTTAGAACCTTGTAAGTATCTTAGAACTCTCTTCAATTGCATGTAATGACGCTTTTCAGGTTTTTGGTTATATTGTGACAATAAACTAATCACAAAACTTAAATCGGGACGAGTACGATTTGCAAGATACGATAATTCACCGATCAATTCTAAATACTTAGTTTTATCAACTAATTCTTCCGTATCATCTGAAATTTTCTCATGCGATTTAGAAATAGGAACTTTAACAGATTTGCAATCAGTCATACCATGTTTTTCCAGTATATTTTCTATATACTGCTTTTGGGAAATTCCAATCCCATTTTCATTTATACTAATTTCTAAACCGAGAAATTTACCAGTTTTAGTAGTTTCGTTGAGTTCAAAATGATTTCGCAACTTGCAAATAATACCGTTACTTACATTCTGATCACTGCTAAAAAATCCAAGATCATCTACATAAACACATATAGCAAAGAAACAGTTAGGATCATCTAAAACAAATACACAATTATCAGAGGCAAGTTGTTTGAGTCCAATATTTAATAGCACAGATTTCAATTTGTGATCCCAATTTCTTCCGGATTGAGGCAATCCATAAATACTACGCTTAAGTTTACAAACCTTATTCTCACCGTATTCAAATCCCGGAGGGTTTGACATGTATACAGTTTCTTTCAAATCACTGTGTAAATAGGCTGTTGAAATATCAAAAAACTGAACAATTAAATCTAGTTTTGCAGCTAATGACAGCAACAATCTGAAAGATTCTATATTTACAACTGGAGAATAACATTCATCATAATCTAAAGATTTGATTTGATTAAATGCAGATGCAACAAGACGCGCTTTATATCTTAAACCGTTTGAATCTTGTTTAACATTATAAACCCATTTACTTTTAACAATTTTTGCATTATCAGGTTTATCAACTATTTCCCACACGTTATGTTTTTCTAGCGATTTTAATTCTCGTTTCATTGCATTTAACCAATCGTTCGAATTTCTATTGGACATAGCTTCCTCGTAGTTATTCGGTATGTCACTAGTTACTAAAGATGTTAAGTTTGGTTTTAATCTTTCTGATCGTCTCACGCCTTCATCTAACAATTTTTGCTCATGCTCTAAACACTGTTGGCGATGTATTTCCTGAGCTTTTACTTTTGTCATTCCGAGTGGTCTACCTCGCTGTTTTTGAGACTCACTTTCGGTAATGGGTTCGGATAGGTCGGAGTTTGGTTCAAAAACTATAAGATTTTTATTACCTTGCAAATTTTTTACATTTGATCTAATAAATCCGTTATTAAAGTGTTTTTCTATATCCCAATTATTATCAAAAGAATGTTTTATTAGATTTGAACCTTTTAGATTTTCATTAAATTTTACAGACCGTTCTTCAATTACTCGGTTTTCCTCTACGTTATAGATACGATAAGCTCGTCTTTCTCGAGAATAACCAATCATAATACCAGTTTTCCCAGGAATTTGCAATTTATTACGAGACACTTTAGGTGTATGATAATAAGCTATGCAGCCAAATACTTTAAGATATGAAATGTTAGGTTTAATTTGGAAAAATAACTCGTACGGAGTTTTACTCTTCGATTTTCTGGGAGTTAAGTTAGATACATGGGTACTACAAGCGATAGCTTCCGCCCAAAACTTTAAAGGTAGTCCGCTATCATAAATTATAGTTTTAGCGCGATCGCAAAGTACTCGAATCGCTCTTTCACTTTTTCCGTTGCTGGAAGGATTATAAGGAACAGTCTTCTCATGAAATATACCACATTCTTCGAAATAAGATTTCAACTCTTTATTAATAAATTCACCCCCATTGTCAGATCTAAAACGTTTAATTCGTTGACCCAACAAGTTCTCATACTTAGATTTAAATGCCTTTATCGCGTTGATGGCTTCACTTTTATGTTTTAAAAAATACGTGAAATACATTCCAGAATAGTCATCTACAATAACAAGAAAATATTTAGAACCATTCAATGAATTCACAGGCATTGCACCACATAAATCTACATGAATAAATTCTAGCACAGATTTGCTCTGGTTTTGAGTAATTGATTTATGAGGTTTATTGGTAATTTTGCTAACACTGCATACATCACAATCAATTTTTGTTACTTTATTAAAACTAGTGGAATTTCTAATTAAGTTATCATTTACCATTTTATTCATATACTCATAATGCAAATGGCACAATCGTCTATGCCAGAGATCACTCGAATCACTGTTAGCATAAATACATTCATTTTTCATGGGTTTAGCATTTGGTTTAAATTTAACTATTAAACGCTTATTTATTTTATTTGCTTTAAGAATCAATCTATTCGTATTATCAGTAACAAGCATATAGTTATTCTTAGACGTGATTTGAAACCCTTTTTCTAATAAAGTTGTCAATGACAGTAAATTAAATCTTAATTCAGGCACATAAATAACATTTAAAATATCCAAATTATCATCTTTATATTTAACCTTAACAGTTCCTGTACCTTTAGTTTTTAGTGTAGTATCAATACCAGCTAATTGAACTTCATTATCACTATTTTCAAAATTAGAAAACCATTTTAAGTTATTTACCATGTGTGATGTTGCACCACTGTCAATTATCCAAGTGTCAGAATCATCCGAAGCTGGTAAGTTATCGGAGCACACGGTCAAAGCGGAGTTGTCCCTCCAACCGCGTGTTTTCTGGCTGTTGTCACTAAAGCTTGAATTTCGGCGCTTGCTGGTTGACCAGGAATACTTCTTCTGATTCAATCTCTTGTAGCACGTCTTCCAGACATGCCCCCGTCCAGAGCAGTAACCGCAGGTCTTCTCGGATCTTCTAACGGCAAATGCGTGCTCATTCCTTGGGCTGGATCCACTTCCTCGTTGAAACGTTTGTTCTTCTTCGCGTAAGGTCTCCAAGATGTCGTCTAGTGATTTGTCTCTTTGGGTCTTCAGAATCTCACGAACTCCGGCGAACTTTGCATTGAGACCACGAACGACATAAAATACTAGTTCTCGACTGGATATCTCAAGTCCGAGGCTTGCACACTTCGTAACCAGTCCTTTGGCTCGTGCGACGTAATCGTTGGCTAGTTCACTGTCCAACATTCGTAAATTCTTAACTTCTTGGCTGGCGTCTATCTTTCTATCATCGATTCCACCCGTACAGTCGGTCTTTATTTTCGCCCATAAAACTTTAGCATTCTTTTCCATACCGTACTGTAGAACATACTGGTCGGATAACGAGAGTTTTATAATCGACACAACTTTAGAGTTTTTCATAGTCCAGTCTTTATGGGTCGCGTCGTCTGACTTTGGTTCATCATTTTCTATTACGTCAGAAAGTCCTTTCAATGATAAAACTGCTTCGAGTTTAATTGACCAAATATGGTAGTTTTGTCCATTCAGGAGTGGAACAGAAGTTGCGTTATCAAGACTAAGCATTTTTCTAATCGATTGATTAAATTTCTAGATATAGCACGAGAGCGAAACTTTTCTATACAACCAAGTCCAACCATGCGGAACCACGCTCTGCTACCACATGAAGGCCGTGGGGATTTGTAGAAATAAACCGACACAAGTCTTTGTTGTAAATAAAACGAATACTTTATTGTAAAAGGAACATGTATATATATTAAAAGTAAAATCTATAGCGACACCTGGCGCAGATAAAATGAAACAATAAATTTGCATGTTACCAGTCTTTGGTGATGCCAACAGTTAGTAGAGCTGAACAAGATTTAGTGATTATTTGATTGTTTCGATCGTTATTTATCCTAGAGAATCGGACCTTTTTGTATTTGGTAATACAAAACATTCTAAATTGATTGCAAGACCCTAAATTTGCATTATGGGACGTCTTCATACAATACGAACTAAGATCTGAATTCGCCACTAGTCTATGAGTAGCTCTAATGTGAAGCTAATCCGATCCAACCAATGCAAAAACAGGTTTCAGGCGGCTTCAAGAGTTTTTCTCGCCAAGCATTTTAACGTATTCCCATCTCTAGCTCGGGGCCGGTTTTGTTTGCCTCACCCTGTATTAGGCGGCCTCGATTTGACTCTATGTGTTTGTTACGTTAAAATTAGTCACGTTGTCACTAAGAAAATGCGCAAGTGTGGTAAAAATTTCACATCGTAGTTCGCATTAGTATTCGATAGGTATAGCATCACTACGTTAAATTTTCCAACTCGCCAAAAGTCGCCAATGAACAGACTTAATTTATACACAAAATTATACATTAAATGCTTATAATTATACACCATGACTAATCCCTTTTAAATAAGAGAAATATCATGCATCTTTACTGCATCATGTTCTATAACGATCATTTTTTTTTATACTGCTAAATTTAACTGAAATAGATATCAGCTAATTAACATTGTAAGAAAACTAAGTTATGAATACCAAATTAAGTTATGTTTACTTACGAGTCTTCTTTTTCCTTAAATATTTTTTATAGCCAAATTACTTTTCAAATGGTGGAATTAAGGAATATTTGTAATGAAGTAGTAGAAGTTAAGTAAAATTACCTAAAATTTAAGTAATTAATAAAAATGTATTGATACGTGGTTCATTCCAGCAAAAAAACTAGAAGATCTGGAAATTCGCAGGGAAAAACTTGTAAAAAAATTCCCCAATTTACAATTCCTATAAATGAGTAAAAGTAAATAAATAAATCTTGTGACTGGTCTGTAAACTTTTAAAACGAAAAAAAAAAAAAAAACTCGCGGTTTATACAAATAATTTACGAAGTATTGGTTTAGTTTAGTTTGAATTATCGTCGTACTAGAGCTACAAGAGGGCTATTGGTGATGGCGACGGGCGTCGTATTTTAGAACCACAGTCAAAAGTGACGAGCTGACATCTGAATAGCGCAGCGTTAGGACTTTGAAGGATATTTAACGTGCACTCCCCTTCACACGGGGTGTTATTCGTCTGACATTTTTAGCTGTAAAGGCCGTTTATAGGTCGGCAGATATTTCTGCGTTGCCCGGACCCGAATCTGGGACCTTTCTCATACAAGGCGAATGATTAACCGACTAGTCTCCCCAGCCCCTACGAAATTTTGCATTTAATTGGCTTGTTTCACGTAACGCTACTCATTCCTACTTTTATTCCTCGATTAACCCTTTCAGTCCCAGTGATGCCATTTGGCATAATCACTTTCAATATTTTTTTCATAATTTTTATGTCCCGTTATGACACCCAAACACACAACATTCGATTCTTCATACTTTGTTGAAGCAGGCAACATTTTACATCAATCTCAATAGAAGTCAGAACTACTATTTTTTTTATTTAGAAAATAGTCAACAAGCGTTTCTCCTGATTTTTGATAAGTTCACTTCAGTTCCACATATTTAAAACACAATTTAAACTATTTCGGTAAAAATAACTACTGAATTTTTTTTAATAATATGGTCAGATACCTTAAAATATATAACTCAGTGTTTTTAGGTGATATATATATTTTTATTTTGTTGTTTTCCACAGTTAAAAAATTTTGGCATTGTTTCAAAAACCATATAAAAAATTTTAATGATTTTTTTTTCTTATGGAATTCGTATATTTGAGCTAAAATAAACTTATTTTGTGAATATCAGATGTTTCTGTAGTGTAGTAAATTTTTGGGACTGAAAGGGTTAAGGGGTCTAAGGAGTCTTAAAAATGTGCAAAGAAGGAACTACAAAGTATAGTTTGATCTGTCATGTAATTTTTTAACTACTCAATGTACAAGTATAATTTTTTTATATGTAATTCTACAAGATTTATTTATTATAAAACAAATTTTAAAATTTATGAAACTTTAGCCAAAACTTAAAAAAATGATATTAAACATAAAGCTATTTTAACACATTGTGATTAGGCTTGCGCGGCAAATTTTGAGGTCAAAATTGAAAAAATGACCAAGAAAATGACTTTATATTGTACAAATATGTACAAACTAGGACTTATACCTAAATTCTCAGCTCAATTTTAATTAGAAATTATTTTAAGAACTTTTTTTCTAAAAAAATTAATAAAATTTTTTAAATTTTGATTTTGAATTCATTTTTAAATAATTTCTAATTAAAATTGAGCTGAGAATTTAGGTATAAGTCCTAGTTTGTACATATTTGTACAATATAAAGTCATTTTCTGGGTCATTTTTTCAATTTTGACCTCAAAATTTGCCGCGCAAGCCTAATCACAATGTGTTAAAATAGCTTTATGTTTAATATCATTTATTTTAGTTTTAACTAAAGTTTCATAAATTTTAAAATTTGTTTTATAATAAATAAATCTTGTAGAATTACATATAAAAAATTATACTTGTATATTGAGTAGTTAAAAAATTACATGACAGATCAAACTATACTTTGTAGTTCCTTCTTTGCACATTTTTAAGACTCCTGTGACCCCTTAATTGGTGGTTTCGGTGATTTGTGGTATCACACCCTAAGCTCCGCTTACTACCATTATCAACCAATCGAGACTTTATTTTAATTTCTGTATAACAGTTGCCACTCAAGGCGTGAAATATGTCCAGTACAAAATAACTATATAATTTAAAATTTTAAAAGCAGAAAAAGCATAAAATTATGATTATACGAAATTTATTTAAAAAGAACAAACAATAATTTTCTTTGTAACTATAAATTTTTTACACAATTACACAATGAAACAATCATAAAGAATAAATCCTTCAAGATATTTATAATACAATCGACGTCTACTTTACTAAAAGCGTCTTTGCACAAATAGTGTCGTCGTAAAAATAGTTCAAACAGACCAACTCAAATTAAAGCAATTAAAGCGCAATTGAAGACTACACGGGAAGAACCGCTTGATTTATTAAGAGTGTTTCCCTAACTTTATCTGCTTGGCGGACATTGGCGACAAGAAACTGGTTTCTCTCTTTCTTCTTTGCTTAGTCCAAACATCGGAATCGTGCATCGCGTGTAATTCGGTAGATATAAGTCGTGGTTTATTACTTTTTAATTAATTTATGAATCTTAAAATTTCTCTTAATTGTTTTACAAAAATACGTGTTTTCAATCAATCATACTTTATTTTAAAGCTTAACATGATGATGAACGAACAAAGTCTTTTGAATAAAACGTGGAACAGAATTTTAGGGTTGCAGTGAGAGAAGATTCACAAGAAAGTCAGAAACTGGTTTCTTTACACCAGTTTAGGCAATTCCTCGCTATCATCGCCAAAGAGTCTCTTGATGAGGAAAGTCTTCTACGAAATCAATCGGTTTTTCCCGTGTACTCTTCAGTTATAAACAAATTTTTACTGCAAGCAATTAGGCAAAGTGGACAACCCTCACTGCGTCAAACTTATAATGTTAATTTGTGCTCATGCTTTCTTTTTAGGAGACAGAACCTTCCTCAGGGCATATATGCGAAACCTAAATATTATAAAACATAAAGTTCATTTAAATGAGAAAAAAAGTTTAACAGTTATATAATGAATTAAATTTTTATTGTTCGAATAAAATTAAAAAATTTGGCTCCAGAATTTGCCATTTTACACTCTTAAAACAAAAGATTGAAATCCACTCATATAAGAGAAATGCATTTTCGACACCGGATATAAGTGAAAATTAACTCAGACTGGAGTTAAAATCCCTCGTTTGGAGTGATCCTGTCGGAGGTTTAACACACAAATAATTCACTCCTCGAGGAGAAGTGCATTTTCTAGTTATTTTCTGCTCTGACAAGAGTGAAAATTAACTCAGACTGAGTTAAATTCACTCGTTTGTTTTAAGAGTGTAGGCTGCACCCGATTAGACTATTTCGAAATACGGCCCTGTTTGCATTGGCTGAATATGGGTCTGATAGGATATTGTATTGTCCCTTGATATTCTTTTAGAAGTCGCAGCACTTCGTTGTACAGCACTTCACGGGCGTCCAATGCAATGGCGAAGTCGTAGTGGTTGAAAGCTGGCACGGGCACGCAGTAACTGTGCACCATGGACTTCAGTTTGGTTTGGAGGATGGCTACGTCATCTGGGTCTGCCAATTCGTCATTCTGGGACCACATCAGGGCGACGGGAGCTGTGATCTTGGAAAGGTCGTATTCCGGTGGCGTGGTCTGAGAAATAGAAAAAAAAAATGAAGTCACACTCCTTGCCAACCTAAGTTGGGTAAACACACTCTTAAAACAAAAGAGTGAAATTCACTCATATAGGAGAAATGCATTTTCGACTCTGGAAAGGAGTGAAAATTAACTCAGACTGAGTTAAAATCACTCGTTTGGAGTCATCTTGTCGGAGTTTTTACTAAACAAAAGAGTGAAATCCACTCTAACAGGATTAGTACATTTTCGACACTGAAAAGAGTGAAAATTAACTCTGATTGAATTAAATTCACTCGTTTGTTTTAAGAGTGTAGAAATATGCTATGGAGAAGATCCTTCCACGCATGTAAAAGTTAGGTTAGGTTTGAATTATCGTCACACTTGCGCTACACGAGGGCTATTGGCGACAGGCGTCGTAATTTAGAACCACAGTCAGGTGACGATTCGCCACCTGAGTAGGCGGGCAATTCTACCATAATTTTTAATTTTATGTCCCTTGGGCATAACTTTTTAAAAAACTAACATTTCTTTACCATTTTTTCTTATTATACTAAAAGACTGGTCCTTTTATAATTGAATCGGTGAGTGCAGAAACAACGTCAGTCACAAATTTCAAATTTTTCAGGAGGGAGAAAAAACGTAATAACTCCTCCAAATTTTAAAATATTTGAAAACTTTTTTTTCCTTTGTCATAACATGCTTTTATGCTGCTGATATAAAAAAATTACCTAATTTCCACATAAATTAGGCTCAGGAGAATTAAAACTATGATTTGGACTAATGCTGTTTCTGCACTCAACTGTTTTTACAGACAGTAGGAAACTTGGGAAAAGTTAACCATTCGTTAAAAGTTTGTATTTGTTATTAATTTTGTTTCGATTTTTGTTAATAATATTAATTTCAATTAATTTCACACAAAAATTACAAATGTATATTTTTCCATATTACATGAGAAATGAAGTTACAGTATTGCAAAGCCATAAGACAGGAATATAACAAACTGAAACGCTCTTAAAAAATAGATCATTCTCGACGATAGTATCATTGTCATGTTCAGTGGTTGACCAGGTAAATAGTTCATGATAAAAACTTTGAAGTTTCGAGGAATATGAACAATCATTTTCTGGATGTCTTTCATTTTCTTTATGTTGATTGGAACTTTCCCTGATGGGTAGACTGCAATACTTGAAGGAAAATCAATATCAACGTTACGGAAAGCAGGTCTCAGCAACTGATAGCTGTGCTTTTGTAATCCTTCAATGAAAATGTATGTTTTCTTCAGAGTTATAGCGGAATTCTTTATATCGGGTGGGAGCAAACTTGAATTTTGCTTCTTTTGGCACACTGTGCTTAATAGCGTGTTTTTCGACCAGTTGTTGTAAGAAAATATCTTGCTCATCTTTTGATTTGAACTGATTCAAATTAGCAACAAATTCAGATTTTTCATCATCGCTCAAGTTAGTAAAGCATTTTAATTTACACTTACAAGCAGCACCCCTGTTGATCGAGATGGAATGAGACGCCCTTTCCAGTTGATGTGTTCAACCCTCTCGTACTTTAGATGTTCTAATCGCATTTCTTCGAAACTCTCTTCATTCCTCCTCCTCTTCTTGGGTGCTGTTTCATTATCATTCTCACTGCTTGTGAGACTCACTGACATATTGCAAAAGACTGACAGTAGACGTTAACAACTATTATAGAACACGTTGAAACACTTGACTGAACTGACTTCATTACAAGCCTCAAGGGCGTACCCAGGATCTGATTTAGAGGGGGGCAGGTATTGTTATGGGCCCCCATTTTCTTGGTTGGATGGGCCCCTTTAGGGATTTTCCTTTGGTGCACCCCCCCCCCCGTTTCTAATCTCATATAGATTACTTATTACAATTCGCAGCAAGCAATTGATTGCATTTTTTTTATTATTATTATAAAATTTATTTAACAAACTCTTTCTCTTTTTAATTATAAACTGGTTAAATAATCACTAGTTAAATCATTTTTAATTGCTAATTAAAACAATGGGAATGCTTCAGGTCATATAATGCTCTTGTTTGCACTTTTCATCAGTACTGGATTTCATTGGTTGCTTCGGTTTCCCGTAGTGTGATTTCATATATTCGTTGCTTCGTTTTCACTCTCAAAATGACCGAAGCAGATGAACATGTTTTCGTTCCATGCAGACTTTCTTTAACATATGATTTCAACAACCAATAGCACAACAGGTAGTTGGCATTAAAAAAATTTATTAAGTTAAATATTCTTAGAAAACTCATTTTCGAATGGAATTTCGTTGGAGCCCGTTAGAGCGGTTGCCAATCACGACGTGAAACTACCCCATTACCTTACATTTATTTGAACTGCAATTCCTCCAAATTACATTTTTCGGAGGAGTTTTGTTTCAGCCGATTCAACTATTTTTTTGCCAGAAGCCTGTAGTTTTTTTAATAAAAAAAATTGTTTTGTGATCAAAATATATTCACAAATTTGTTTTCGGAGATTCTTAAAAGAAATCTGAAGTTTTCCACATTAAAAAATGCTTGGTTAAAAAATCTAACCAAAATAATACTATAACCAAATTATTGATTTAATTTTTTTCTTTTTTGCTTATAACTATTTTAGCTTATATCTTTCGAAGTATCTTGCCTCATATTCATACTTAGGTCGAACCTTAATCGAAAACATACCCTCGAAAAACATACCCTTTATCAAGCTCGAAAACATATAGACTTTTCTGAAAAATCCTATTTTTACTGAAATAACATAATTTATCTCTTTTATCATTTTCTTGTAAATTACATTGATTTTTACTATACAATTGTTTAAAACGACAAATAAAAGAATAGTTTTAGGCACTAAATTTGTTTAACCAGTTTCTTGCGATTGATGCAACCAGTCTATGCGTTCTCTCAAAGAGGCCCTCTACACTCTTAAAACAAGAGTGAAATAGACTTCAGTAGGAGAAGTGCATTTTCGACACTGGAAAGGAGTGAATATTAACTCAGACTGAGTTCAAATCACTCGTTTGGAGTGATCCTGTCGCAGGTTTAACCTACAAAGGATCCACTCCTAGAGGAGAAGTGCATTTTTGAGACTGGAGAAGTGAAAATTAACTCAAACTGAGTTAAAATCGCTCGTTTGTTTTGAGAGTGTATTATTTATTGTGCCATTAAAAAAGACCCTATACTTTTCTTTCATTAGGTTTCTTTCATTTTCTAAGACTATAAAATCTTGTATCTTAATGCTGAGAAGCTAAATTTTGTCAGAAAATTTGGCTTGGTTTAAAACAAAATTTTTAGCCCCTTTTATGTATATATAAGCCCCAACTCCAGTTATGTATATATAAGCCCCACCCAGGGCCCTATCACCGAATAGGCAATTGAAGACAGAGGGCTTCTCCTTTAAAAATGTAAAGGGGCCCTCCAAATCAGCCCTTAAAATAAACCGTGCTATCACCTGCTGCTTTGCTATACTGGATAAGAAGGGTATTGGAATACAAGAGTATAGGAATTTGATATAACAATTACGTTGCCTTGTTTAATGTATGGTAAATGTAACCTTTAATTTTACGCAAGTTGGTATCCCATTACAAGTCTCTTGGCCCATTAGTTGTCCATGTTTTAAACTAAACGATGTATGGGGGCCCCAAATTCAGGAAAGATTTCACATGCAAAAAAAGTCTTGATAGGATTAGGGGGCCCAGAAAGGCAGTGGGCCCAATTGATATTATATTGGGCCCCATTTGAAAAAAAAGTACTTAAACCCTTTTTATACATAGAATATATATCAATTGGGGGCCTCAGTGGGCCCAATTACTAACAAATTTCCTGATTTTAAAAATATGTTGACCCCTTTTGCGTAAAGTATTGGGCCCCCAGAGGCCAACTCAGGATCAATCGCAAAAATATGGGCCTCAATTCGAACATCATTCGTGGCCCCTTTTATATCAGATTATATTAAAGGGGCCTCCAGGCGCAAAGTGGGCCCCTGGACCCGACTGGGAACACAACATCGATTTTTAATGCCTCTCCTTTTACATATATATTATTCAAAAGGGCCCCCATAAGACCGGGGCCCACTTAACTTTTTCTAGAGGGGGGCAGCTGCCCCCCTCTGCCCTATGGTGGGTACGCCCATGACAAGCCTCACCTTAGGGTGTTAATCACACGCGCATGCTCGGCAAGGAACCTGACAAGACTGGTCACGCGATCAGGCGGTGGGTGCAGAAACAACGTCAGTCACTGGACTCATGTTGTTTCTGCACTCAACACTCGAAACAAACGTCCTGTATTTACGGAACTACTCAACAGACTAACGTAGTTTTTTCACCAAACACGCATCTTGCCTTTCTACGCTTATTTTCATTGAAAACTAGTTTTTGGATTTTTTGGACTGAAGTGGTTTCTGCACTCACCGATTCAATTGCAAAACGTAATTTTAAAGCAAAGAAACTCCAAAAATATTTTAGAACACGAAACAATGCAGAAAAGTCCTTACCATCGTGTGTCCCGAATGTCAAATTTTAGGTTTAGGGCTCAATCTAATACTTTTTTTTGACTAAAAATTGCATTCATTTGGATTTTAAATTGAACTAATACTGTAGCTTAGCGATTTCCTTCCATTGAATTTCGGATTTTAACATTTATAATGCGTTTTTCTTGTCTCCTAACTTTGTCCCTGGGTTTTGGTACATTCACTGACCTCATTCTTAAAGTGGTGAAGAGAGGCACTGGATTGAGCTACAGTGATTCTTCAAACATGCAAACTGTATTGCAGAAAATTGATATTTCAGTTAGTAGCCACATATTTTTGCTAATATTCACCAATAAGCCCAAAATTCAAAAAAACTCACTGAAATTGGCTGCGAGGCTTTATTGCTTTCCTTACAGTCTCCCAGGTTTAAGGTTAATTTTTGCTTGATAATTGAAATTTTTTTTTCTATAAATATGTTTAAGTGGAATACAAGTAGTAAAAAAATCAATTTTCATTAAACTGGAGTTAGTTTCAACACAAGAAAGACCGAAAAAACAGCGTGAATGTCCTTTCCTTCCGTTCCTGACCTTCCGATCCTTACCGTCGTAATGATCTAGGGATGGAAAACCGAAACCAGTTTTAAGACTAGCCGGTTTTTTGTGATTTCGGTTTCATTGAAGAACAGTTAGTTTCGTAAGGCCGGTTTAGACCGGTTTCTTTAGAATCGGTGTTTTTAAAAAACTGCCGTCCCTTATTATAATTTTTTGTTTTTTACAAATGAGCTTTGTTGAACTTTTTTTCGTAATTCTAGAACCCTTATAAACATTTTGATAAACATTTAAAAGGATTTTGAAAAAATAAATTTTACAAGTTTTTAATACCTGAAATAAAAAATTATGGTGGAACTGCCCAGGCATCCAACGCAACTTAGGGGCCACATCGTATGCGGCGTCGAGACTTTGGAGCATATTTTAAGTGAACTCCTTCACCACGAGGTATTATTCGACGGACATTTTTTGGCTTTACTGGCCGTTTATGGGTCGGCAGTTATTTTGGCGACGCCCAGACCCGAACCTGGGACCGTCCGCATATAAGGCGAAAGTTCTAAACAACTGGGTTTCCCAGCCCCTAAAAAAATATAAATAGCATTGTACGTAGGAAAAATTTAAAAGGCCGGTTTTACTGATAATCCATAATCGAATCCTCGTATTTCATAAAGTGGCAATGTTGATTTAATTATAGTTTTTACATTACATGTACGTCACCAATAAGCCTGTATGGGAGGTTTTGATCCTCGCTTGTCATGCGAGTGGGCCCGGGTTCAAATCCCGTATAAGGCATGGATATTTGTGTTGTCTTGAGTGCATGGCCAAGAAAGTGCTCGTTAAATTTGTGGATCCGGAAGTATTGTGGACGGTCGTAATGCAGTACCATATGGGTGCTGATGGTTATCTGCCTAAACTTAGGAGGTGGCTCCATCTCGGAGCAGAAGCCAGTTTTTCACCCTCATGGGGGCTCAAAGCTTTATGCCAATGGAAGTTACCGCACTTTTTCTGCCTCTTAGGCTTTGTCTTGAAAGCACGCGACAGCAGCAATCATGCAAGTGCAATAAATGCTGTCTTCAAGGAAAGATTGTTTCTGTATATTGCCACTACTTAAGGCGTCACAGGAGTCTTAAAAATGTGCAAAGAAGGTACTACAAAACATAGTTTGATCTTCCATGTCATTTTTGAACTACTCAATGTATAAGTATAATTTTTTTATATGTAATTCTACAAGATTTATTTAATATGAAACAAATTTTAAAATTTATGAAACTTTAGCCAAAACTAAAATAAATGACATTAAACATAAAGCTATTTGAACACATTGTGATTAGGCTTGCGCGGCAAATTGTGAGGTCAAAATTTAAAAAATGACCAAGAAAATGACTTTATATTGTACAAATATGTACAGACAAAGACTTATACCTAAATTCTCAGCTCAATTTTAATTAGAAATTATTTTAAGAACTTTTTTCTAAAAAAATTAATAAAAAAATTTTAAATTTTGATTTTAAATATTTTTTAAAATAATTTCTAATTTAAATTGAGATGGGAATTTAGGTATAAGTCTTTGTCTGTACATATTTGTACAATATAAAGTCATTTTCTTGGTCATTTTTTAAATTTTGACCTCACAATTTGCCGCGCAAGCCTAATCACAATGTGTTCAAATAGCTTTATGTTTAATGTCATTTATTTTAGTTTTGGCTAAAGTTTCATAAATTTTAAAATTTGTTTTATATTAAATAAATCTTGTAGAATTACATATAAAAAAATTATACTTGTATATTGAGTAGTTAAAAAATTACATGAAAGATCAAACTAAATTTTGTAGTTCCTTCTTTGCACATTTTTAAGAGTCCTATGACCCCTTAACGGTTTCTGCAAAACAAAATAGTCAATTACCTCCCATTCTAGCTAACTTTTTGAAATTTTGAAACGAAATTGAAATTAAGAAATCTGGGGCATTTTTAGCATATAAATCATTAGACTTGTCGAGTGTAGTGAAGAATAAAATTTATCTCAACTCTGAAAAAGTTAATATAAATAACGTATTCGATCTATGAGTTTAACATAATTACATTTTTGGAGCAATTATAATTACGTAAGAGGAAATGCTTCATTCTTATATGATCTCTTCATACCTACCTGATTATAATGAAGATGATTCTTTCTTCCGTAATCAAACTTGGCGAACTTTTTCGATACAACAAGCTGAGAAAAGCAAGAACACATTATATATATATATATATATATATATATATATATATATATATATATATATATATATATATATATATAACAAATTACTAAAATTAACGAATTAATGAAAAAAATAAAGTTGTTCATTAAAAGGTGGAATTTTGAATCAAAACAGCGCAGTACATAATTATGTAGAGTATAGGGGGAAAAGGACTTTATTGCATAGGAGTTATTCCGTATTCTGGTGTGCTTGGCGGGCATTGGCGGCAGGTAATATGGTTTTCTCTTGGTTCTTCTTTCGCAGTTCCAACGTGTGACTCGTGTACACTAATTATGGAGTGAATTTGGTCTGCCATGAGAGAAAAACAAGTGACAATTGTCACTCCTGATGCAGAATGGATTCCTTTACGGATGCAAACAGATTGATATGCAATGAAGTTGTTTTTCCCCTGTACTCTTTATATTCAGTTGGTATTAAAGTATGGTTCAGTTGCTATAAAGTACAGTGACCAATATTAATCGTCTGCTGGGTCACAGTACTCAAAATATTAATTTTTCAGTTTTTACTTCTTATTATTTACAATATTTTTCTGAATATTTACTGAAAGTTTCATAAAGATATCTTTTGTAGAAAAAAAGTTATTAAATATTTTCTGGAGTCATTCCTTTAAGTTTGAATACTCATTTCGTCTGCTTTCAACATTTTTTTCTCTGTTTCACGTTTTTCAATTCTTGTGTTTAATAAATCCCTTTGGCTTTTTGCTAATTAAGTTAGAATTTTGAAATTTTTTACCAGTGTTCTTACATATATTATGCACAAAATTGTGCATGGAATAAGGTCTTCTATGTATAGTTATTTTTTTTAAAAAAATGTTGAATTCAATAATTTGTATATATTTTGTGTATTTTTTTGTGATTTTCACTGTAAATGCATATTGCTTTTTAAATGTAGCTCACATTTTAAAATCCATGCACAGTTCTTGAACAAATAGTACTAAAAAGAAACCATAAAAGTTTGGTGAAGTTATTCTAAAAATTGATGGAGGAGTAGGGCTTAAAAAAAATTAAAAATTTGACTTTTTTTAATAAATGAAAAACTACTTGTAAATATTCATTTTTATCGCTATAATTTTTTTTTTATTTAGAGTGAACTTTATACGAAGCCAATATAATTTACAAGTTTATGTTATTATTTCTAGAAATAATATTTTGGGTAATGCGTCCCCTTAACATCTGAATGCTACTGACGTTCGATGGATAGGCAAAGTGTTTGCAGGAGTCTAAAAAGGCCTATCACAAGGACGCACAAATTTATATTTGCTTATCAAAGTTGCTTGAATCTCCGCATGCTTTAAAAATTAGGGAGCATCTCCGCGATGTGGCTAATTTTAATTTTGGCTAATTTTTATAGTCCCGGGCGCATAGGTGCGAAGCACCTGTAGTCCCAAGTCCGAGTCATAATAAATTAGATTACAAATGAGTTGTTCAGTGAAGGTGGCACCAAATGAGAGATCTTCGGTGTGCGTTCAAGAGAAAATTTAAAAACTTCAATTTTCAAGTGAAAAGGTTCAAATTTCAGAGAAATAATCTTACAGAATCAAAGGCACATGGTTGAAAAACAAATTCGGTGAAGAAAAACAGAGTTCCTCGGTGGGGAATTTCAGGAAACACAAAAAGTCATTTCAATGAAGGTGCACAGTGAGTGGTGAAAACTTGGGAAATCTTTCATTTTGGGGTAGTTGTGGTTGAGCTATTTCGAACACTAAAATTTACGAAGACTTGGAGCTTTTCGGCCGGGTTATTGGCAGCTGGGTATTGACATAGTAATGTATTAATCCATCAATACCACTGAAGATTCCAGAGATTTCTTTGAAAAATTGTAGTATTGGACCGAGGCTAGAGAGGTTTTCTTGTAGTTCGGCCGCTAGAGTGGGGTTGAAGAGAGTGGATTGGTCGGGGGGGGGGGGGTATCTTCGATGTGGCTAAAACAGTAAGCTATGTATCCGATTTGTTCTAATTCTTGATTAGATCAACAAGGTCACGCGGGTTTGACGATATTGAATAGACTTTCTTGGAACTCAGCTGACATGGCAGATTACATCCAACTTTTCCGCTGAAGAAACGGTTGAATCAGGGGTTGGAGAAATTTCGCTGTGTGATATGCTTTTTAAGTTATTTTAGATAAGGGACAATAAAAAGGACATCTTACCTGACCATAGTGAGCGATGCTTTTCACCGATGTGCCGGCTGGTGTGTGAGCAGTGTACACCCCAACGCGGGACTGAAAGAAAAGGCGCTATTAACACACACATCTACCAGAGAAAAAGTAGGCTTGTGCAAGAAGTGTGGGAAGACGCAGAGTGGTGCAACCTCCACTTTTTAAGAAAGTAGTCATCTTCTCGCTTCTAAAGGCCTTTTCACACGGTATCCCTTGTGCACGGAACTGCTAAGACAGGGTTGTCCACCTGCAAAGATTCTGACGTCACACGTTCCTGGAGGGGTTGTTGTGAATGATACTTATTTTCTAATCTTGGCAATTTTTTTAATTTTTCTATTATTTTACAAACTGCTATCACGTGTAGGAATTTGGTTGGTTGGTATACATATATTTTCAGGATTTTTGTGCTTGGTCAGAGATCCACTTATAATCCTTCATGTAAGTCAGACACAACACTTGCACGTGACAGATGCTGTCATCTATCGCGCGCCATTTCCACAATTTAGGCAAGTCCCTGAACCTGAAAGGGAGGGAAAATAGTCTCCAGGGACCTGTACCCGAGGGAAAAGGCGCAATGACCACTCACAGGACTTTCGGTCCCAACAGATTTAACGAGCACTTACTCCGCATTTTCGGTGGGTCTTCAGTGGTACCGAGACTCGATCGCGAGACCTTACGATAACGAGATCGAGATCTTAACCACAAGGCTTCCCACTCACCGATTTAACAAGGAGTACTAACTACAAAAATCAACATTGGCGAGCATAAAGTAGATTTTTCACCATTTGGCAAACTCGATTTTGCCAACAAGACGTCAGAGCTATACTTGACGCTGATTGGCTACCTATATCCCTCCGCAAAACCGGTGTACCGATTTTCGAGTCTCAACGAAAAAATTCAATGAACAGTCCTCTACAGCGGTTCCAGGCGCGCAACCACGGGGGGGTCAACCACTCTAGGGTCAGAACCCCCCCCCCCCCAGAACCCATATTATAGTTAAATTTTATTTTGTTAACAATAAAAAAATCGAAAGTGATGAAAAAAAAATCCATAGAGAAACACTATTTCGCTCGCCGCCAACAAATTAAGAAACTGTAGGGATGGCGGTTTTTCAGAAAAAAAACCGATGTTTCAAAAACTGGATTTTCGGTTTTACTGAACCTTAAGACTGGCCTTATGAAAAACCGGTTTTTTGGTCGAAACCGAGGGCAAAAAAACTGGTTTCAGTCTTCCATCCCTAAAGTGTTTCAAGTATGGGTGGCGGGAAGTATGAATCTGTGTAAAACAAAATATTTCTAACGAAACTCTTTTCTAATTTGAGGGGGGGGTGGGGGGGTGAAAAAACCGCCAGCTCTGATAAAGTGACATGTCTTGCCAAATTTATTCATTTTTTGTCGTTTTTTATGAGTTGCTCTAATATAGTGCATTCAAAAAATCAGTAAAGGTCACGGTACTACGCAATGATTAAGATACAAAAATTGCCCCCCCCCCTTCCTCGGATACTATTTTAAACCAATAATACTCGTTATCTTTGGATTACTGTATTTTTTTCACCGTTTTATTTTTAAGGTTTTTATTTCGCGCCTTTTCTATGTAATTTCTACTATAAACATAAAGTACCTGAAGATATGAGTATGTTGTAGGGAAAGGCACTTTTTTTTTCTCTCTTTTTACTGTTTTGTCCGAATGCTTCATATAAATCTAAGGATGGCTGTTAAGTTTTGTTTTCATTGCATTTCAATTGCTTTTTTACATTTAAAACATGTTTTATATCATTTTATTGATTTTATTATATAAGGACATAAAAACATAAAACAATTTTAATTATTCCACATCGGCGATTCGTCTTCACGACGTCTTAAATGTAGTTATAGATATTAGTAACATCGTTGAAGTTTGGATAACATTGCCCGAAAATAATATATGTTTTGACCAAAAAGGTATAAAAACGGTAAACCGAAATCTTAGTTATAGTTAGTATACTTAATAAAGCAATCCTTTGTAGAGGAAGTGTACGTTAAATATGCTAAAAAGTCCTGACGCTGCGTACAATGTCGCCCTTAAAGGTTGCGTTGGGTGCCTACTCAGAGGTACGACCAGGCACGCAACCACGGGGGGGTGGGGGGGTGACCCCAGAACCCGAATTATAGACCAATTGTTCTATTTTGTTAACAATAAAAGAAATGCCAAAGTGTAAAAAATTCCATATGGAAATACAGGGAAATACCATGGAGATGTGGCGGATCTAGTTGTATGCAAATTATGGTAGACGGACCGTGCGCTTTCATCCACTATAACTCCTATAGTGGGCAATAGCGCACGGTTTTACTGTAAAATACACTAACCTAAAGCGCGCGGATTCTGGTAAGATATGCCTGGCGCCGCTCTTTTTCTTTTTGTCGTTTTTTTATGAGTTGCTATAATATGGTGTATTCACAAATCGGTAATAACTCTCATACTCTCATCGGTAATAACTCAAACGATGTTGCGCAATTTTGCAGGAAATGAATTCTTTCTTTGCTACTGGGGTGGAGCCTTTGTGTCGACGATTTTACTCTGAAATCAAAGAAATTCTACTCGCAAGTGCTATCAGATTAATATTTTTTCCCAACTTTTATTTTTGAAGTTATAATGCTAATAAATTATGTGTAAGCAGGATGTTTTCGCTCTTTTTCCTTGGAAAATATTGTGATAACGTTTAGGAGGTTGTCAAAAGATAAAGACTTTGGTTTCTACATTTAATCAATAAGTAAGTTATAACTTAAAATATTTACTGGCAATCGCCTCAATGATATTAAAAAATCTATGTAATATGTTAATATTTTGTGTGAAGTTGCTGAACTTGAAATATTTATAAAGGTGGTATTTTAACGACTGAGCGGAGTAAATAAATATTGAGAGATGTATGAGATTCGAACTCTAGTGATAATTTAATTATGACTTGTATATGTAGATAGCGAAACTTTTCCGTAATAACATTCAAGGTCTCAGGTTCGGGAATCTCCGAAATGACTGCCGGCCTATAAACGGCAGCCACAAATGTGCGGCGAATTATACCCGTCTGGAGGGACTGCACGTTAAATATGCTTCACAGTCCCGACGCTCCGTACGATGTCGCACTTAACGAACGGTTACTTTGGGTGCCTATTCATATGTCGGCTCATCACCTGACTGTGGTTCTAAATTACGACGCCCTTCGCCAATAACCCTCGCGTAGCTTTAGTGCGACGATAATTAAAACTAAACTATGCTATAATAACCTTAATTTCATAATGATGATATAAATTATTTTTGTTGCCTTTTTTTTGTACTGAGTTTTAGAAAAGATGCTTGTTTAATATCTCTTGTCCTTTTAATTTAATTCTTGTTGTACACTTTTTACCTTACTTCTTTGTTTTACCATGTTTTATAATTGACCTTACTGGCTTTTTTGTATTTTGATATTTTTATTCCTCGTTTTTTTTTTATGTTCCCTTTTAGTTTTTTTTCTATTTGTTATACGTCTTGTTTCTGTTCTCTACCTGTAAATGGACTTGTTCTGCCATTTTTAAAAACTTATTTCGCCTGTACGACTTCGGAAATTAAATTAAAAATAGAAAATATCTCCGTTGAGTTTTGAATTATTGAATCATTTAATTATCATTTTATTGTTGAGCTTTGATTTTTAAATGTCGTCCAATTGAAATTTTGTTTCTACAAATTGCTATGCAATTAGTTTTGTATTCAGAATATTTTTTATTTTATTTTTTACAAATAAAATAAATGTTAAAATTATCTTTACCCTAATCTTTTCTTAAAATGATATGTAATATTTAGAACTTATCATTTAGTTTTTGTACTACAAATTAGGAGATTTCAATTATCCAAGCAATTACAGGGTGGTAACAGAACCTGGAAAACCTGGAAATCAGGGATTTGTCAGGGGACTTTTTAATTCTGGAAATATCAGGGAATTCTCATGGAATTTTAAAAAATTTTGCAAAACATCAGGGAATTTTCCCATATTTTTATTACTTAAACAGCAGTTTTTGTTCTTGTGATCACTACTTACAAACACTTGATCAAAATATTATGGTTGATCCGATTTGCCTGAAGGACCAATCTTGAAGGAAATATAAATCGCTCTCACGAATCATGTTATAAAATTATTTTCTAATTACACAATTCCTCTAAACTTAGATGTTCGGAAATGTAGAAAAATTAGGTAGGCTAACCCGTAATCCGAAAAGTCTTAATTCCCTCGATGTCTGGATTAAATTTTCGATGCTGCATTGAATTGTGTGTATTGTATGTTTCTTAGGTAATTGTAAAATCAGGGAAATTTTTGTGAAAGTATCAGGGAAATCCTGGAAATATCGGGGAACTTTTTTTCTAGGATTTTGTAACCACCCTGAATTAAATTTTCATTAATTATATTCTATAATTAATGCTATTGTTTCTTATGATGTCACGCTTTCCGTAATACGATTTGATTGATTGTTTCGTTTTCAATTCACGATCAGAATGAAGAAAAGGAAACTTTTATTTCCATGCAAGTTTTCTTAAAAAATTATAATAATCTTACAAAATTCCTGTTCGAATACCAAAAAAAGTGATTCAAGAAAAATGAAAACAAAACCACGGAACTTTTGCCAGATAAATTAATAGAAAAACATCCTATTGATATGAAATATTTAAAAATAATTTTAATTAAATAATAAATTTTAATAAATAAATAATTTTAATTAAATAATAATTTTTTAAATTAAATAATAAATTTTAATTAAATAATTAATTTTAATTAAATAATTAATTTTAATTAAATAATTGTTTTTAATTAAATAATTATTTTTAATTAAAAAAATAACTGAAAAAAATATTGAAAAACTGAAACCCCCCCAGAATTTTTTTCTAGTTGCGCCCCAGAGCGGTTCTCCATGTTATTCCTATGGAAGTTCCGTGTTCAAGGTACTCCGTGTGAAAAGGCCCTTAGATTACTAAGATTCTCGCCCCCAATTGTTTCGGTTTATTTAGCTGGTTTTCACTTTCCACAAATATAACATGGACGATTTTCAAATTATTTCGATTACATTTCTTCTCATTCAGCCATACAATTAGATGCAGCGAATTGTGAAATAGCTCTATTTTATGCAACCAACATAATGAGCATCTTTACATAAATTGATATGTTTTCTTTACATAAATAGAGCTTTATATTTATTAGGGTAGGAGGTGTTCTTGAAACTTAACACGTTGGATGCCACTGACTCCTTAAGGAGTCGCATGGTTCCGATTCACCGATAACAGCACATTCTGATAAAATTCATTGTACCATTTCGCCAATCGTTCTTATGAGTTTAAGATAGTTTTTAATTTTTGCTACCGATCCTTCTGTGCTTGGAATAATACTTGGTGATTTGAAAGAGGGCCTTCTACTTAAAATTACGAGGAAATTAAATCCTTCGTCTCAAGTGTATGGCGACCAGACACATGACATACCGCATTTCGTAAAGTGATTCAGTTTGTTATTCAACAATCTAGCCGTAAAAAATTTGCAAATAGTCTGTCTTTTGTATTTTTTTTCAAACAAAAACTACCCAAAAAATATGAATTAGGAAAATTTAATGATGATTTCTTAGTCGAAAAGTTAATCACTGAAGCAAATCTGGTAATTGGCTTTCAATTCAATTATTAGTGCCAGATAATGAGTTATCCGGTTGGAAAAGGCCAGGAACATTTTCTTGTATTTGTACGACTAGGTAGCTATCGTGTAGCTTTAGTTAGTGACGTTAATTCAACCTAATCTTGCTATTTTACTATCTCGAACTAAGATTTGTACTTGTTCAAAAATAAACAGTTAGTTTATTTCCATTGTAACGAACAGGTTAAAAAAAACAGGATGTTTTTCTACTTCATCAGCCTCTATCGATTATTTAGTGGCAGCGAATGTGTTAAACAGGTATATCCTTACTTCTTTTCTCAATTGCTACCATTGACTATTTAAGAAAACGCGTCCTCCAGCAATGATGATTTTGCTATGGTCGAAAATGCAAACTACTGCTAACAACTCCACATAGAAACATAAATTATTTTCAGTTACTATTCTAGTCTCAGTTAAATTATTCTCAGTTACTCAACCCACGGCAAAGGTGAATGGTATAAGCAAAAAAAAAAAAAAAAAAAAAAAATACTTGTCTCCAAGTAACTGGCATCGTTCGTATTTTCGTAACTTGAGCATTTCATCCTGCATTATAGTCCCTTCAAATGCAATGTAGTCGTTTCCGGCTTCCTCTTTCTAGCCTCCTATCGGAGCTAGCCAATTAAGCTTCGTAATTTGGTATTCTGGTCAAGTGACGAGGTCAACGCCTGAGCGGGTACCCAACGTAACTTCGCGCGACATCATACCCTAACGCCGTCAGGACTTCTGACTCCACAGATTTAACGATCACTTCTGTCCGAGTCTGCTCGGGCCCCATAGTTTTTTAGAGGTATTTTTTTTCCCTTCAGCACGAATACGTCTACAGTATGGCTAGGACAAGAACAACCTTCTCAGTGAGAGGCTTAATGATTACCACTAGGGTACCTTCAATACACTGTGTGCTGTACAGGGTAACGACAAGGAGCTTAGCAGGTGTGCCATGCTAAAATCGTTATCGCTCAGCCAAACTCGCCAATAAAACAAAACTAGTTATTTTTCCAGTTTTACACATAAACATTATGTTGTTGCTTATAGTTTGGAAGAAATAAGAATGTTTTCAACTTTCAAGTAAGCAATGACTTTGATTGGCGGTTTGTTTACTTTACCCCGCCAACTATTGTTCCGCCAACGTATGCCAAAGACATGCCAAATACCGTCTTTTAGCTTCACCATTAAAAATGGCATTTTCTGGTAGTATAATGATAAAAAATACTATTTTTAGAAATGTAATAGTCCACATGATGTTTAATTTACAATACAAAGATTAAAAAGTAAAGCTTTATACATTTTTTCCGAGTTTAAACAACTTTTGTATTCCATAGCAATGACACACGCCAGTATTAAAACACGGATTACAGCTTTACCGTTAAGAATTTTAATCCAAAAAAGAATAAATATTGAAGAATATAGATTATTAAAAACAAAATCAATACCAAATAGTGGTTACGTTCCTTTGGTTATATCGTTTAGATGCGATTTATTAGAGCTTCGCTGAGTCACCGTGTAATGTCTACGGGGAAAAAATAACAGCGCCGTATATCTGGAGCATGGCTATGCTCCAGCCAATCAGGTGAGAGCATCATGTCGCAACCCTCATACGCAGATATTCCAGTAACCCTAATTACCACTCTCGGCCACTGGGAGCCCAGATCAATGATATACACTCCTAAAACAAAAGAGTGAAATCCACTCCAGTAGGAGAAGTGCATTTTCGACACTGGAAAGGAGTGAATATTAATTCAGACTGAGTTAAAATCACTCGTTTGGAGTGATCCTGTCGGAGGTTTAACACACAAAGAATCCACTCCTTTTGGGGAAGTGCATTTTCAGGACTGGAGGAGTGAAATCCACTCAGACTGAGGTAAATTGGGAGTGTTTGTTTTAAGAGTGTACACTCCTAAAACAAAAGAGTGAAATCCACTCCAGTAGGAGAAGTGCATTTTCGACACTGGAAAGGAGTGAATATTAATTCAGACTAAGTTAAAATCTCTCGTTTGGAGTAATCCTGTCAAAGGTTTAACACACAAAGAATCCACTCCTTTTGGGGAAGTGCATTTTCAGGACTGGAGGAGTGAAATCCACTCAGACTGAGGTAAATTGGGAGTGTTTGTTTTAAGAGTGTACACTCCTAAAACAAAAGAGTGAAATCCACTCCAGTAGGAGAAGTGCATTTTCGACACTGGAAAGGAGTGAATATTAATTCAGACTGAGTTAAAATCACTCGTTTGGAGTGATCCTGTCGGAGGTTTAACACACAAAGAATCCACTCCTTTTGGGGAAGTGCATTTTCAGGACTGGAGGAGTGAAATCCACTCAGACTGAGGTAAATTGGGAGTGTTTGTTTTAAGAGTGTACACTCCTAAAACAAAAGAGTGAAATCCACTCCAGTAGGAGAAGTGCATTTTCGACACTGGAAAGGAGTGAATATTAATTCAGACTGAGTTAAAATCACTCGTTTGGAGTGATCCTGTCGGAGGTTTAACACACAAAGAATCCACTCCTTTTGGGGAAGTGCATTTTCAGGACTGGAGGAGTGAAATCCACTCAGACTGAGGTAAATTGGGAGTGTTTGTTTTAAGAGTGTACACTCCTAAAACAAAAGAGTGAAATCCACTCCAGTAGGAGAAGTGCATTTTCGACACTGGAAAGGAGTGAATATTAATTCAGACTAAGTTAAAATCTCTCGTTTGGAGTAATCCTGTCAAAGGTTTAACACACAAAGAATCCACTCCTTTTGGGGAAGTGCATTTTCAGGACTGGAGGAGTGAAATCCACTCAGACTGAGGTAAATTGGGAGTGTTTGTTTTAAGAGTGTACACTCCTAAAACAAAAGAGTGAAATCCACTCCAGTAGGAGAAGTGCATTTTCGACACTGGAAATGAGTGAATATTAATTCAGACTGAGTTAAAATCATTCGTTTGGAGTGATCCTGTCGGAGGTTTAACACACAAAGAATCCACTCCTTTTGGGGAAGTGCATTTTCATGACTGGAGGAGTGAAATCCACTCAGACTGAGGTAAATTGGGAGTGTTTGTTTTAAGAGTGTAGGTTAGTTTTCTCGTAGTCAAGGTGAAGTCCACTTACTGAGTTTAGTTGTTGGTAGTCTGTTCCGCAGATAAAGAACATGACCCACTCGCATAGGAACTTGGCCTCCGTGTCGCACAAGTATTCGCTGAAATACTTCATGATACCTTCGCTCGGGACGAAGTCTTTTATACCCATGATCCCTGCCAGGAACTAAGGAAAATATATTTTTATTAGTAGTTTTTTATTTAGGAAATACAGTAGTATAGAAAGTCGGAGCGCTAAACTTAAAGCGACGTTTGATTAATTTTGATTAGTTTGATTTACAATATAATATACAGGCCCAAACGACCGTATTTGAGTTTCTGACTTTTTCAATGCGTTATTGCACTAGAGAAACACCATGATCATGCATTGAGACAAGTCAAAGTGCATGTCTTGTTTTTGGTGATGCGTGAGTCATATTTTTGAAGTTATATACGTTTGTATTATTAAGGGGACGCATTACCTAAAATTTAGGGCTGCCCAGAAAATCATTAAACATGTGAGGTGAGGTGACCGGTGTTGTTATGGAGAAATAAGTTGAAGTTGATCAGAAGGTTTTTAAGACATTTCATATAACGACCACAGCACTAAACTACATAACAGATAACGAGTATACTTGCATCAAAATGACACAGGTCCTTTTGGCCTGAGAGATGGAGCAAAAGTGATGTGTTGTTGTTCGGTTCGAATCTCACTGGGAATGAATTTGTCCCACCTTTATTGTGCAGGGATTGGTTAAAATAATATATAAGAATTTATACTATTGGGTGAGAAAATTGATTGACAGAACTTTAGTTTTAGTTCGCACTTTTGAAGGATTCGGGTGCAAAGAAAAGTAGCGGGTGCAAGGTTTTACTTCCCAAAATGGGGCTAAAAATGGGGTGTCGAAACTAGGAAAGTTAATAGAAATTAAATTAAATAAGATTCACCACACATGCTAGAACTCTGTGATAAAAAGATATTGCAAAAAAAGAAGGTATTATTTATAATGATAGAGGTTTATAGAAAATAATATGGTGGTTTTGCAAAATTGTTTTTGACATTTTAATTTTTTTTAGCTTATGAATGGTTAAAAGCCTCTTTTAAGTTAATAAATGTAGAGCTCCAAATTTTTTTCCTGTATTAAAGGCGTATACCATAAACAAAAGTATGGGATAAGGTATAGTGTGATTAGAATTTTTTTAAATAGTGATGAAGTTGAAAATTTAGAAAAAAATCTTATTTTTTTGGCTATTTTTATACATAAATCTGCATAATAATTTTTGTTTAACTGGTACGAGTATCCATACGAGTATCCAATATCCATACAAACTTTTATTAATAGATGTTGTGGGAACATTTTGAAAAAAATACAGTAAAACATTTCTAAATTGTAGGAGGAGGAGTATTTTTAAAAATCGTTATTATTTTTAATATTTTTAATTTTTTGAAAAAAAAAACTAATGTTTAAATTTTTATAATTTTTTTGTACATGCTTATTGAATGTTAGTTCTTTGTAAAAATAGTTTAATTTGAACGCTAGCGATAAAAATACTGGATTTAAATTTTTGGGTAATACGTCCCCTTAAAATAGTGAAAAGTATTTTAAAAGTGGATATACTTCTTAGAACAATTCTTGGAACAGTGAGTGAGAGAGCAGATTTATGGAAGAGTAATTGCAAGATTTCGAACCACTAAATGAAATAATTCAGCGAAGGATGAAGCCACCTCATCGTTGATTCACAAGGAAAAGTAAAGCAGTTAACTGCAATTCTGTTTTAATCACTTTAAAGTTATGATTGGTTACTCTACTGCTATTGTATAACTATTGACGAGATGGACACACATGAAGAGTACACGGGAATAACCGATTGATTTTTCAGAGAAGTTTCCCTAGCAGGCCACTTTGGCGATGCTAGCGAGTGATGGTGATCGCCTAAACTTGTGTAAGGAAACCAGTTCGTACAACAGATATCACAGTTGAAGTAATTGAGTGGCAGATCACGTGACCTCTAATGTCAACGACGGGACTCCCAAGGAGCTCCCAGACAGAAGAGCCCCAACGAAGTCAATGTCGTAGGTCACGTGATATGTCACTGTAGTACTTTCATACTATCTCTGTGGTTCCTAGCTACCATGATTCGGGCGATTGGTGATCTCGACGCTTGGACCAAGTGAAAGAGAAGGAGAGAAACCGGTTTTTGGCCGCCAAGCAGGTAATTGCGGGCGTTCGCCTAAAGCCTCGGTTTCCTCGGAGTCCGTCAACAGATATAAGCGGTTGGACTAAAGGGGTCACAGGAGTCTTAAAAATGTGCAAAGAAGGTACTACAAAACATAGTTTGATCTTTCGTGTCATTTTTTAACTACTCAATGTATAAGTATAATTTTTGTATATGTAATTCTACAAGATTTATTTATTATAAAACAAGTTTTAAAATTTATGAAACTTTAGCCAAAACTAAAATAAATGATATAAACATGAAGCTATTTGAACACAGTGTGATTAGGCTTGCGCGGCAAATTGTGAGGTCAAAATTGAAAAAATGACCAAGAAAATGACTTTATATTGTACAAATATGTGCAAACAAAGACTTATTCCTAAATTCACAGCTCAATTTTAATTAGAAATTTATTTAAAAAATTTAAAATCAAAATTTTTAATTTTTTATTATTTTTTTAGAAAAAAGTTCTTAAAATAATTTCTGATTCAAATTGAGCTTAATGAATCAATCGCTTCTTCCCGTGTACCCTTCATATAAGTTTAAAAAAAAATCATTCTTCTATATAAATTCATGCACACAAAATGCTTGATTCCACGGTCCCTATGGACTCAGACACGGATATCTTAATAAGTTGATTGGCTAATTATCAGTCCAATCAATAGCCGCCTTACAAACTATCCGTGCATACGAGGACAGTTGGCAAATTTGGTTCGACCTTTCACAAAAATTTGGTGGATTCCAGCTGTAAGTTTGCTTAGTTTTTATCCATTTATTAGATATTCGTTATTTATTAACGTGTATATTATTACCATTGAAATTTTGTTTCAACGTTCAAACAAAACATCTTGAGAAGAAACAGCTAATTTTGGTTCAGCTTTGAATCAAAACATGTTGCGACGCCACCATCAATTTTGGTGCAATATTGAACCATAACTTGGTACTTGTGGCAATAAAGTAAATTGGCGTCAAAGCAAAGCCAGACAAACGTTGTTTGTAGCTGAAATTCACCAAATTGTGGTAAAAGGTTGACCCAAAATTCACAAATTACTGCACTATTAAATCTACACTAAAATAAAAACCTTATAGAGTAGGAAAAGTTAAGGGGAAATATGGGGTGAGGCAAATAAAAGTGGCCTCAAAGAGGAGATAAGAATACGACAGAAATGTTGCTAGGTCAAAAACCTACACAAAAACAGGTTTGCTAGCTGAATCTATTGATCGCTTCAATATTAAGCCCAATATTAATCAATACCCATTACTATTAATTTGGTGACTTATTTGCCGTCGCACAGTCGCAACTCACTTACACTGATGCACTACGATCTGAACTGGTCAATAGTCCATGAGCAGCTGTAATTTGATGCTAATCTAATCCAATTAATGCAAGAACAGGTATGTCAAGTGAAACAATTGCACGTTTGAATAAACTTTTATTTCCACTTGAAAATTTTTAGGCGGCTTCAAGAGTTTTTCTCACTAAGCTTTTCAACGTATTCCTATCTCTGGACTTCTTATTTGCTTCACCCTGTCTAAGAAATAGTTTACCTCCAAGTCTCCAGTAAAAGGAGCCAGGTACTTAATGGCACTCTTCAAGTGTCCCACGGTAGTGACTGGAGCCAGGGCAATGAAAAGTTTGACCTGGAACAAAAAATAATGTCTTTAATTCCTTCATTTTCAAAATGTATTAAAATTTTGATGCCGATACTTAGAGCTCACGATATTAAATTTAAATGTATTATTTTAAAGAAAACCAGGGACCGATTTGCAGCTTTAGGGGTCTAGGGTACAAGCAAATTTGGTGGCCCCCCAAACGTACCTTTATAAAATATTCGTGTTTATTTTTCTTTATTTCAGGGTTTACCAAAAATATAGTCAAAGCATGCTTGGAAAACAAGCTTAATCCCCCCTAAATAAATATTTTTTTGTGAATTGATTAATTCTGAGTTTAAAAACGATTTCATAGTCGACTTTTGTTTATGAATATATAATTTTTTGAATACTTTATAATATAAATTTAAGTTTGGGGGCAGCTATATTGGGCATTAATGTTCAAGAAAAAAATTGGTGTCTCCTCAAAATGGCCTCCCTGTGCATTTGAAATCATTCCCTGTGCATTTTTGCCCTCAAGAAATCAGGCCCTGAAGAAAACTGCTGTTAAACGTGATGCATATCCCACAGGAGGTTAATAGAACTGTCTATTCGACAAAATACATTGAACTTCAATTATTATTGGATGAATTTATGGGCAGATTGATGCCCTTAAAGTTCGGATAGTCGGAGTTAAAATAATTCCAGTGGTAAAAGTATAGCATTTCTTTTCAGGAGCTGAACAAACAATTGCCATTTTTTTGTTATTTTAAACAACAATTTAACAACAATTTTTTTTATTTTAAAATATATATTTCTGTCTCAAATGTTTATAATGAGCCTTCCATATTAAAAAACTTTGTTTTATTATTACTCTGCAACATATACTTTTGTACCATGTTATTCAAAACTATTAAAATTGTAATATATATTAAAAAAATATGTGTGTTTCTGGAAAACCTAAATAAGTCAAGTGACGGGTTTATATGTCTGTATCTCTCAAAAGGTTAAACATGAACTTTTTACCTTTTAAACTTAATCTACGGATGGGCGTATGTTGAATAGCATTTAAAAAAAAAAACATAATAATTTATTGTGGTTTTTTTATATACCTTTTCGTTGTATTGCAAGTTCTCAGACAACATGGCAAAAGCTTGTGATGTACCTTGCGAGTGCCCAATGTAGAAGAGTTTTTTCTGTCCGGTTTCTTTCAAGACGTAATCTATCATGGCCGGGAGATCAAACTCGGCCATTTGGTCAAAACTAAAGGTTTTCGAAAAAAATATATTTATATATATTTTTTTATAAAAAAGGCGTATATTAACGTTGCGTTTTAAAGAATGCTTTCCTTGAAAGTTGTCATAATAATGTGAATAAAGCATACATGGAATAACATGGGATTTTAATTGAGGAGGGGGGACTTTAACAGAGTTATAAGTTTATAAAGAAAACCCTCGAGTTGATCGCGGTGGGGTTAGTATTTCGTTTAACGTTTCGTCAGTAGATGGCAGCACCACATTAACTAGCAACTTCTTCGAGCGTCTTCTACTTCCAGATTTTCAATAAATGTGCTTTATAATTATAAAAATTATCAACATTAATGAAAAGTATGGTGTTTGAGAATTCAGAATATATAATATTTTTGACTTTTTAGCAAATTTGAATTTTGAGACATTTACGACCACATTTCGAATGAATCGCCCTTCAGTTAAATTTACATAACTAATGTTTGGTAGTAAATACTTGACAGCCGTTTAACACTTTCGGGACGGCTATAGACTTAAAATCTATAGCGTTACCAACGTTGATGTTTAGCAAGCATAGTAATAAAAAAAATTAATTCTTTTTTGAAACAGCCTTTTATTGAAAAAAAGTGCAACAAAAGGGGAATGTAGAAATTCTAACCACAATGTTCGTTTGGTCGTTTATAATTCGAATCACAGTAAGCAGCTATGTTTGCTGAAAGGGTAAACGCAAATTAAATGGACAATTCAAACGGGATGCAGAGTTGTATGTTTGTGGGGCAGAAACATAGAGATCTTAATAAAAGTATTAGAGTGGAGATCACGTGACCTATCTATGCTAACGACGGGACGAGCCTGGGGGCCGCCATCTTGAGTCCGAGACCAACTTTTTTAAGTGGAAAACGCTTAGAAATAAATAAATTTAGTTCTAAAATATTAAAAAAATACCATAAAAATACTAGCTGCATTTTGGAATATTTTTAGTGACCTTAAAAGAACTTTTAGCGCTTTTCTAGTATTTTTATAATATTTATTTTGTAATTTTAGAATTAAATTTTACTTTTTGCCTAGCATTCTTTTTTTTTTTATGTGATGGCGACACTGGCAACTTGCAGCCAATCGCCGTCACGTTAAGAAGAATACGTGAAAAAGTAAAATTTAATTATAAAATTACAAAATAAATATTATAAAATTACTACAAAAGCGTTAAAAGTTCTTTTAAAGTCACTAAAAATATTCCAAAATGCGGCTAGTATTTTCATGGTATTTTTTAATATTTTAGAATTAAATTTATTTTTTTCTAAGCAATTTCAATTTTAAAAAGTTGGTCTCGGACTCAAGATGGCGGCCCCCAGGCTCGTCCCATCGTTAGCATAGATAGGTCACGTGATCTCCACTCTAATACTTTTATTAAGATCTCTATGGGCAGAAAGTATCTAATGTTTGGCTTAGATGTGACGACACCATAGCCTTGTCCACTCCAAGTTGGGCGAATGTTTTGAGCCAGGTGGTTGGTTGGTAGACATATATTTTCAGGCTTGTGTGCTTGGTCGAAGACCCGCTTATAAATCTCCGTCAAGTAAGACAGACACAACACACGCGTGACAGATGCTGCCATCTATCGCGCGCCACCTAAACAATTTAGACATGTCCCTGAAGGGGTCGGGTGGTTTTTTAATGGGGGTAAAGACAGCTATTTACGTAGATGTGGCGTCATCGCAAGTGTGGACTTTTCAGTTGACCATTATAAATCTCACCTATGCATTTTTACATTAAATTAGAGCTTGATATCTCTACTTCACCTGTAATTCCAGAAGGCCGCCATGTCAGGCGTGTAGTTGGCGTGCTTCCTGGAATATGTATTTCCTCTGGAGTTTCCCAACCAAACGTCGTATCCAGCATCGGCCAGGATAAAACCTAAGAAATAAAAGTATTTAAATAGATCTATGCAAACTATTCAGCAGGATCAGAATTGAGCTACATTAGACTATTGGAACAGCTACGGCTAAGGTGACGTCACAATTTGCCAACCATTGTCTTAACCCTATAAGTACAAGCACTCTTGAACCTATAAACTCAAAATGGACTGCATAAAAGGATAAAAATGGACTCCACCCCGCAGTTGGTTTGATTTTGGTGTCCACTTCGTAACTTTACCAGGGTTCTAAATTGCGAGGAGTAATTGGCAGTGTTGAAGATCCATGCTTGCCATAAATAGCTTAATTAAAGCAGTAGGACATCACTTTAAAAACTAAATTTGTACTATCCCAAATGCTTAAGTCATGACTGTGCTTACTTAATGGATACAAATGTTAATTGATTGTATGTTTTTTACCTAAGGACTGCTCTGGGAAGTTCAGCACCCAGTCTGATGCTGCAGAATCGAGCCCATGTTGAATGAGTACCACTTGACGATTGTCCACTGTTGTCCCTGCTTTTCCATGAGGTATCCTCTGGAGTGTGAGGAGGAAGCCATCTTTGGTCTGGACGACGTGGCTCTCCACAGGATAGCCCTTGCTGGAGATGAGGCCACTCTGAAAAATACATTTGAGTAGTCCATTTCTGAAATGGCCTAATGGACAACTTCAAAGGGGTTGCAGCGTAGTTTTTTTGTGGGTAAAAAAGACAATGTTTGACTTAAGTGTGGATCACACTGTAGGCGTGACCGTTTTAGTTTAGGCGAATTAGTTGCCGGGTGAGGTTTAGAATTAGAAATTTCATTTCAATTTGGTGAAATTTATTTCAAAATATGCACTGATAAAAATTTAACAGTTATGGTTTTATAAAAAAATATGTTTAATAGTAGCTAAAACGTCTATCCGGTGAAATGTTTCGCAAAATTTGCGGTAGGGTAGCCCAAGCAGCAAATGATCGGTTGGCCGAGTATCGGCCAAACATCGCACAAAAATACTGCGACATCGAGCCGACGCGTCGGAAATTGATTGGCGATGTCCATCGCAGCGGCTGCGTTTTGTCCTTGGCAAGCGACCATTTGCCAATCAGGTGCGACCACTTACCGACGCATTTTGGTAGTCGGCAGAAGATCGGAAATGACAATCGGCAGCACATGGGGCCGATGTACAAAACACGATCTTTCGCCAATCGTCGGCGACTAGTTACCACCCTTTTTGCGACCCCAAATAGTCGGTAATCGATTGATTTAGCCAACGCAGCGACTTCCCAAGCAGCAAATAATCATTGGCCGAGCATCGGCCAAAAGTCGCAAAACATTCTGCGACATCGAGCCGATGCGTCGAAAATTGATTGGCGATGTCCATCGCAGCGACTGCGTTTTGTCCTTGGCAAGCGACCACTTACCGACTCATTTTGGTACGTCGGAAAAAGATCGGAAATGCATTTCGGTCTCGCATCGGGCCGATGTATAAAGCCCGACCCTTCGCCAATCTCTGCAATCAGTTACCGCCCTTTTTTGGATGTCAAATCGCCGGCTATTGATCGTAGCTGACCATCGCAGCGACTTCCTACCAATTTCACTCTAGACCATTTACCCACGTCAATCCAACCTCTCTCGCGTTGTTCTGGGATAACATATACGACTATTTACCGCTGCGCAGGCGGTTACACAATGCTTAGCCGAGTCGATTCTAACGTATTTCCTACGTAATAATGGTTTCTACCCAACGTTTGGCCAACATACTCCCGATGCTGGAGCAAGAACTTACCAATGCAACTAAAAGCATTGGAGATATTTTGGAGCTTAATCCTTTATTAGAAAACCATTGAAGTCAAATAATCTCTACATTATATCACACATAAGCCCTTGTCTAGTAAAGTTTTTTTCAATTTTAAATTTTCACCACTTTTCAAATTAATTAACTACTTTTTTTAACAGTTACTTATTGAACTTACTCTTAATTTAAAATTTATTAAAAACTGCAATCCTGTGGACACTCAAAAATTAATTTTAAGCACAAGAAAAAAGAAACAGTACATGAATTATTTTTATTAACAAAATGATAGATAACAATAAAGATACAATAGTTGTATAAAAATGAAGTACTTGGTAGTAGTCTATGCCCTGAAGATGTTCCTTTCTATCACATGATTCGCTGTATCCTGAAGCTGAGCAGTCTCACAGCAGCTGAAAGCAACAATTTACAATATAAGTATAAACAGTGATTATACTACATCTTAGTATATTTATATTTTTAACATAACTAGCTAATGCTCATGTGTTGTAAGTCATTAAAATGCATAAAAACAAATTTTTATTCCATAAAGTTTTTTAAATACCGCTTAACTACTTGAATATCATAAACACTGATCTAAACAAACAATTTCATGCAATCAATAATTATTTATTATCAGACATTTTAAAAAATCAGTATTTTTCTATGATTAAGAAAAAATGCAATGCATTATCACTAAAGATCACTAAGATTTAATAAAATATATTGCTTAGAGAGGGATAGTTATTACGTATTAGACAAGAGTTTAGTTGCTAAACATACTTAATTTTGCTCATTTAAAAAAATCGATTTTTTGGGAAGTGGTAGAGATGACAAATTTTACATTACTTCATCATTGTTCCATAAGTTTTCTGGTTTATTTTTATTTAAATTTCTTTCAAATAATTTCCAATTTATAACCCATTATAACGCATTTTTAATAGAATATGGAAAAATATCAAGAAATTAATAACTAAGTATTTGGGATATTTACCGTTACTTATTAAGTACACAAGTACTTTAGTAATGGTAGTATAAGTACTCTACATCATTTACACATACTTTACACATTTTTCAGTATAAGTACTTTACATCATTGTAAGTGTGCTATAATTGCACTATAAGTAAAATTAGAATAAAATATTGGGAACTTACCAAGCATCAATTCACCAATCCCCTTCCATGGAAAATCCTTTATACTGGAGATTCAGCCTGGTTATTCTATATACTCGATCCTCCGAAATACCCATGGCACGAACACTGAAAAATAAAATGCAATTGAGTGGTCATAGAATACCTGCAAGTCTTAACTACAACGCAAGCTTCGAGACTCTTCTAGTACAGCTGTGAAAATAAAAAAAAAGCGCCACTTGTGATTATTTCAGCCGTTAGTCACCCTATAGAATCGGACCTTTTAGAGATTATGAACAATTAACATTCTGAGTTAATTGCATGACACAAAATTTGCATAAGGGGCCGTCTTCATATAAAAAATGTTACGAACTTTAACATTTCCAATAGCAACACATAATTTTAATATCTTAAAAGAGGTAATCACTCTTGAAAACCCATATATCTAAGTTTTTGTTACATTTGGATGAATATTTGACGAGTTATTCAATCGAATCACTTGTGGACCTTTTGGGGATCATCTCTAAAATGACAAGCGCAGTCTAGTTCTTCCTTTTGCAAGGCCGCCTTTATTTATCAATTACACATAATCTTATACAGAGTTCCCTAAAGGGTAATTAATAAGTATTTTGCGATTTACTCAGCAAATTACGAATAAAAAAATTTTAAATTTGGGATTTCACTTTAACTTCCTGTCTTTAATGCATTTCTGGGAAAATATTAAGGGGTTTCTATTCATAATTTTTTTAAAAATTAATAGAATAATTATTTAAATATTGTTTTAAAGACCCCAATAAGGTATGAATTTCGTTTGGGTTATTATAATTACTATTCAGTAAAAAAATCGTTTCATTATCTCAATTATTTATAAATTGGGATAGTTTTTTATGTGCAACTCATTTAACATTATGGCACCTAAACTTTGCACGTCTCTAACTCCCCTAATAATGCTTAAAAACTAACAAATTTTTTCATTTCGTAATAAAATACGTCAGAGATAAGAAATATGGACTCAAAAAGGGGTGTTGCCATTAGAAATTTTATATTTAGTAACATTTTTAATATGAAGAGGGCCCCTTATGCAAATTTTGTGTCATGCAATTAACTCAGAATGTCAATTGTTCATAATCTCAAAAAAGTCCGATTCTATAGAGTGACTAACGGCTGAAATAATCACTAGTGGCGCTTTTTTTATTTCCCACAGCTGTACCTACTCATATTAACAAAAATCAAAATATTTTAGTTACAACAACTCTAATAGTCTCTCTTAGTTAGATTAGTTTGAAATATCGTTGCACTAGAGCTACACGAGGTCTATTGCAACTTAGGTCGTAATTTAGAACCTCAGTCAAGTGACGAGCTGACACTTCCAATGCCTGAACCCGAAACTAGGACCTTCTAAGAGCACGGCGACTCGAATGGGATTTCCAGTCTAATATAGGTCTTGGTAAAATAAATTACTTAACTTCGAAATTTGATTGAAAGAATTTAAAGAAATTACACATTTCATTTGGCTGCGAAACAATTTTAATTCGTGTTTAAGGGGTCTAAGGAGTCCTAAAAATGTGCAAAGAAGATACTACAAAGCATAGTCTGATCTTTCATGTCATTTTTTAACTACTCAATGTATAAGAATAATTTTTTTATATGTAATTCTACAAGATTTATTTATTATAAAACAAGTTTTAAAATTTATGAAACTTTAGCAAAAACTAAAATAAATGATATTAAACATGAAGGTGATTGAACACACTGTGATTAGGCTTGCGCGGAAAATTGTGAGGTCAAAATTGAAAAAATGAATAAAAAATGACTTTATATTGTACAAATATGTACAAACAAAGACTTATACCTAAATTCTCAGCTCAATTTTAATTAAAAATTTTTTTTTTAATTTAAAATCAAAATTTTTAAATTTTTATTAATTTTTTTAGAAAAAAGTTCTTAAAATAATTTCTAATTAAAATTGAGCTGAGAATTTAGGTATAAGTCCTAGTTTGTACATATTTGTACAATAGAAAGTCATTTTCTTGGTCATGTGTTCAATTTTGATCTCACAATTTGCAGCGCAAGCCTAATCACAGTGTGTTCAAGTACCTTCATGTTTAATATCATTTATTTTAGTTTTGGCTAAAGTTTCATAAATTTTAAAACTTGTTTTATAATATATAAATTTTGTAGAATTACATATAAAAAATTATACTCATTTATTGAGTAGTTAAAAAATTACAAGAGAGATCAAACTATGCTATGCAGTATCTTCTTTGCACATTTTTGAGACTCCTGTGACTCCTTAACTTATTATAAGCATTAAAAAATAAAGTTTTTAAATTAAAGTTTTATCATATATAACATGTAAATCAACAATTGTTTGGAAGTCAGAAGCTAAACTCATTAGGTGGTTACATAAATGCCTTTGAAACTAAATCGAAACCCTCTGACAAGATCAGCAACCAAAATAACGAAATCCGATACTAAATCTTCCAACCCTTCTGGTTTTGATAGTCCACAAAAATTTAGCTAAACCTATCGTATTATTAGTACTTTAAGCGACAGACCAAAGCACTTAAAAAAAGATAAATTATAAATTTGCTTACCATAGTTGCTTGACCACCGGTTTCTTTAGTTTGTTGGTCGACATATATATTCAGATTTGTGTGCTTGGTCAGAGACCCGCTTATAAAACTTCGTCAGACAAACAAAACACTTACACAAACACATAAGTGGATCCATCTAATTTTTAGAGACAGAGACTAGAGAGGATCCCCACCAGTTTCTTACACAATATACTTACGAGTAGGGTAGGATGGGTTGGTTGGTTGGTATACATATATTTTCAGGCTTGTGTACTTGCTCAGAGAGCCGCTTATAAACCTTCAAGTAAGACAGTCGCAACACACACACTCCCATGCACACATATACGTGACAGATGCTTCCATCTATCACGCGCCACCTCTACAATTTAGACATGTCCCTGAAAGGAGGGAAATAGTCTCTAGGAACCAGTACTCATGGGCAACTGCGCAATGACCGCCCGCAGGACTTTCGGACCCAACAGATTTAACGAGCACGTACTCCGCATATACTCGGTGAGTTTTCAGCGACCAGGACTCGATCGCGGGTCCTTCCGATCCGTAGATCAAGACGCTGACCATAGGGCGCCTCACAGCCCTATTTAGGATGGGTTAGAAACTCTGCTGCGGGTAGTTCATCGTCTCCAACTGTCTATTTCCAGCCATCCTTATAACGAACTTTAACACAGACATTTTAGCTTCGAAATTTTAAACCCTGGTCAAGTGAGGAAATCAGCACCTGTGCGGGCACTCAACGTAACTTAAAGAACCTCTGACATTGCAATGTTTTCGCTTACAAAAAGTTCAAGATAAAAATTAAAGGATTCGACAAAATCGTTATCCTTTTGAAAATATCAAGATTATTTACTTTTTATAAATGTATTTGCACGCTGCTTTTCAGAAACATTTTAGCTTATTGAGTTTAAATAAATAAAAAAAAACTTTCACCGTCACAGGGTGTGTTTCACCGTCACAGGGTTGTTTCATTCGTCACAGGGTGTGTCGGTTAGTCATTAGATTTTTTATATTTTTGTTACAATAATCTATAAAATATATATAATTTATTATCTTCATGATCGAATTGAAAGATCGCACCTACATCGGCCCTATCTCTACTAACGACCACTTTTAATTGATCGAATGACGAGGTCGGGCAGATCTCGCAAACCGATGCATAAAATACCAACAAATCAACTGGTTGGCTGACGACTTTAGCCCGATCTCTATCCGATCTCACAAACCGACCAGTTTTTTTAGACGTCGGATTGACAAGTTGGCGCGAGATCTTCCCGACCTCGTGAAAAAACTTCCAATCATTTGCCGACGAAATCGATAATTGGCCAACCATTTGCCGATTAGGCTTGCTGCCTGGGAGGTCCCAGTGAATGAACATTTGGTAAATATAATTAAAAAAAAATAAGTATTGAAAATCCTTCCACTAGATGGATTGACGGATGGATTAGTAGGAACTAGAGGATTGTCTCGTTTCTCCAAAACTTTTCGGGGCTGGCAATCAAAAACACTTCTGCGCATGCTCGGGCTAAAATAAATTGGCGCACTTTTTGCGAATAGTTCTAGCAACCTTGTTAGCGATTATTTTCGCTTAGTTGACGTTGTTAACACATGATTGTGATTCGTATTCTCTGTTATTTTAATAAAATAAACGTTTAAACTGATTAAATAACGTAGTGGAAAAAAAATCTCGGAAGTTTTGAAAAAACTATTTTTTTTGTTTTGCTTTGCAAAACAATTGTTTTGTAAAACAAATAACAAAATTGCCCGTGGCCCCAAACGAAATTTTATGCTTTCAATGGATCCTACAATACTGCCCGATGTTGGATACTGATGTTTTTTTTAGGGAAAAAAATTGCCCGGTGCCCAAACGGGTATTTAGGGTTTCAATGGGCCCTACAATACTGCCCGATGTCGGATACTGATGTTTTTTTAGAGAAAAAAAAATTGCCCGGTGCCCCAAACGGGTATTTAGGGTTTCAATGGGCCCTACAATACTGCCCGATGTCGGATACTGATGTTTTTTAGAGAAAAAAAATTGCCCGGGGCCCCAAACGGGTGCGTACTGGATTGTCACTCGTGTAGCTCTGGTGCGACGTTATTTCAAACGAAACTAAACTGCGTACTGGATAAACAATGAAATCATGTCAAATTTTACAAAATAAACGGATTTCATTGGCTTCAACTAATTCTATATCCATTCAAATGCTTTGGAGTTTTTCTAGCAAATTAACTTTCGAATCAAATTTTATTTTTTAAGCACTTTTCTTCTCAAAGTGTTGGCAACACTTTCCCAATACCATACCTATTTTGGTCCCCATCTCACTGATGGCGGCTTCCATGCTCGTCCCGTCGTTAGCATTGGAGGTCACGTGATCCTCCACTCCTATACTTTAATTAAGATCTCTATGGGAAACTGCCACTGCAATATCCCAAGATGCACCGCTCTAGCCTGCTTCTTTTGTGCGTTACTGTGCACATACATATAGATCGTAATAATCTCTTTCCTAACTCTACGGTTTTTATGATGCGTGGCCAGAAACTCAAGACCGATGCCAACAGTTGAAAAATAAGCTAGTTTTCGTGGGACTATTCCAGGCATCACGTAGCTCTAGCGCTAAGCAACGATCTCTACCAAGGCCACGGGACGCAACCTGAAGCAGCCCCGGCGCAAGACCAGCACACCGCCACTCTTATTTTCAGCGTTTCTGATATGCTGAAGCCGCGTAAGTCACGTGGCTTTCCAGCGTCCGACAATTACAATTTTATATTATATAGAGACATACTTTTCATAAAAATATATGCTAAATAGTAGGGGGAACCAGAGACACATGACCCAACTTGCAGTTTTGGGATTGTAACTTATAAAAAATACTATTTATGGGATGTGTAAATGCAGACAATGTATACTTTAATTAGTATTACACAATATATATTAATATTGTTATGAAGTATTAATTGCAATATTAGTAATATATAAATTATTTAAAACTTTAGTTTTGGGTTATGTATCCCAATGCATAGGGATACATGAGCCGCCCATTAGGGATACGTGACCATACCCAAAAATTTGGTAGTGAGACTTAAAATTATCAAAATACTTTCACCTAATAACTAAACGAACATCATATTATAAAGTTTAAATATATTTTATAGTTTTATTAAGGCTAAAATTATAACTTCTTATTTTTATCATATTAAATATGCTTGTACAGAGTGAGGCAAACAAAACCGGCCCCGATCTAGAGATGGGAATACGTTGAAATGCTTGGCGCGAAAAACTCTTGAAGCCGCCTGAAACCTGTCTTTGCATTGGTTGGATTGGATTAGCTTCACATTAGAGCTACTCATAGACTAGTGGCGAGTTCAGATCTTAGTTCGTATTCTATGAAGACATCCCATAATGCAAATTTTGTGTCTTGCAATCAATTTAGAATGTTTTGTATTACTAAAAACAAAAAGGTCCTATTCTCTAGGATTAAAAACGACCGAAACAATCAAATAATCACTAAATCTTGATCAGCTCTACCAACCTTGTTTATATTCTTTTTCAACTAGCTTTTAAAAGCGTAGCGTAAGTTGCTGGCAACTAAGTCGCCAAGCGTTTGTTTGGGCTTAATACTGAAGCGATCAATAGCTTCAGTAAGAAATCCTGTTTTTGTATTGGTTTTGGACTTGGCAACATTTCTGTCGTATTCTTATCTCCACCTCAGAGCCGGTTTTGTTTGCCTCACCCTGTATTAACAAGCTTATCAAATTTAAACGTAAAATCTTATAAAACTGGGGATTCTTTTATTTTGCACAGAAAATACAGGTGGTTGAAAAATCTTTTATTTGATCAATATCAGCTTGGAATGTAATATCCATTTCAGAACAATTAAAGCATTTTCCATGATTCTTTCTGCATATTGTATATCGTAAGTTCGTTAAAAAAAGTCAATTGTATTTTTCCAACAAACCTTGTACTCCCAGAAAACCCAGTTATTTACTTTTGAAACTCCCATGATTTTTTAAAAAATTTACTTGGTCTACTTTTGTGTAGTTTAATTGGGTCACGTATCCTCAATTGGTTTGGGATATCAGTAGTTGTACTTTTTTTATTCTTAAAGGTTGCGTTGGGTGCCTATTCAGGTGTGGCTCGTCACCTGACTGTGGTTCTAAAATACGACTCCCGTCGCCAATAGCCCTCGTGTAGCTCTAGTGCGACGATAATTCAAACCAAACCAAACCAAACTTTTTTTATTAACCCCAAAACAAAGACATGAGAATAATTACATTAGCACTATTATGCAAGTAATTGTAGCCAATAGCATAAACAAAACAAGTAATAAATTGAAAAAAATCTTTCCTTTAAACTAAAAACAAGTTAGTTTGTTACAGAATCTGTCTCTTACACCGCTTCCACACAATATTTACGCTCAACAGGAAACACACTAACAGGACCTCAGAAAGAAATTCACCAAACAGGACCTTTAGCTAGTTCTAATTCAAACTTTTATAAACCAAAATTAATAATTTTCTTTAATCTTCTTTTGAAGATTTGATAATCAATCTTTATCGTTTGCTATTTTTTGAAGTTCGAAGAATAATGATGTATTTTTCAAATAAATATCTTTTTGAAGACTCAAGTTTACATTTCGAAAAAATAAATTAGTAAATGTTGCATCAAAAATAAAAGTGAAACTTTGCATATTTTTTATGCAAATTTAGAATTTTATGCAATTTTCTTCATTCATATACAATGAACCTTCAAAATAAATTTATTGTGCTATTACAACAATCCAAATTGAATTATTACACAAAAATAAATATTTTTTTCAAGAATTTTATTTTTATTTTAAATAGTTTCTCGTACGTTTGATGTCATGGCAACAGTGAAAATATTGAATAAAAATGGAATTTGCATGCTATTTCAATGTAGATATAATTTTTAGTTATTTAAATTTAAAATTAACTTCTAATTAAATTTTTTTAGTGAAATTTGGAATGTAGCCTAAACTGATTTTTTGCGTCAAAATGACGTATCCCTTTTGTTTGTGAGACTTTTGGTTCATTCTGTGAAAGTGGGTGACAGATGGACAGACAAATGGATGGACAGACGGACAGACCGACGGACGAACGGACTGCACGATTATAAAACCTTCCACTTTTTACGTTATAAACGTGGTGTGGAAGCTAAGGAGTAGACCGAAAAATCTTACGGTGCCAAACATTTACTTTCATTGCATAAAAATCTATTTCTCTGTATAGCTTAACACGTACGCAATGATTCAGCTGGTTGTTTTACCATGTGATCAGCTGAATAAAAGGAAAAAGTGATGCCACTTCAAACTCATAAAACTTTTCCAATGTTGAGAAAAAAGCATTGGGTCATGTATCCATATGGGTCAAAGGTCCCTAGTCTCCCCCCTCCCTATGTTTTACAAAGTATTTTTTTTTTAAAAAATTATGTTCAATAGTTACTGAGAGATACGACTTAACCTCTAAAAATACAATTTTTTGTGTGCTATGAATGCGAAGAAAAAACGCCGTAATACTTATTTGTGGTTAACAATTTATTTCAACACAGTTTTAAATACAAAATGCCTTTAAATTTAACTATTAAAAGAACTCATTGAAAAGTTTGAATGAAAGTTTAAATTAATTTTTTTAAGAACTTTAACATCGTATTGATTCGCGTTCAACTTCATTTTTTATAGAGATAAATGAATGATACCTCTAATCAAAGGCTGAAAACTGATATATAGACTTTTTTCTATCATACCAGGTCAATTTCAGAACTAAATAACTTGTTAATTGTTTGTAGGGAGGTTTTAAAAATATCTCCGAATTGAGAGGCCAGATCGCTAGAGGTTATCGATGAAAAGTTTCCCCTTCTTCATATACCTACTTAAAGTTAAGTATACTTTTTTTCGTTTTTAACGGGTTTAAATGCGAACTAAAAACTGAAAGCTCATTTTCTCGTTTTCACTTTTTTCTGTCATTTATCGCACGTACCACTGGGGTCTTCTTATCTGAAACAGATTAAATATATTTAATCCGCTAATGCATGCTACCGTTTGGTAACAAGTAACATAATCCACTTTATTCTATTAAATTAGAACTCCTCCTAAACTAAATCTGTGTTTTTTCATCTGTTACATTTCATTTTAAAGTTGTAGTTACTAATAATCATCATAGATGACAGTAGTAAAAGTGTATTCAAAATTAAAGAGTGAGGTTATTAACTTTTGCGAAATTACGTCTTTGGCAGTATTCAAAGAATAATAATATTAGTACTAAATACTAATAAATTGTTTTGAAAAAATAATCATAGTTAAAAAAGGTTATTATGAAATATTTTTAGTAGTTTTCTAGTCATTATTATCAAAATTGGAATTTTGCAGTTGTTTTTTGTCATATGGAAAAATTTTTGAAAATTGAAATTTTTTAAATTCTAATGCAGTTAATTTTTTGGGTATTTTTACCACAATGTGTGAGTATTAAAAAAAGATACATATATATTTGTTTGGGATGAAAATAAAAATTCATGCATTAGAGGGTTAAAATTAAAGTATAAAAGTACTTACTACATCCCTGTTCATGTCTGGATCAAACATAAATTGAAATCTCCCATCTTTGTTTTGCTGAGAAACAACAAACATACATAGGAGAACACAGAAAGTCAAAATATTCATTTTGCCTTAACTCTTTGAAAACACATTTGATTTTGAAATGTCACCTTTATTTTCAAAAAAAGTATTTTGATTAAGATTGTATCGTTACCATTGCATTATCTACCTTGTTTACAGAGAATGGAAAAGATTTGTTTCGCTTTATGCGATAATCTATCTTCATTATTTTTAGATAAATAGATGTAGATATAGATAAATAAATATAAGTTATACTGATATTTAACTTTTATTATTATAGTAGTAGTATTATTGTTACTATGTACGAAAAAGTATTGCATAAGAACTGTATTTCGAAATTTTAAAATAGATAATTAATACATAGTCTGTGATTGTTTGGTTTAGTTGATACCAATTTTTGGGGTTTGACAAAATTATACAATAACTTTACATATTACTTTCAGGGGGCTGGGGATCCCAGTCGGTTAGGCATTCGCCTAGCATGCGAAAGGCCACAGGTTCGGGACCGAGCACTGCCAAAATATCTGCCGACCTATAAACGGCCCGTGCAGCCAAAAATGTACGCTGAATAATACCCCGCGCAGAAGGAGAGCACGTTAAATATCCTTCAAAGTTCTAACGCTGCTTACTATGTCTCCCTTAATGCTTGCGTTGGGTGCCCACTCATGTGTGGGCTCGTCACTTGACTGTGGTTCTAAAATATGATGCCCGTTGCCAATAGCCCTTGTGTAGTTCTAGTGCGACGATAATTTAAACCTACCTACCATAGTCTGTTATTATTTGGTTATGGTTGATACCAGCTACTGGGATTTGACAAAATTATGCACCAAATTTACATATTAATTTTATTTACCTAATCTATATACATAAAAGGCAACTTCTGTTTGTTTGTATAGGACGCAAAAATTTAAGAACTACGCAACAGATCGTCACGAAATTTGGCACAAAAATTCATCTCATCTCCAGAACAAACATAGGCTAAGAATTTTTTGAATCAGACCATCGTTTTCGAACGTTTTAAGGGGAAAAATACACCACTTTCGCTCAAATCCTATCATTTTTCTCTTTCGTGATGCCATCAGGCAGAAAAATTTAAATAAAACTTTTTAGAAAACAATTGAAATTGAAAATGTTAAATTTATTTGATATTTGTTTATTGCCTTCAGAAACTAAATTAATAATCTGAAAAATAATTTAAATGTTTCAAGTGGCGTAATCATATCAGTCTCCATTCTATTACTTTATTGTGCCGATATGATTTTAATTATGATTTTTTTTAAAAGCATAGTTAAGCTTATACTGAACTATGTTGTTTTTTGAAGGCCGTCGCAGATGCCTATTAGGGTTTTATGACTTCCTTTTTTCGCGAAATACTTTGCCAAACTCGCCAAGTTATTACAAAAAACGCGCAAAATAGCATTTTTCTTAAATAACTGATTGGTTGTGCGATGGTCTTTGCGCCTGAGCTGAAAGGGTGCAATGGTAGCTATATATTTTCCTCGCCAAATTTTTCAAACACGCCAAATGAGCTAAAATATTTTTATTTGGGAAATTACTCTGAAATCAGTTAATTTTATAGTATTTTTTTTTAATTTTGAATTTTTAAGGTAATATAAGTAACGGGATTTTGTACTTTATAACGAAAGGTAACAGCAACATAAGTTTATTATTCTATACACTCTAAAAAAAAATCTGTAAGGTTACTAAGAATTCTCTAGGAAACTCAGCTTCCATAAGTTTTTTTAGTAATGTTACATAAGAAATATGTGTATATATTACTAATTAAAGCTTAGTATCCAATACAATCATTTAAATTGCAAGCATACTATAAAAACTTTAGTAAACTTTACAAGATATATTCTAGTAATCAATACATCCACTTATGTAGTATCTTTACTAGGAAAACCTTAGTAACTAGCAGTTTCAAAAATGTTAAACAAGAGGGCACCACTAATTTACTGTTAGTCAGGTATTATTTCGACTTTTCTGGAGCAGGTCGCTTGACAGAACTCACAACCTCAAGATCTGCTCGATCGTCTAGCAACGAGAAGTAGCACGCTTGTCCACTCGGTCATCGGGACATGCAGATCCTTTGTTCCAATCTTCCAATCTTGATCGATATAAAGCTTTCGGATATGAAGTTTTAGAAATAGTTTAACGCAATTTGTATGTATGTACTAAAATAAAAAAAAAACATGTTTTTCGGTTTCTCATCGTTGAATTATCGATTCGTTATAATTTTTCGATGAAACGTACATTGATTGAATTTTCACCTTTGACCGATATCGAATCAGACTTTTATCTCTTAGACTCGTACACTTTCAATTTACGGACGCGATCACCGGTTAGTTTTTGCTAAATCCGATGGCCGATCGAACAAATTTCGACAAAAAAAAAAAAAAAAAAAAACAATGCAACAAGGGAAACTACGCATCTCTCAAAAAGATAGCCAGGTGGCGCTGTAAGCGTAACATCAATTTACTTAGCATTGCTTAGTAATACTACAGTAGTTTCTTTAGGTTACAGGTGACTTTCTAGTAAATGGTGTTTTCCTGTAAAGTTACTAAGTAATCGTTAGTAAATTCAAGCCAAATTTGTTACAGTGTAACGGATTAAATGATAGATGAATTGAACTTACTTAATTTATATTTTTTATTTATATTATTCTTTTTTTGTATTTTTTTAAAATTAACTATCTCCAGGATGGGTAATTAAATGGAAAATTCTGGGTAATCTTTATATCTTATGTAACTCAAATGAAAGAAAAAAATGGTTAAATTGAGTATTAACTTATTTTTTCACCTCCACCCGTGCAACGTCGGGTATAACAGCTAGTATGAAATAAATAGCAATGAAGTCAAAAATCAGAACTGGAATATTTGTGTTTTCTACTCGTTTTGGAAATTTTAAATTAATAAATTTTTGCCATATGGCAAAAACCAACTACAAAATTCCAATTTTGATAAAAAAGACTAGAAAACTACTAAAAAAATTTTAAAATAACCCTCTCAAACTGTAATTTTCAAAACAATTTATTTGTATTTGGTACTAATATTATTATATTTTGAATACTGCCAAAATCATAATTTCACAACAGTTAATAACTTCACTCTTTAATTTTGAACACACTTTTACTACTGTCATCTATGAAGATTATTAGTAACTTAAACTTCAAAATGGAATGTAATTCAAGAAAAGCCGACCCGGCAATGGTCAGTGTGCTAGCCTTTGGAGATGCTGGGTTTGGGTTCGAATCCCGGTCAGGCATGGATGTTTGTGACGCTCAATAAATGTTGTTATTTTTCGATTTGTTTGTGTTGTGTCAAATTTTTAGTTTAGGGCTCAAGCCAACACATTTTTGAACTAAAAATTACATTAATTTGGATTTTAAATTGATCTAATACTGTAGCTTAAGGGGTCATAGGTGTCTTAAAAATGTGCAAATGAGGTTCTACAAGGCATAGTTTGATCTCTCATGTAATTTTTTAACTACTCAATATATTAGTATATTTTTTATATGTAATTCTATAAGGTTTATTTAATATAAAACAAATTTTAAAATTTATGAAACTTTAATATCATTTATTTTAGTTTTGGTTAAACATAAAGCTATTTGAACTGTGAAGATTTCTCAATAGAATATCAGTCCTCACTTTTACAAAAATAACTTTTATTGTTGCTTACTTATACAACGTGGTCTTTTAACTAATTTTACTATTTTTAACACTTGAACCACAGGTTCACCAAGTATTCAATATCAACAGTAAATAAAAACGCAGTTTCTCACATAAAATTCTTTCATGGAATGTCACTTCTTCGAAAAATAAACACAAGGTCTCCATAGCAACCGAAAAGTCAAGCGATATAAAATATTTTTTAATTGTTCGTGCTAAAAATAAATAAAAATTATCAGACGATCTCACATCCTCCCACCTTGAGTACTGGAAGTTTCACGACTCAACTTCACACTAAAGCTCAAGTCTCTTAGGGATTTTTACAGTCCGACTTTTCTTGTTCTTGCTGGAGCACTTCAGATCAGCTTTCTTGGTAGAGACTATTTTCGTACGTAACGCTTCTTCATCCAGCGGAAATGATGAATCGCTCGAAGAAATTTCTAAAGGGTAGACGCGCTGAATGGGACGCAGAATCTCTCCCCTCGACGTTTTGAGTTTGAAGAGCCGACAAACTCCATCATTTTCAGGTAGAACTTCTGTTACTTTTCCCAGAGGCCAGTCGATGCGATTGGTGTTATCACTTTTTATGAGCACAATGTCCCCCACATTTATCTTCGAGGTTTTACTTTTTTCACACCTGCGTATCAATGATCCAAGATATTCAGACCGAAACCTTTTTCGAAGGTTTCCCTGCAAAGCTACTCTGTACTTGACGCGCTTGTTGAGACTTTTATGATCAGCAGTATCACAGTCAGGAACCCCCGATAGCTTGATATCCTGAAGAAACATGGCAGGTGTAAGAGGGGCAAGTTCTGAGTCACATTCGTCTAAGTAGGTTAAGGGGCGAGAGTTTATTACAGATTCGCAATCACAAAGAACAGGTATTAATTCTTCATGTGTTAGACTTGTTCTTCCTAGTATTCTTCGCAAAAGACCTTTAAGCACACTGATGAGCCGCTCCCACCATCCTCCCCACCAGGGTGAAGAAGGGGGATTAAACCTAAATTTAATTGGACGAAGAACATTATCACTGCAGATGCGGTTCCAGTCTAAATTTTTAAGCAAGTTGGAAGCCCCGACAAAATTAGTCCCATTATCACAATAGATTGTTTCACACCTGCCTCTCCGAACTATAAATCTTCTTAGAGCTAACATAAAGCTTTCGGTTGATAGTGATGTCACAAGCTCTAAGTGAACTGCTCGGTACACGGCGCACGTAAAGATACAGACCCAAGCTTTCTTTCCGTCCTTCAGAAATAGAGGGCCCGCTAAATCAGTTCCGCAAATCTCGAACGCATTGGCTTGACGCATTCGATCTTCGTGCAAAGGAGCAGATACAGCTTCACAACCTTTGGAGGAAAATATTTTACACGGGATACATCTTGAGATAGCTGATCGCACTGATTTTTTTCCATTCAAATTCCAAAAATGCTCTCTCAAGATATTCAGAAGTATTTGAGTTCCGGCATGACTATTATCGATGTGATGGGAAAGTATTAACCTCTTAACAACTTCGTGATTGGATGGGAGAATTGCTGGTTCTCTGAATTCCTCTGTATCCTCCATCAAAACAATTTTAGTTTTCAGCCGTATTATGCCATCAACATCCTTATACGCACTCAGCGATTTGAGCTTTTTATCGTGTTCGTCAATAAGAGATTCTGCTTGGATCAGCTTTACAACCTTTTTCTCGACTTCCGTATATTCTTCTTTGCCCAGAGATCCCTTCTTTCTGTGTTGAACATCGCGTCGACAGTTTGTAACAAATCTCAAAATCTAGCCCACTAATTTGACAGTCGATTGGTATTTTGCGAAACGCTCATAAAACCATCCGGTAGACGAATTCTGCTTAAGGGAAACCAAGGCTGAAACTGAGCTTTTCTTCTTTTCCTTTAATATTTCCTCTTCATCAAGTTCAAAATCAATGTGTGCTTCATTGTCTTCATAAGAGCCTAACCATTTTGGCCCCTCCCACCATCTACTTTTCACTAAAGCACTAGCTTTACATCCTCGGGAGGGCAAGTCTGCAGGGTTTTCAACTCCAGGTATATGGCGCCATGAAGAAGCTACAGTGATCCTACGAATCTCCTGAACCCGGTTATTCACGAAAATTGACCAATTTTCTTGCTTCGTGATCCAGGTAAGAACAGTTGTAGAATCACTCCAATAAAAACATTTAACATCGGTCCAGCCAAAAGCATCTAACACAGATTTCGCTAACCTTGCCCCGATCAGTGCCGCAAGAAGCTCCAATCTAGGTATTGTTGCAACTTTTGAAGGGGATATACGGGATCTCGAGGTTAAAAAATGCACTTCTTTGCAATCTTCTTGTACAAGATAAACAATGGCGGCATAAGCGTCCTTGCTTGCGCCGCAAAAAGTATGAATGGAGAAGTTTTCGAGATTTTCTGAAGTAACGTTTATCCAGCGGCGAATGATAATTTTCTCCAATTCTTTTAGCTCCTTAAACCAAAGTATAAATTCTTCTCGAAGGGGTCCGGCGATTTCTTCGTCCCATCCTAAAGATAATTTCCAGGCTTTTTGAAGCATGAGCTTGGGGCAGAGCATTACTGGAGAAGCGAATCTGAATGGGTCGAACACTTTGTGAGCTACTGACAGCATAGTACGTTTAGTGACGTTATCAGCATTTTCTTTTTCCAACCAGCTGACGTTTAGCGAGAAACTGTCTTCAGTTTTATCCCATTGCAGACCTAACGATTCCGCTTTGCTAGAGGCTCCGGTTTCTGTAGTTGAATACTCCCAATCTCTTAGAATGATACACCCTGTCTTCAGTACATCATTAGAGACATCCATCAATCGCTTCAGGCTTCATTATGGACACTAGATACAAGATTATCCACATAAAAACTCTTCAAAAGACACTGAGTAACGAAAGGGTCAACAGCGACATTTTGTTCAATGTGATACTTCAACACCGCTCCTAATAGAAAAGGACTGCTGTGAACACCAAAAACTACTCTGGCATGGCGGAAGAACTTATAATTTTCACAAGATTTATCAGCCCACCATAGAAATCTCGAGTAATCTCTGTCTTCTCTACTAAGACTGATTTGCAGAAAAGCCTTCTTTATATCTGCAATCACGCCAATCTTTTTCTCTCTAAACCGTAATAAAATATCAGGTATGAGCTCAATCAAGTTCGGACCACTATGTAGAGAGTCATTTAGTGAAGGATATCCCTTGACTCGAGCAGAGGCGTCAAAAACTGGTCGTATAGGAGTAGTCTTACTAGCTTTGATGACAGGCCTATGAGGTAGATAATTTGCAGACAAAGCCATTTCTTCAATAGGTACTTCTTCGATAATCCCTTCACGAAGCCAATCTGAAAATATTTGCTCATAGCTGTCATATAAATTTTCCTGAAATAGCTTCTTGGTCGTAGTTTCTAATCTTCTTTTAGCCTGTTCAAGATTATCAGCTAATGGCACACTGTTATCCAACCAAGGCAAGTGAACTTCATAGCGATTATCCTCAATGTACCTAACAGTTTGAAGGAATTGTTCTTTAGTCAAATCTTCTTGCTCTCTCTTAGAGAGTTTTTCAATAGGATCCTGGATCCCAATGGAATCGAGTTTCCAATAGTCTGAAATATCAAACTCGTTATCGAAAAGTGATGTCACCAGCATAGCATTGCTTGAGGTTGCTTCATTTTCAGGAACTTTTCCTAAGAGAGTCCAACCAAGTAAAGTCTCAATAGCTACCAATCCACTTGACAAGACTCTTCGTTGGCTGGTCAAAATCTTTCCAAAAATGTCAGCACCTATAAGAACTTGTACGGGTTGTGGCTTTTCTCCAACATCACTTAAAGATATATCCATATTCTGAAGCTCTTTTATCCATGGACCCGAATTCACAGGTGAGATATCATTGCAAATTGTAGCTTGATCTAATGCTTCAAAATTGCGCGTAAAATTGTTCTTCATATTTCTCAACCCGATTCTGTAGACTGTATGAGAAAATTCTTCGGTTTTAACACCGCCAAAGAGAGTGTATTAGTGTCTCTTTCTTTACAGGTGTGTATCCCATGTCTTCAGCGAGATTTTTCACAATATAAGAATTTTGAGAGCCGGTGTCCAGAGCTATTCTCACGACAGCTTCCTTTTTATCTGAAATTAGCTTGCATTTGAGAGTTTGTAAGAAAACTCTAGGCCCTGTACATATCGCACTATACGCGGAAAAGTCGCCCATTGGCCAAAATTGACTTTTTGAGATAACACTACTATAGGATGCAAGAATTTGATATCTTTCGATTCGTGCAAGCGGTTAAGCGATCCGATCGTTATTTCGTCTGCAATTAATAGAAAGGTCTTTCTTTTGCGTTCGTTTTTGGATGGAAATGAACTTTAAAGAATGACCTACCGCACCAGGCGCTTTTTTTACTATGCGTTTTGCACCTGCGGCGGCGTTGATGTTAAAGTTAAATGGGATGAATGAAAAAGGTTGAAGTCGATAAATGAATTATTTACTTATTTATTTAAATCACTCGTTTAAGAAAACTCTTTTCAAAAGCTCTGTTTTGTGGTATATAATGCAAAAATTATAAACAAAATTACATAAAATTTGTGTAGATTAATATACAGCATGCCAATTATTTATATGACAAGTTAATGTTTGAGCAAACGATAAAAAGTTTTAAATCGTCTGTATTTTTATGACTACAGTATAACAAGTAGTTTGATGAATAATTTTCATTCTTTTAACTTGCCATAGTATCTAAAAGATTATTAGACACGTAAGTGCGTAAAAATGAATTTATAGAAATGCGTGTAGATGTGGGTAAGATAAATTTTTATGTTCATTGATTATTTATTTCTTTAATTAAGAAACTAAACAAACTAGATATTTCAAATGAAAATCTTACTGAAACAATTTTTTTTCTTGAAATAAAAAAAAATAGATAAATCGATATAAAAATGTGTAAATAACAAGTTTTTTTGTAGAAATATTTGGAAATCATTTCTTGTATCTTAGAAATCTTGTTTTTGTAGAAATAATTCGGTTTATGACACTATTTTTATGTAAACGTATTTTTTTATGTTTTAAGGTTTTATTCATGTTTTATGTATGATCGTAATAAAATTATTATATGTAGATTAACATTATTATCTAAACGTCAGCAAATTGGTTAACAAGCTTTTATTTTATTCTTCGATTTAATTTTTAAAAGTGTTGTTACTGTTGTTTAATATTTAAGATTACAAATATGCAATAAATAAATGAATATTCGGCATGTTTATTGATTTTCTTACTATTTTGAATGAATTTAGCTGCAAATTCTACAGGACCCTTCTTCAGGAGAGCCGTTTAAAGTATTCCTAAAATTTCAAATTGTCACAAAATTGTTCCAAATGAACCTAGATCAAAAATATTTCGCATGGATATCCGTTTTGTGGGTATCAAAAGGCATGCATAGACATTTTTTACCTTAAATTTGTATTTGCTGAGATATTTTTAGATGGGTCATTCTTTTGCAAACAAAATCGTACAAATTTGTTCGCGAAAGAATGACCCATCTAAAAATATTTCAGCAAATACAAATTTAAAGTAAAAAATGTCCATGCATGCCTTTTGATACTCATAAAACGGATATCCATGCCAAATATTTTTGATTTAGATTCATTTGGGACGATTTTGTGATAATTTGAAATTATACGAAAACTTTAAACGGCTCTCCTGAAGAATGGACTTTTTCGCGATGGGCGACTTTTCCGCGTACAGTGCGATATGTTTGCCATGGTTACTTCGTTAACGACTTCATTTTCGTCTGTTTTCTTTTCTTCAATTTTTCTCGATTCAATTGTTTCACACATCAACCAAATACCATCCTACATGTTTCACCATCCTACATGTTTCTTCCCACAAATACAGCATCTCAGAAACGCACGACATCTTCGGACAGGGTGACCAGGTGCCAGGCAGGCAAAGCAACAGTTCTTTTCCCTTAGAATTCTTTGTCTTCCAGATAAACTCATTTTTTGTGCAGAAAAACAGTCTGCACTCGAATGAGCTTTATCACAAAAAACACACATCTTTTTCGTTTCCTGAGTATGAGAAGTCGTGAAGAGACCGGAAGCTGTTGGCGTGTTACTCCTTTGTACCCTCTTATCAAATTTTTTCCATTTGAAGCAATTGCTTTCTTTCTTTTGGTTCAAGCCAAAACCTTGCATCGCCAAACAAATCCTTTCCACGGATTCCACTTCAGATTTTAGGAATTTTAGCAAACCATTAAGCCTTTCTTGTGGATAACCATTGTGGTTGTAATCTGGGAATCTTTGTCTTTGCCATGCTTTAAGTATATCTTCAGGCAAACATGACTCCACTAATGGGTGAAGAAGAGCAGCGATTTTATCCGTTGTTACGCCAAGAATCTCTAGTGCACGAATCTACGACCCCAAATTATCGTATAGTGTGCATAGATTTATGGGCGAGCTTCGCGCAGCATTTTGAATGACCAAATTTAGCAGTTCGCGAACATAAAATTCAATTAGTAAATCATTTCGACCGTAACGAGATTTTAAAGATTCGATGGCTTTTTCGTAGTTGGCGCCGGTTGGTGGAAAACTTTCAACTACCTCCCAAGCCCGTGACTTGCTAACAGTACACTGAATCAAATATTGAAACTTATTTTCTGGCGCAATATCTACATCATTATGTACATGTTCGAATTGACTCCAAAACGGCAGCCAATCCTTTAAATCTCCAGAAAATTGTCTTAATTCTAATTTAGGCAAATTGAATTTATTTTTGACGTTACCTGTTAACTCTGCAGTTTCTCGGGAGCATCCAACGCTCTTCGGGCATTTATTCTGGCCAATTCTAATTCATGTTGCCTTTGACGTTCTTCGTCTTGCCTTTGACGTTCTTCGTCTTGAAGCGTTTTCTCTTCTTCGTCTTTGCGCTTTTTCTCCTCCTCGTCTTGGCGTTTTTTTCTTTTCTCTTTGCTGTCTTTCAGCAACAGCTGTTTCGAACACAGGAGTAATAAAATCCGGATCTGATTTGTATTCATCACTGTTCAAAATTTCTTCTTTCAGTGCGAAAATCGTAGTTTTAGATGGTAAGGACCCGATAATCTCTTGGCACAAGTACAATAAATCTTCTTTTTTAAAGCCTTTAACTGCTTGAAACATTTTGAATTCGCTTACCAGATCCTGTCGCGGACGCCAGATGTGAAGATTTCTCAATAGAATTTCAGTCCTCACTTTTACAAAAATAACTTTTATTGTTGCCAACTTATACAACGTGGTCTTTTAACTAATTTTACTATTTTTAACACTTGAACCACAGGTTCACCAAGTATCAACTATCAACAGTAAATAAAAACGCAGTTTCTCACATAAAATTCTTTCATGGAATGTCACTTCTTCGAAAAATAAGCACAAGGTCTCCATAGCAACCAAAAAGTCAAGCAATATAAAATATTTTTTAATTGTTCGTGCTTAAAATAAATAAAAATTATCAGAAGATCTCACATGAACACATTGGGAATAGGCTTGCGCGGCAAATTTTGAGGCCAAAATTGGAAAAAATGACCAAGAAAATGACTTTAAATTGTACAAATATGCACAAACAAAGACTTATACCTAAATTCTCAGCGGTGGAAATCCCGATTCTCAAGGTTTAGAACTGCCTCCGGACTTAACGCTAAGTCAGATCAAGAGCAAAAAGACGCTCTAATGTATATTATGGGTGACAAGAGTGAGGACATTTTCAATTCCTTCGAAATAACGCAGGAAGAATCAAAGAAGTACGACAAAGTCTTGGAAAAGTTCGACGGATATTTCGCGGGGAAAAGAAACACAATATTCGAAAGAGCTCAGTTCAACAGACGAATTCAGCGAGTAGGAGAACCAGTGAATGATTTCATAACGGACTTATACGCCATGGCCGATAGGTGCGACTACGGACCTTTACACGATGAACTGTTGCGTGATAGGATAGTAGTGGGAATACTCGATCAAAATCTTAGTGAGAAACTGCAGCTGGATACAAAACTGACTCTTCAAACAGCTTTGGAGAAGGTACGTTTATCTGAATCCGTCAAACAACAGCAAAATGTTTTAGTTCAACCACCATCGGTAAATGCAATAACTCACAAAAAGAAAACTGTTCCATCTAACCGGTACAAATCGATTATATCTGAACCAAAGTGCTCTTCTCATACGAAAAATTGTAAGTGGTGTGGTAAATCAACCCATGAAAGGAAACAATGCCCTGCTAAAGATTCTTTCTGTCGGAAATGCAGAAAAAAGGGACATTGGGAAAAAGTCTGCTTCAGTACTGTGAAACGAGTCAATGAAATTCATAGTGAATGTTCCGAACCTGGATTCATTGGGCTGATGTCAGAAATGGAAACGATGATGACTGGGTTGTTCCCATCAACATACTAGGGAAGACTATCAAGTTCAAAATCGACAGTGGAGCCGACTATACAGTGATCCCTGCAAACATTCTTCATACAGTGTTAACCAATGCAGATGTACAAGATACGAAGAAGATCAACTATGGTCCTGACCGTACACCTTTACAACTGGAAGGAAAACTGGTGGAAGACATAGAATTTGGTGGAAAATCCTGTTTGGAAGAAATCTATGTTGTCAAGGGACTACAAACATGTTTGCTTGGCAAACCAGCTATTAAATCTTTCGGACTGGGACCCAACATAGCATCATATGTAAGGAAAATCACCAGCTTCGATCCTTTTACAGAATTTCCAATGCTGTTCCAAGGATTAGGAGAACTTAAAGGAAACTATCACATAGAACTGACAGATGATGTACATCCGTATGCACTCACCTCACCTAGGAAAATACCTATTCCTCTTTTGGAGAAAACTAAAGCTGAGATTGCTAGAATGCAACAGATGAATGTTATAAAACCAGTGGAGACTCCTACAGATTGGTGTTCACAGCTGTATGGTGAAAAAGAAAGATGGAAGTGTAAGAATCTGTGTCGACTTAACCCAGCTCAACAAAAGCATCAAAAGAGAGTGGCATCCTTTGCCGACTACCGAATACAATCTGGCCCTCTTGGCAGGTGATATTTTCAAAACTCGATGCTAATTCTGGATTTTGGCAAGTACCTCTTGATGAAGAATCATCTTTTCTTTCAACTTTCATAACACCCTTCGGTAGGTTTCGCTTCCTACGGTTGCCATTTGGCATTTCATCAGCACCTGAACACTTTCAGCGCAGAATGTCTCGGGCTTTAGAAGGTCTGTCTGGGATACTATGTCACATGGATGATATTCTGATTTGGGGGTCTACTCAAATCGAACATGACCAACGTTTGAAAGCAACGCTCGAACGTCTCAGAGAAACTGGAATCACCCTAAACAAGCAAAAGCTGCTTCTCGGCAAAGTCCATAAAGTTTCTTGGCCATGTCATCGATGAGTAAGGAATACATCCAGATGAAGAGAAGATAAAAGCCATACAAAACTTTGAAACACCTAAATATAAAACAGAACTCAAGCAACTACTAGGAATGTCCAACTACTTGGCTCGCTTCATCCCAAAATATGCAGATATCATGGCTCCTTTAACATCGCTACTATCAACGAAGAATCAATTTGTTTGGGATCAACCACAGAAAGATGCACTCTTACGTCTAAAAGAAATTCTTTCATCAGAACCTGTACTGACCGTTTTCGATCCTAACAAGAAATCAACGGTGACAGCAGATGCCTCGTCATACGGACTGGGAGCAACTATTTGTCAGAAGCAGGAAGATTCCACTACTAGAGTAGTAGCATATGCATCAAGGACTTTGACACCTACAGAAAAGCGGTACGCACAAATAGAAAAAGAGGCGTTGGCGCTTACATGGGCGTGCGAAAAGTTCTCAGGCTACCTAATAGGAACAAAATTTCTTCTAGAAACAGATCATAAACCTCTCATCTCTATCCTAACAAGAAAATCTCTTGATGATCTCACTCCACGTCTGCAGAGACTGAAAATGAGATTGATGAGGTACTCCCTTGATGTGTTCCACACACCTGGAAAAGATCTACTAGCAGCAGATGCACTCTCCAGAACACCTCAACAAGAAGAAGAACCAAATTTTGAACTGGAAGAGGAAATTGAACTCTTCATCAAGCAAATAACAGACACTGTTCCTATATCTTACCAAAGACTTTCCCAACTGAAGACCGAACAAGACCAAGACGCAACATGCATCATGTTGGCTAAATATGCATTAGAAGGCTGGCCGACAGAACGAAACAAAGTTGAAATTTCCTGTCTACCCTATTGGAACATGAGATTCGAGATATCCATCCAAAATGGATTCCTTATGAGAGGATCAAGAATAATTGTACCAGCCAAATTGCAGCATGACATCTTGGAGAAGATTCATGAAGGTCACATGGGAATTACCAAGTGCAGAACATTAGCAAACACTACTGTGTACTGGCCTGGCATAAGTAAGCAGATTGAAAAACTTGTTCGAGAATGTCCATCATGTATCATGGAATCTAAGAATCATCCAGAACCGTTGATACCAACCAGTTTCTCTCAGAGACCGTGGGAAATTGTAGCAATGGATCTTTTCAAGCTACATTCAAACTGGTACCTGCTGGTAACCGACTACTACTCCCGATATCCAGAAGTTGCAAGATTGGACAGACTTACATCGAACGAGGTAATCCTTCACTGCAAATCAATATTCGCAAGACATGGGATACCAGACACTATGAGATCTGATAATGGACCACAGTTCGAAGTAACCAGAACTTCTGAATTCCAACAGTTTACCAGATCATATGGTTTCAAGCATGTTACATCCAGTCCCAGATATCCCCAGAGCAATGGCTTTGTAGAAGCTGCTGTCAAGATCATTAAACTGAGGTTTAAGAAATCTAAAGATCCATATTTGGCATTGCTGAACTACAGAGCTACACCTTTGAGAAATGGATTCAGCCCTGCAGAGCTACTGATGGGACGTCGCCTTGAAACGACCTTGCCTGATGCACCCTCCGAACTTCAGCCAAAATTGGTTCCCAAGTGCAATTTGGAGGAGAGAGAAGAGTGTCGAATTAGAAACCAGGAAAGGAATTATAATCAAAGACACAACGTCCATGAACTTAAACCACTAGAACTTGGTCAGCAAGTTTGGATAACTGACAGGAGATCAGTGGGTACTGTTGAAAGAAAAGCTGAAACCCCAAGATCGTATATCGTGAAAGAAGGTCATCGCACCTTTAGAAGAAATAGAAGACACCTAATCCCAGGGAATAAATTGCAACTGACACCTAGAGGAGAAGACAATCTGGATGACATCTCAACACCTGACTTTGCGAGTAACGGGTCACCTCCATCAACAAGTCCAGAAGATGTGCTGAGTTCCAACGAGATAGATCCTGGACCTTGTGTAGTGACTCGTAGCGGAAGAACTGTGAAACCTCCCAATAGACTAAATATTTAAAGGGGGAGATGTGGCATTATGCATTATTTGTATTTAATTTATAACTTTAAATTGTAATAACCTTAATACAATAGTAACTTCTACTTCAACTATAACCTATGTAACTGAAACTGTAACTGATATTTAGTCAGAGAATAAAAGTAAACAACGTAAGAGCATGGTGCTTTCTTTACTGTTGAAACTTGCATTTATATAAATATAACCGCTCGATAGTCACACAAGTTTAACTTTACATATTTTGGTGTAACTAAATTAAAAAGTTTTTGAAACGTGGCAAATATACTTTTCTTTGGTTGTAGGTAGAAGACTACACCAGGCCGAGAAATATTCATTAAAAATTCGATTAATTTAAAGATCATCAGTTGTTCAATTTCAAAATTTTAAACTCTAATCCCCTCCCCCGTCTGACAATGATTGCAGTGCATGCAGTGTAGGTGCGTAGTGCCGATATATAAACAGCCATTGCAACCAAAAACGTCCTACGAATAACGCCCCGTGTAGAGGGAGTGCACGTTAAATATGCTTCAAAGTCCTAACGCTGCACACGATGTCGCCCTTAACGGTTGCGTTGGGTGCTACTCAACTGTCCGCTCGTCACTTGACTGTAGTTCTAAATTGTGACTCCCGTCGCCAATAGCTCTCGAGTAGCTCTAGTCCACGATAATTCAAGCTTACCTACCTAACCGATGTCATAGGTAAAGTTACATTGGGTCCCCACCAGGTGTGGTCCTCGTCACTTAACCATGGTTCTAAAAATTACGAAGCAAGTGTACTAAAACAAACTAGATACAGTAAAAACCCTAAAATATCTGTCAGAGCGCCGAATTAGTCCAGATGCAACAAATCAGAATATTCCCCAACTGAACTTCGTCAATCCTGGGTATTAAAACAGCATTATACAACTTTATATAAATATTAAACTACGCTTAATTAGAAATTTCTTCTGAATCGTGGTAACGTGAGTACTAAATCTGTATGATTTTTCTTATTTGTTCATGTCTTTCAATTGGTTCATATTTCACACGATATTTGCTTAGCGTGACCAGATTTGTCTCGGTAATTAACTTTTTCAAATGTCAAATCATCATTAAAATTTCCTAAATCATCTTTCGTTCCACATCAAAATTTTAGCCTTTCTTATATATAACATTTTTAAAAACCGTTATAAAGTTTCAGTTTTCAACTGGACAAAGCAATGCTCGTCCAGCCTTCCGCCTCAGACAGCCTCAGACAGACGCCTATCACTGAGCCCACCTTAAGAACGACGCCCGTCGTTCGCCGCGCCTCAGACAGACGGCCTGTCGCTGAACCCACTAGAACGCGCATACGTCGCTCGACCCGCCTCAGACAGACCGCCTATCTCCTATCCCACCAGAACTACGGCCGTCGCTCGACCCGCCTCGGATAGACGCACGTCGCTTGACTCTCCTCAGCTGGAATGACCAAAATAATTTTTGTTACTTCTTTTCATTGTTAGCACACATTGTTGTAAAACATGAATAGTTTTCTTTTGTTTAAAAATTCGTTTATGTTAATAGAAAACATTGTTTAAAATCAAAGAAAAGCCTTATTGTTTAAATAAATACCGAATTATATGGAATAATAAAAGATAGATACATTATAACATAGAGTTTTTACTTTTAAGATTTTAATACCTTGTTTACGTATACATTTATAGTAGACATTTATTTATTTTTATCTTTATGAATAAAGGAAGAATTTTTTCTCATTCACTAAAAGATAATATATAATATTTTATTATTTTGTAAGTATGATCATATTTGCTGAAATCGGTTTTTATTTTATTTTTGATTTCATTTGGCGTTAACAAATAGAAATATCGGAAATATAAAGGAATTTAGTTATAATCCTGGACTTTGTACTTAATTAAATATTCCTAAATTTGAATAGGCAATGCAGACATGCGTAAAAATGCAAGTCTCTTTTCTTTGTCATGTATTGTACATAATTGTGGATCTGAAGCAAGGTGAGCAGGTTTTGGAGAAATTGGAACAACTGATAGGTATTGCTTACTCTATTCGGGAGGTGAATTAAAACACGGAAAGGCGTAGAAATCATTTTAATTGAAAACGCAAGATTTAAAACGCAAGAAAAAGTCTTATAGACTGGTAATATTATTTTTAAAACGAGTTTCATACAAGTACATGCAATAACAAATAGTGCTGAATTCGACTAAGAGCGTTATTTTTACCACGACCAACGGAAAAACCTGGTTGATGGGTTTCCCAAACATGACCTGCTGCTAATGATGGAGAACATGAATTCCGAAATTGGAAGAAATATTTGCAGAATATGAACATACAATTGAAAATGATGCATTGGAAGAAAGAAATGAAAACAGAAACCTTTCCTAATAATTTTGTGAACTCAATAATTTGATAATTGGAGCAAGTTTCTTTAAGGTCAAATATATTTACATGTTAATGCGGATTTCCCTTGATTGCAGAACGCAAAATTAAATAGACCATATCGCAATCACCGGATCTGTAGTAGCTTCGGATCATCACTTGCTGATGGCAAAAATCAAAATAGAATTGCCAAAGAGCGCCAGAAACGAAAGTCCAAAAGATCATGTTTTGATACTGAAATATTAAAACAAAAGAAAAAAAAGATAGTTTTCTGTGTGTGAGTTAAAAATAAATAAATTCTAGGCACTTGAAGAGTTGGAAATTCTGATAGAGGTGACGATATCGACAGATAGAACGTAACTGCAAAATAAATCTTAGAGATATTGCAAGAAAAAAGCTAAAAATGGATTACTGCTGATACCCTTAAGTTAATCGATAACAGGAATTAAATGAAGAACAAGCTAAAAAAAATCTAAATTAGCACGACAAAGGGCCACGATGTAACTGCAGCACGAAAATGCACACAGAAAGGAAAAACATTGGCAAGAAATGACGAGAGAAACTTTTACCAAATGCCAGCAGGGAATGCACGGAGAGCTAGTGATGCTGGAAATTTTGGTGGAGTTTATAAAACTACAGGGTGAGGCAAACAAAACCGGCCCCGAGGTGGAGATAAGAATACGACAGAAATGTTGTCAAGTCAAAAACCCATACAAAAACAGGCTTGCTAACTGAAGCTATTGATCGCTTCAATATTAAGCCCAAACAAACGCTTGGCGACTTATTTGCCGGCAACTACGCTATGGTTAGAAAAGCTAGTTGAAATTAAATAAAACAAGGTTTGTAGGGCTGTTCAAAAAAGTTCCCACTTTTGATTATTTTGGTCGTTATTCATCGTAGAGAATCGGACCTTTTTGCTTTTGGTAATACAAAAACATTCTAAATTGATTGCAAGACACAAAATTTGCATTATGGGAGTCTTCATACAATACGAACCAAGATCTGAACTCACCACTAGTCTATGAGTAGCTCTAATGCGAAGCTAATCTGATCCAACCAGTGCAAAAACAGGTTTCAGGCGGCTTCAAGATTTTTTCTCGCCAAGCATTTCTACGTATTCCCATCTCTAGATCGGGGCCGGTTTTGTTTGCCTCACCCTGTATAAGTCGTTTCAAAGGAATAAAATCAACGAGTGAGTGTGGAGTGAAGATAAACAGGAAGTTCTATAAAAACTAAAATAGAGAGCCTACTTTCCTGTTACTTAAATACTGAAATTCTTATCAGGAAACAAGTAGGTTCGTTACAGTAAGTGTCATTTACAAAAGTTTCTACTAAAATTTATACACATTAGAATAAATTTCACTAAACTCAGCATCCAACTATAATTTAAACTTTTTAAAGCCGACAACAACATTTTCATTGATTTTCTATCACAAATAAATTTAATATTACTTATCGTCTGCCTGATTTTTTTGTTGTTTTACGAAAAATTACGTATTTGTTTATAATAAAACATGAAACTACTCCCAAATGCCATTAAAGTAACGGATTAAAAAACGCTTCGCACGTATTAAAAAAAATATCAAATAGACCCAAGTATGTGAACCATATAACCTGTTATAGGATTATAAGCTTATGTTATTGTTCTCATTCGTTATGAAGTATAAAATCCCGTTTCATTGCCTAAAAATTCCAAAATGAAATATACGCTATAAAATGCACTCATAAATGTCATCATATTTCCCTCATAAATTCATAAAACCTTTAAGGGGTCTAAGGAGTCTTAAAAATGTGCAAAGAAGGAACTACAAAGCATAGTTTGATCTTTCATGTAATTTTTTAACTACTCAATATACAAGTATAATTTTTTTATATGTAATTCTACAAGATTTATTTAATATGAAACAAATTTTAAAATTTATGAAACTTTAGCCAAAACTAAAATAAATGATATTAAACATAAAGCTATTTGAACACATTGTGATTAGGCTTGCGCGGCAAATTGTGAGGTCAAAATTGAAGACATGACCAAGAAAATGACTTTATATTGTACAAATATGTACAAACTAGAACTTATACCTAAATTCTCAGCTCAATTTTAATTAGAAATAATTTTTAAAATTTTTTTAAATCAAAATTCAAAATTTTTTATAAATATTTTTAGAAAAAAGTTCTTAAAATAAATTCTAATTAAAATTGAGCTGAGAATTTAGGTATAAGTCTTTGTTTGTACATATTTGTACAATATAAAGTCATTTTCTTGGTCATGTCTTCAATTTTGACCTCACAATTTGCCGCGCAAGCCTAATCACAATGTGTTCAAATAGCTTTATGTTTAATATCACTTATTTTAGTTTTGGTTAAAGTTTCATAAATTTTAAAATTTGTTTTATAATAAATAAATCTTGTAGAATTACATATAAAAAAATTATACTTGTATATTGAGTAGTTAAAAAATTACATGAAAGATCAAACTATGCTTTGTAGTTCCTTCTTTACACATTTTTAAGACTCCTTAGACCCCTTAAGCTCATTTGGCGCGTTTTGGAAAATAATTTGGCGAGATCATATATATAGCTACAAACACCCATTATAAAACTCTAACACAATGGCCTTCGAACAACCAGAAAGCTTATAAATTTCCATCTATCTATGTACATAAAAGGCGACTTCTGTTTGTCTGTCTGTCTGTTTGTATAGGACGCAAAAACTTAAGAACCACACGCAACAGATCGTCATGAAAATATATACATAAAAGGCGACTTCTGTTTGTCTGTCTGTTTGTTTGTTTATATAGGACGCAAAAACTTAAGAACCACGCAACAGATCGTCATGAAATTTGGCACAAAAATTCATCTCATCTCCGGAACAAACATAGGCTAAGAATTTTTCGAATCAGACAATTCCTTCTATCGCTTTCGAACGTTTTAAGGGGAAAAAATACACCACTTTCGCTCAAATCCGATCATTTTTTCCCTTTCGTGATGCCATTCAGCAGAAAAAATTAAATAAAACTCTTAACGAAAATAATTGAAATTAAAAATGCTTATTTTGTGCTGTTGCTCAATTCAAAATTTAAAAGATAATTGATAAGTTTCCAGTGACTTAATCCAACCAGTCTCCTTTCTAAGATTTATTGCGTCTATTTAATTTGAATTATGAATTTTGGTAATGCATTTTTAAGAAAATACTGAACTATGTTGTCTCTTGAGAGCCATCGCAATGGAGCTGCATATTAGTTGTCTTATGTCTTCCTTTTCGCCAAATACTTTGCCAAACTCGCCAAGTTATTACAAAAAACGTGCAAAATGAGCAATTTTTTTAATTAGCTGGTTGTGCGAAGGTCATCGCACGAGAGCTAAATAGGTGTTGGTAGCTATATCTTTTCCTCGCCAAAGTCGCAAAAAAAAGGCCCAATGGGCTAAAAAAAATTATGATTTTTATGTATTAAAATTTTTATTTTAAATTACGACGACCTTATCGGTGAATTTTATAGCGTTTTTAAAATTTTTAATTTTTAAGGTAATATAAGTAGCAGGGTTCTGTACTTCATAACGAACGGAAACAGCAACATAAGCTTATTATTCTATAACGGATTAAGGGATAGATGAATTGAACTGACCGATATAAAAATGCAAATCGTTTGCTGGAGTAGCTTATTTTTAATTCTTACTGATTATTTTTTACTTAAATATGTATTCATTTTAATTTGAGCTTCTTATCAAAGGTATTTTTGAGAAATTAATATTAATCATTACTATATCCAAGATCGGTAATTGAATGGAAAAAATGACTTTGTAATCTTCATATCTTATGTAACTCAAAGAAAGAAAAAAAATAGTTATGTTGACTATTAAATTATTTTTTTACCTCTACCCGTGCAACGTCGGGTATAACAGCTAGTATATATATATAAAAGAAGAGCGTGTTAGTTCGACTATTTATAACTCAAGAACTGCTGAACTGATTTAGCTTAAAAATGGTGGTGGTGGGGGGGGGGGGGGGGTAGCTTAGAGCCAGGAATAGGCTATAGAACCCTTTTTATTTCGAAATCCAAACCCAAACGGGTGTAAGAGTGCAAATCGTGAGCCATAGGAATAGCATTGTGAGATTTTTATTTACGCTTTTATTTCAATCTATAATAATAAAAGAAAGAGTCTGTCTGTGTGTCTGTCTGTCTGTGTGTATGTCTGTGGATCGCAAAAGACCTAATTAGACTGCTCTAAAATTTTCGAAAATTTTAATATAGATTCCTTTTAATACCTACGTGTGCACCTGAGGCTTAGATTTTTCATATTTGATAGACATTTTTAATTAATATAATTAGTTTAAAAAAAACGTCATCCACGTGGGATTGCGGGACCATAACAGGGCTTGAAAATACATGGTCCGGGCCGAAACGGGGGCTTGACGCCCTCCTCTATTAGTTTGATTGAGATATGCGCTCGCCCTAGGGCTGCTTCATCCTCCATTAGTTCGATTGAGATATGCGCTCGCCCTAGGGCTGCTTCATCCTCTATTAGTTTGATTGAGATATGCGCTCGCTCTAGGGCTGTTTCATCCTCTATTAGTGTTTGCTCTTTCAGGTGCGCATGCGCCAACACGAATTTAATTTTGTTTTAATTTTGAGTGTATTTTCACAAGGTAAGTATGCCTCTAAAAGGAAGCAATGCGAAGTTAACGGGTTCCCAGTAAGGCGCGACCATACTGCTAGTTTAAAATAAATTTCAGCGCGTTCAGCGCGAACAAAAATTAACTAAAGAAAGAAAAAAAAGATCGCGTTGGTTTAATTTGCTGGATTGATATTTGAATGTCAGTGTTTTATACTATTTACTGATTTTAAATCTTTTTTTATGGTGGATCAGATTTCCTCAACTAGATTTTAATCAAGTTTTCAAATTAAATTTAATTGATGTTTACAAATGGTAAGAAATGAAGATATGAAGCAATATTTTCATCATAAATGGGGAATTTATTCTTCATAAAACTTTTCCAACCATACAAATACAAGAGGTTGAATGTCTGTTTTTTTTTTTTTGATGTTAAGATGTCTTAATGGCCGATTGATTTTGGCATTGGCGGCCTTTGGCGAAGTTGAAAATTTAATGTAAGGTAGCTCTTCCCGTCCAGTTTTATGGGTTAGGGTTAGTTTGAATTATCGTCGCACTAGAGGTATACACGAGGGCTATTGGAAACGGGAGTTGTAATTTAGAACCGCTTTTAAGTTACGAGACGACACATGAGTAGGTACAGCTGTGGAAATAAAAAAAGTACCCACTAGTGATTATTTTGGCCGTTAGTCATCCTATAGAATCGGACCTTTTTGACATTGTGAACAATTAACATTCTGAGTTAATTGCATGACACAAAATTTGCATAAGGGACCATCTTCATATTAAAAATGTTTCTAACTTTAAAATTTCCAATAGTAACACCCCTTTTTGAATCCATATTTCAAATCTCTGACCTATGTTAATACGAAATGTTAAATTTTGTTATTTTTGAAGCATTATTGGAGGAGTTAGAGACGTGCAAAGTTTAGGTCCCATAATGTTAAATGAGTTGCACATAAAAAACTATCCCGATCCATAAATAATTAAGATAATGAAACAAATTTTTTACTGAAAAGAAATTATAATAACCCAAACAAAATGCATTCAATATTGGATTCATTTAAATGTAACAAAAAAATAGATTTAAGGGTTTTCGAGACTGCTTAACATTTATAAGTTATTAAAATTGGGTGTTGCTATTGGAAATTTCAAAGTTCATAATATTTGTAATATGAAGACGGCCCCTTATGCAAATTTTGTACCGTGCAATTAACTCAGAATGTTAATTGTTCACAATCTCAAAAAGGTCCGATTCTATAGGGTGACTAACGGATGAAATAACCTCAAGTGGGTACTTTTTTATTTCCACAGCTGTACTTTTTTATTTCCACAGCTGTACAGCTGTGGATATAAAAAAGTACCCACGTGAGGTTATTACATCCGTTAGTCACCCTATACAATCGGACCTTTTTGAGATTGTGTACAATTAACATTCTGAGTTAATTGCACGTTACAAAATTTGCATAAGGGGCCGTCTTCATATTAAAAATATTGCGATCTTTGAAATTTCCAATGGCAACACCCCTTTTTGAATCCATATTTCAAATCTCTGACCTATGTTAATGCGAAATGCCAAATTTTGTTAGTTTTTAAGCATTATTAGAGGAGTTAGAGACAGGGCCGGATTACTAATTAGGCAAGGTAGGCAATTGCCTACAGGCCCCGTTCATTTTAGGGGCCCCGCAGTTTCCACTTCACAAGTGGCCCCCTTAGAATTTACGTATTTACTCGATTTTTTTTTGGGGGGGAAGTCAGTAATTTTTATAGCAGATGAAAAACAAATACAACACGTCAACGCACAAGCCTAAAAGGGGGTAAAAGAAACATCTGTTCCGTAGACTAACAACCCCCCCCCCCCCAACACGTAGTAAAGGCCCAAGAGAAGTTTTCGTTATCTATTTCGCGGATACATTACCACTGTATTCCGAGAAAGATGTTAGGGGCTCTTTTTGACCAGGGTTGTAATCAACACCAAAAGCTATTGATAAATATGGAGCACAATTTCTCTGTTGTAGCGTCACCAAAACCAAGGAGGGCTGGGGAGCCCAGTCGATAAGGCACACGCCTAGCACGGCCACAAAAACATAAACATTACGCTATCATTGCTGACATCACAGAGCCATGTACTGACACTACACAGTTACGGCCTAAACGGGAAATTTGTAGGCACTGTCAAAAGTACAGGTGGTTGTAAAATAACGCTCGCTATTCGGAGTGGTCTGTATAGTCCGACCACGATAACTTGGCAACCAAAATATTTTGATTGTGGACCAGTCCACTTCGAAAATAGGTAAGGAAGGTTTTGGTTTTGGGCAGGAGTTACTATGTTTGGCAATTCATTACTTTTGGGCGCATATTTCTTTAAGGTTTACAAACAGACTATCAATCGAAGGGTAGATCGAACTTGCATCGGGATTACTCTTATATTTCCCATTAATATTTAAGTTATAGCACCCCTCGGTGTAATTCCTAGTCACAGTCATATTTTTAAGTTTTAAAACCCTTCATCAAAATGAAAAAAAATCATGGAGTATACTGGGAAATATACTCAGTGGAACTTATAACTTAACTACGGGTTTGTTTATTAATTTTGAACTTTTTTTTATCAATGGTTAATTAAATTTTTGTAAAATAATAATAGCCTTAGTTATTTCACGATTCAAAACATCAAAGAAATACACGTGTAATCGTTAACCGCTACCAGCAATCAACAACAATCCTCTGTAGCCGATAACTGATGTGCAGTTCTAGTGAGATACATTATTTACAATCGCACTACACCAACAAACTCTATTCTCGCCAAACGACTTGAACCGGCAACCCTTCCTCCTTCGGCTTAAAACCTCAATTCAAAGTGGAATCTTCCACAATCAAAATATTTTGATTGCCAAGTTATCGTGGTCGGACTATAGCTTGAATGAATAATCCAAATGCAAAAAACATCGAGAAACTAACTAATCAAGAAGGGGGGAAAAGAATGAAATCATAAAAAGGATAGAATTATAAAAAAAAATCATAAAAAAGAATAATCATAAAAAACAAACTCGTCTCTTGACCAGGGTTCTAAATTAAGAGGCGTAGTCAATTATGGCCAATTACGGTCAACACAACCAATTACGCTTCGTAATTTAGAGCCCTAGACAAGAGATGAGTTTCTTTTCTTCGAAAAAGAATGAAATCATAAAACAGAAACTCGTCTCCTGACCAAGATTCTAAATTACGAGGCGTAGCTAATCATGGCCAATTACGGCCAACACATCCAATAACGCCTCGTAATTTAGAACCCTGGTCAAGAGACGAGTTTGTCTTTTATGGTTCCATTCTTTTCCCCCCTTCTTGATTAGTAAGTGTCTCAAAGTTTGTTGCATTTGGATTATTCATTAAAGCTACAGACCACTCCGAATAGCGAGCGTTATTTTATAACCACCCTGTATATGACAGTAGCATAAGTATCATATTTTTTTTTTCACATTTTGGAGATTAAAATACCTAAATTCTCAGCTCAATTTTAATTAGAAATTATTTTAAGAACTTTTTTCTAAAAAAATTAATAAACATTTTAAAATTTTGATTTTAAAGTTTTTGAAAAATAATTTCTAATTAAAATTGAGCTGAGAATTTAGGTATAAGTCTTTGTTTGTACATATTTGTACAATATAAAGTCATTTTCTTGGTCATTTTTTCAGTTTTGACCTCACAATTTGCCCCGCAAGCCTAATCACAATTTGTTCAAATAGCTTCATGTTTAATATTATTTATTTTAGTTTTGGCTAAAGTTTCATAAATTTTAAAACTTGTTTTATAATAAATAAATCTTGTAGAATTACATATAAAAAAATTATACTTATACATTGAGTAGTTCAAAAATGACATGAAAGATCAAACTATGTTTTGTAGTACCTTCTTTGCACATTTTTAAGACTCCTATGATCCCTTAAGGGTTATTTTTCATATTCAGGCTTACATAAATCGGAAAGGTATTTTTGAAACTTTAAACTTTATTTGAAATAGGAAGAAATGCTTAATCTTTGTATAAATTTATTTATTAATGTACATTATAAAGACGAATTTAAGTAGGATTCAGTCATTGTTTTAGCAAAAATGTATTTGCGTAATGTGGTCACAGCTTTTATTAAAATGCACCTACTTTCAGTTTTTGTTTCAATAAACTTATCGCAGTAAAACAGCATGTACAGATTTCAGTAGCCTGATCATGGTTTTGTGAATTAAACATTGACAACTAATTCCTATAAAATTTTAGACATTTAACACTTTACCTCCGGGCGTCGACTGACCCGTAGACTAAAAATCTTCTAGACCAGCAACTTAATCTAATGCCTAGCTCTTCTAACGTGTCGAATGAAACTAAAACACTATTAAAGGTTGATTTGTTGATTGGTATAATTGTACTTTCAATTGTAAGGCTACTGTTTCTTCGTAATGTTCTCTGTTAAAAAAAAGTTACCCACTAGTGATTATTTCAACCGTTAGTCATCCTTTTACATCGGACCTTTTTGACTATGTGAACAAATAACATTTTGAGTTAATTGCATGACACAAAATTTGCATAAGGGTCCGTCTTAATATTAAAAATGTTACGAACTTTAAAATTTTCAATATCAACACCCAATTTTAATTACTTAGAAATGTGAAAAACCCTCGAAAACCCCTAAATCTAAGTTTTTGTTACATTTGGATGAATATTTGACGAGTTATTCAATCGAATCACTTGTGGATCTTTGGGGGACCATGTCTAAAATGACAAGCGTAGTCAGTCTGTAGGTTTATTAATGGAGAAAAAGAAGCACAAGGTCAAATATCTTGAGGATGGGCCTACGAGGGATATAAAAGTCAATGAGTAGCTGTATATATTCAAAAATAAAGTCGAAAATAAGTTGTAGTAAAAAATAGATCCCTATCGTCACTTGATAAGGGTTCCAAATTACGAGATGTCATTGGCTCTGTTAAATCTCCTAAAGGTGACTGCAAATAGGCAGCCAGAAACCATTACATTAGTTCCCTTAGACACAAAGGGGGCGCGCTAGTTTCTATGTCAATTTCAATGTAGAAATTCTCCAATGAGAGTTTGAAACTTAGAGTGTTCTTAGTCTATGGGTCAGTCGACGCCCGGAGGTAAAGTGTTCAGAGAAAACACTACGCCTTAGTTTTACTAAATGAATTGTACTGAATTCAGTTGAAAAAACGACATTTTGCACATTAGAAGCGTATATTTTTGATAAGAAAGCAGCATAACTTGACGTTTTTTACTTCAAATTAGTTAATAATTTTCAAATATTTTGCGCTGATTTGTTAGGACAAGAAAAGTTATAAGTTTTACTTTTGCAACACGTTTATAACTCTAAAGGAAGGCGATAACGTTCTAAAAGGACGTTAAAAGACTGAAAACCATAAAAAAAGTAAAACCAAAAATGGTTCAAAAACAATTGAAAAAACTAAAACAAATTGTAGTTCGGCTGTGGGGTGCCCTGTGGTCAGAGTCTCGATCTACGGATTGGAAGGTCCCGCAACCGAGTACTGGTCGCTGAAAACCCAACGAGTATATGCGGAGTACGTGCTCGCTAAATCTGTTTTGTCCGAAATTCCTGTGGGCGGTCATTGCGCAGTTTCCCATGGGTACAGTTTCCTGGAGACTATTTCCCTCCCCCTCAGGGACATGCCTAAATCGTGGAGGTGGCCCGCGATAGATGGCAGTATCTGTCACGTGTGTGTGTGTGTGTCTGCGTGTGAGTGTGTGTGTTGTGTCTTTCTTACTTGACGAAGGTTTATAAGTGGGTCTCTGACAAAGCACACAAGCCTGAAAATATATGCATGCCAACCTACAAATTGTGGTTTAAAAATAACTCAGCATCCGTCGCGTTTTATTAATAAAAGGGCTATTTTTATCCTTTATACATAGATAATTAAATTTTTGGTGATTTTCTCTGTGTTGTTTTGCTATATTTTTCTTTATTCCGACAATAATTTTCATGATTATGTATACTAGATTTCCGAAATGTTTGTTTCAGGATCCTATAGAAATATGTTCTTTTGGCCTGTTTTAATCTATTTAATTTGAAGATGCTAATTTAAAAAAAGCTAGCTCCGTGCCCTTTAAGGCTTTGATGGCAGTACCCAAAAGAATAAAACATAATTCATTTACGCACAACTAAAGGGCAGAATAAAACAATTTACTCACACAGGGCATTTCAACTAAGTGAAACACATTAAAAAATTATTTAATTTTTTTTACAAAGAAAATAGTTTGATTTACACCAGTTTGCTTCAGTTTTATTCAAAATAAATCATAATAAGGTATTTACGTACTTTGGACACGAAATTATAGGCAAGTCTGCTTCAGAGAGTTCTATAGTAGGGTAGAGACTGAACCTACCAACAGCACAATGGACCAACATGGAGACAATATAAGGTGGAATGTGGGGCCCGATGGCCGAGTGGTTTGGATCGCAGGCCATAATGCTTGCAGTCCGCGCGCTGTAACGGGTACGGGTTCGATTTCCGCCTTTTCCCCGGGTGTACTTCCTTTCTCAGTATCAAAATTATAAATAAACTATCACCTTTGCCACTCTATTCGGGCTCCGCAGTGAGCCATGGATGCCGATGGCAGCTCAGTCATTTCTAATGAGTCTTTCTAAGCATATTGACTATAAATGCCAGTGTCAAGAGCACAAGCACTCATTATGATATCAATATATTTGTAATGCTTCTAAGTTCATTTTATTGTTTCAATTTCAGAGAATTTACCCATTATATCTACACAATACCCCAAAATTTAATTTTATTAATGAAGAGGAAAAATTTGGTAAGGAATGTATTAATGAAAATATTGATACTGCAAGTTGAAAACCAAAATAAAAAGTAATAAAAGATTAGGCAAACTCAAGAAAAAAAGTATAAAAAGTAAGTTTTTATGTAAGAACAAGCGAAATAGTTCTTCAATTTCGTGGACGTTACAAAACCCGCTATTTGCCATTACATTGACGGATCACATGTCAATGTTACTTAGTGAAAAGTTATCCTTCAGTAACATTTTAAGAGCTCAAAAAATGATGTTACACTCATCTTTATTTTATGCTATCAAATCCTTTTGTGTTACTTTCGAGTTTTCTCGAAATTTGGTGTCGGTATTCGGCTCGGCTGTGATAAAGTAAATGCTCGGGTACGGTATAATTTTTTTGCACGTTCTCATAGTTAGTTATGTCGTTGCAATTGTAGGGCGAAGTTTTTTACAGGCTAAACCAGAAAAGTACATTAAGGATGATCCAAAAACCTATATCCTCCTGACACGCCAGCCAAACTTCCTCACAAATTTTGTTTTAAACATGTGTTTCAAACAAATATATATTCAAAAGTATGTTTCGCAAGTAATTTTATTTTTTTAACGCTCTAAAGTCAACTCTCTAAACCAATTGGCTGAAAAATAAACTTGTTTTCACTTAATGGTTTTCTTGATTTCCTACGCCATTTTCGTTGGGTTGGGTAGATTTCTAGGCGCATTAGAGCTACATGGAGGGAATCGACGACGGTCTTCAAAATTTAAAATCACCGTCAAGTGACGAACCGATATCTGAGTAGGCACCAAATGCAAATTTTTTAGAGGAGACAACTCGAACAGAAAATGTATAGGCTGTTTTGCAATAGCCTTCTAGTAAAATTGGTAGCGAAAGCAACCTAGATCTTCAGTTTCCTTGGCTCGAAACATTGCAAGAAAGAAACGTTTTCCAGCGTCAGCCACTGGGGGTCAGATTTGGTATCTTTGAAGACTTGAAGTTTTGTACCAAGAGCGTTGTTGACTCGCACTTTCCTGTACGACGTAATTTTCCCCCTTGTAAATAGCTAATACAGTGTCACATCCTGTGAAGGCGTATATTGGTAAATATACAAATTTCAGGTTACAGTACAATAGACCTATAGCCTAATCTAAAATACTATATTATTTCCTTTTTATTGCTTTTCTTTGGTACAGCTGTGGAAATAAAAAGTACCCACTTGAGGTTATTTCATCCGTTAGTCACCATATAGAATCGGACCTTTTTGAGATTGTGTACAATTGACATTCTGAGTAAATTGCACGATACAAAATTTGCATAAGGGGCCGTCTTCATATTGAAAATATCACGATCTTTGAAATTTCCAATAGCAACACCCAATTTTAATAACTTAGAAATGTTAAACACTCTTGAAAACCCTTAAATCTAAGTTTTTGTTACATTTGGATGAATATTTGACGAGTTATTCAATCGAATCACTTGTGGACCTTTTGGGGACCATCTCTAAAATGACAAGCAAGCATGCATGCAAAGCCGTCTTTATTTATCAATTACACACGTAATCTTATACACAGTCCCCTAAAGGGTAATTAAAAGGTATTTTGTGATTTACTCAGAAAATTATGAATAAAAAAAATTTAAATTTGGGATTTCGCTTAATCTTCTTGTCTTAAAATTATTTCTTTAAAAATATTAAGGGGTTTCTATTCATATTTTTTAAAAAAATTAATATAATAATTATTTAAAATAATAAAATTGTTTTAAATACCCCAATATTGAATGCATTTTGTTTGGGTTATTATAATTTCTTTTCAGTAAAAAATTCGTTTCATTATCTTAATTATTTATAGATCGGGATAGTTTTTTATGTGCAACTCATTTAACATTATGGGACCTAAACTTTGCACGTTTCTAACTCCTCTAATAATGCTTAAAAACTAACAAAATTTGGCATTTCGTATTAACATAGGTCAGAGATTTGAAATATGGATTCAAAAGGGGGTGTTGCCATTGGAAATTTCAACGATCGCAATATTTTTAATATGAAGACGGCCCCTTATGCAAATTTTGTAACGTGCAATTAACTCAGAATGTTAATTGTACGCATTCTCAAAAAGGACCGATTGTATAGGGTGACTAACGGATGAAATAACCTCAAGTGGGTACTTTTTTATTTCCACAGCTGTACGTGTACTTTAAAGAGATAAATAAGGCTTATTTTGCTTTTAGAGTTAGCTAGAAAAATTCACTTTGGTTGATATTTACACGAATCAAGTCCTCTACTTTCTCCTCAATGTTCGTGATGAAAGTGAGCGTCCTAGATGAAAGTGAGCTGCATAAATGTTAATCTTGTGTGTTTCCTTGGTGGTATCCATCAAAAATAACAGTTGCTGGCCTATAACGAGAAGTTTTAGTTATGTAATTTGTGTATTACTCGCAAATCTGTTGATGTCGGAAAAATAACGAACGGTCGAATAATACCCCGTGTAAGGGTTAACTATGCTCCAAAATCCTAACGCTGCATACGATGTCGCCCCTAACGGTTGCGTTGGGTGCCTACTCAGGTGTCGGCTGGTCACTTGACTGTGGTTCTAAAATACGACGCCCGTCGCCAATAGCCCTCGTGAAGCTCTAGAGCGACGGTAATTCAAAACCTAACCTAACTTTCGAGAAATCTCTACTTTTAGTAATTTAAATTAGGCGTGCGTGCGTGTATCATAGTTCCAATTTAAGGGGTCATAGGAGTCTTAAAAATGTGCAAAGAAGGTACAGCTGTAGCAATAAAAAAGTACCCACTTGAGGTTATTTCATCCGTTAGTCACCCTATAGAATCGGACCTTTTTGAGATTGTGAACAATTAACATTCTAAGTTAATTGCACGATACAAAATTTGCATAAGGGGCCGTCTTCATATTAAAAATGAAACGAACTTTGAAATTTCCAATAGCAAAACCCAATTTTAATAACTTAGAAATGTTAAGCACTCTTGAAAACCCTTGAATCTAAGTATTTGTTACATTTGGATGAATATTTGACGAGTTATTCAATCGAATCACTTGTGGACCTTTTGGGGACCATCTCTAAAATGACAAGCAAGCGTGCATGCAAGGCAGTCTGTATTTATCAACTACACAAGTAATCTTATACGCAGTCCCCTAAAGGGTAATTAAAAAGTATTTTGTGATTTACTCAGCAAATTATGATTAAAATTTTTTTTTAATTGGGATTTTGCTTAAACTTCCTGTCTTAAATTTATTTCTTTAAAAATATTAAGGGGTTCCTATTTATATTTTTTTTAAAAAATTAATATAATAATTATTTAAAAATATAAAAATTGTTTTAGATACCCCATACCCCCCCACTTATTTTTCTGCCAGTAGCCCTAAACAGAAAACTTTATTTTGTTATTGCAAAATTATATTGTACTTATAACAACCATGTATTTTCAAAATCATATTTTTGTCAATGATTTTTTTATCAAGTGAAGCAGAACCGTGCGCCTTGGTTAGATATTTTTTAATAAAAAAAACTATTTAGTGCATTTAGATGTCTTCAGGACTTTTTGCAGTACGAAATTAGTATGCATCGATGCACTAATCATAACTTTTCTTCGATGTTATGAAGAAATTAAATTAAATCTTTTACATAAATTATTTGCGTTTATGACGTTTTGATAAGAGGCTAATTATATAATATATATTTGTATTCGAACCCCCTCTACCGTCGCCGATTTGAATATTGTTCTATTTAAAGAAGAATTTTTTAAAAAATGAGAAGTTGGTCACCATAAAAAAATAAACCATAATGTAGTTATAATGAAGATAGGGGAAACATATTTTAAACTATTATTTTCAAATATCTTATATTGACACTATAATTATTTTCTTAATTAAAATGTACTTCAAAACCAAACCAACTTTTAAAAATATTTTTTACGGCGTAAAATTTTCGGTAGCCTATCCCTGTTTTCTGAAATATAAAGAAAAGTTAAAAGAAAATATACAAGGTGGCCAGAAATAAAACACCCCTACTCTGACCTCCCTGGATATCGAACTACTCAGTGTAAAGGCTCAAAATTTTGTACACATACTATTTAAAATATGGGGAAACGGATTTCACGAAAAAAAAATTTAGTTCCAGAAATCACCGATAGGTGGCGCTGCACAACTGGAACTATGATCAAAAGACACAAATAATAATAAAAATTAAAATGTTTATGCGGAATGGAATGCTTCCATGCTTCCTTTTTAATTTTTCTGCCCCTTATGGAAAATAAAAATAGTAAAGAAGCTAGAACTCCCGTTGTAACTGCAATTTCATACTGTAACCAGAAAAATTTGCATAAAGCATGGTTAGAAGCCATGTTCTGGGTATAAAAGAAGTTAAAAGGTGGGGAATGTCATTCTTATTAGTGATGGCTGTCACGCTGCCAGAACGCGCTTTGCTTGTGAAGTTGTTTTACGAGAATAAAGGAAATGCTCCAGCAGCACTTCGAGAGTTTCGCCGACTTAAGGATTTGCGTAAGGGACCATTGCTTCCACAAGCTCTCAGGAGAATGATCGCTCGATTCGAGGAAACTGGACATCTTGGAGTTCAGCCTGGTCGAGGACGCAAACCGGATCGTTCAGATGTCGTTGAAGATGTTGCCACCGGTATTGTTGAACAGTCAATGGATAATGTTTTAGGCTGCAGTAGTGCACGTGCAGTGTCACGACACTTGAGTGTTCCCTCCTATAGCACAGTGTGGAACATACTCAGAAAAATGGTGCTTTGTTTCCCGTACAAAATCCGCCCTAATCAAGTACAATTGCTGGCCACAGACAGGGAGATGCGACTGACCTTTGCATTGACATTTCTTGCTAGAGTTGAAGTGGATGCATCGTGGCCGTGGCAGATTATGTGGAGCGATGAGGCCCATTTCCACCTCAGTGGAACAGTGAACACCCATAACTGTCGCATATGGGACACGACAAACCCCCGTACCTTCCAAGAGATTCCACTCCACTCACCGAAAGTTACAGTCTGGTGTGGATTCACAGCCACATTCATCCTTGGACCGTTCTTTTCCGAAGAGGTTACTCCCAATGGCCTTCAGACATGTACCGTGACGGCCAACAGATGCAAAAGGATGCTCGAAACATTTGTTGTACCCCATTTGCAGCAGCGCCAATGCCTTGACACCATTACTTTTATGCAAGATGGAGCACCTCCACACATTGGACTCCCTGTGCAACAGTTTCTTCGCCAACATTTCACCAATGACAGAATAATCAGTCGCGCGTTTCCGACAACTTGGCCATCTCGTTCACCGGATCTTAATCCGTGTGATTTTTGGCTTTGGGGACACTTAAAAAACCTTGTTTATCGAGAACGTCTGCAAACCTTGGCTGATTTGAAAGAGAGTATCAGTCTGCATGTGAGAAGCATCTCAGATGACCAGTTACGATCCGCAGTTGAACAAGCTGTCCACAGACTTCACATTTTACATCTTCAGGAAGGGAACCATATTGAGCAGCATTCCCTGCATCGATAACGTCCTTGTTTCATGTATGCTTGGTACTTTCAAATAAAATGTGTTTAAAACGTGTTTTTGTGTCTTTTCAGCATACGTCCAGTGGTACAGCGCCACCTATCGGTGATTTCTGGAACTAATTTTTTTTTTTCGTGAAATCCGTTTCCCCATATTTTGAATAGTATGTGTACAAAATTTTGAGCCTTTACACTGAGTAGTGTTCGATATCCAGGGAGGTCAGAGTAGGGGTGTTTTATTTCTGGCCACCCGGTATATAAATAAGGAGGGTGCGTGCAGACAATAAAACTTGAACTTTCCTTTTAGTTATCTGAAAAATGGTTGAGTAATAAGGATTTTCTTCTTAGTGCATTCATTTTACCCGATTTTTCCTTGAATAAATTTTTTGAAATAATTGAAATTTGCTTGCTTTGAAGTTTTAAATCTACTCCCGACTGACTTAGATCTTCTAAGTCAGTGGTTCTCAACCGGTGGGTCGCAACCCCCTGGGGGGTCGCAACAAGTTTTTAAAAGTAAAAATATATTTAAGTAACGTTTTATTGAATAATTTTACGACTAGAATGGAAGAAAAAAATCACCACACATTATTTTGCTTTATATCTTGGTTAATTTACATTTCAACTTTTTTTTTTTATGTTATTATTACATAATTTTAATTCAACTCGTTACGTTGCAGCAAGCTACGTTGTCTTGGGTTTTGATTATTGTTATATTTCTACCTTGTAGCTCGGCTCATTTAGGTGCATAAATATATCTGCTAAGTTTAAACAACCAAGTTGGGGAGCTAAAAAAATCCGGCCAATTCTGGTTAGCAACTTGTAAAAATATCATCAATTAAGGTAGCAGCTCAAATAACTTGTTCAAAACCTTCCCACGGGACAGCCATCGTAAAATAAAATTTTTTTTACCAAAATAAAATAGTTAATAAAGAGTACAGCATGTGTAGGATGGAGGAGGGGGGGGGGGTCACGAAGTTATTTTGTGGCATTAGGGGGTCGTCACCTACAAAAGGTTGAGAACCACTGTTCTAAGTTAAACAACTTTTTTACTGAAAAAACATTTTATTCAACATTTTCATTATTTATCTTTGTTCCGATGTTCTGTATCTAGTAATAAAATATTAATTGAAATTTATTTAAAACAATAAAAACTTTGTCTTCGTTTTTTCATGCACTCCTTTAAACTCTTCTCTTTCTGGAGAGTGCAGTAGTAAAGTAAAAGGAAGCCGCCCCGGTGGCACACTCGTTAGGATTCTAGCCTTTGGAGCTGCTGGGGTCGGGTTCGAATCCCGGTCAGGCATGGATGTTTGTGACTGTCAATAAATGTTGTTATTTGTCTATGTGTTTGTGTCGTCACTTTCTTTGTGTGTCTCTTGTGCTTGTGTCATTTCTGGGGCTTAGTACAATAGACTTAAAGTCGCAGTGCTTGGCGATCTTGCCCCTCACCAAGAAAGTCATAAGTCATAAAGTAAAAGGAATAAGCTCGTGAATTCCGCAGAACTAGCCCATCGATATTAGCACTGACAGCTCTAAATGAGTTACAGCTTAGAGACGTGTTTTTCTCAAGACTTTCCCCTTGCCATGTGGTATGCGTAAAGATCACGTAACCTTAAAATAACCAATTGAGTCATCTTCCCCTGAAAATCTTTCCTATTTGTTTTCGGTCATGGCCGTAGGCCCTTCTAGTTTGTAGATAATCTGTTAGTTTTAAAAGAAATATTTACTTTACTTTTTTTAAACCCAGAAATAAGGTGCTTTAACTTACGGAAAGCACAACCTTGATTTTTCAATTTTTCAATATTTTGTCATCGCACAGAGATTCATAGGAAACGTAAATAATGAAATACTTTTTCAGGTTTTGTGAACAGTTTGTAATGCCTTTTTTAAAAAATTATATTTTTAATAAATACCTGTCAGAGTGGAAATTATAATTACTTGAATTCAGTGATTATTCAGATTATCTTGAATGTAAACTGCAGTCACATAAATATTAACGAATAAGCAAATACTTGACAGAATTTGACAATTGAATAATGATAATTGGAAATAATTTAAAACGTATATGATCGCACACATAGATTTTAAGTATGAAGTTTTGAATTTTTAGATATAGAATTGTTGTTAGTATAATCAATTACGATTCGTTTTGAAAAATCAAATTTCTGTCATAATCCTGATCACATATCGTAAATCACATCTTTACTCAAGCGAATACGAACAACAATAAATCTGTTTAACAAAAGAATCATTAACATCACTTTAAAAAAAATAAGTTGCTTAAATTTTCTTATTAAGTCGTTATATGTTAAGGTATTAACGTAAGATGGCAAATGCGCCAATCTATTATCTGACTAAAGCAAGTTATTTTTTCTAAGATTGAAAAGCTTGGTGGAAGAACGTGCTAAGTTACATTAAAAAAAAAAAGATTTTGTGTCAGCAAACATATTATTATTTCCTTTAAAGATAGGGTCACATGGGGGAATTATGGATCACTCTCTTTCCGGGGTAAATAATGATCACTAAGTTTTAAGGATTAAAAATGGTTTTTAGAAAAAAAAATTAAGCCAAGTCATCCTTATACATTCTTTTTTCTTATAGCAAGTTCAAAAATAATGTAACTCTGCAGCAAAAAATAGAAAAAAAAATACTTTTTACACTACTATAAAAACATCTTCAAAAAAGATTGTCTTTGAAAAACCTGATTTTTTTTTTAAGATCCATACTGGAGAAACATATTTGAACTAACTATTTTGTTGGTGCTATTTTTCAATAGGAAAATGTCTAAGCTTTTCAATCCGATAAAAAAAATTTCATAATAATTTTTTTTAATGATTTTAAAGGTATATCGATTTATCCCCCAGTTTACTGGGGTAATTCTTGATCACTGGGGTAATTCTGGATCAGTGATATTTTTTAATTTTTCATGTGTTTTTAGCTAAGTGGTATATTTTGTAGCATAAAATCAGATTAGGCTGTCTTCCAAATTTCATTAAAAAATTCAAATTAGAAGTTTATTTAAAACTTAAATAACAAAAAATTTAATCTACATTGAAATAGCATGAAAATTCTATTTTTATTCAATATTTTCACTGTTGCCATTGCTTTAAACTTACGAGAAAATTTATTTAAAATAAAAACTTTTGAAAGAATATTTATTTGTGCTATATAATTCAGTTTGGATTGCTGTAATAAAGTCCATTGAATTTTTTTTGTCAAAATAGAGTTCTTTTGATGGTTCATTATACATGTATGAAGAAAGATGCATAGAGAATTCTAACTTGGCATAAAAAAATATGCCAAGTTTCGCTTTCATTACCTTTATGTGCTAAAAAAATCTTTTTATATGCTAAAAATTATATAATTTGGAATATTAATTTACTTTTGACACCTATTACTATAAAAAATGGGTGATCCATATTTACCCCATGTGTGATCCATAATTGCCCAAACCCGGGGTAATTCCTGATCACTCAATAATTAAAATAGAACTAATAATAATTAAGTTTTAGGTAAATTGATTATTTAAATAAATTCTAAATTATTTAAGCTTACTCCATGCAAAATTAAATCTTTCTATCTTTCATACTTTAGAAAAAAATAGGATGTTGTGATTTTTTGATCCATAATTCCCCCATATGACCCTACGGCATGTCTTGGCCCGCTAATGGGCTTTTGCACCCAGGAGTTTAGTTTAGTATATAGTTCCTTAATCAAGTACTGGAAAGATGTTCTGATATCGTAGGCTGAATCGGATACAAACGACCTTGATGGGTGCCATTACGCTGACAGTCTGTGCACTGTAACGAGTGCCGGTTCGATTGCCACGAAAATATCACCCCCCCCCCTTAAAAAAAGTTATTTTCTTATTGATTTAATTTTTTTGTGTCAAAATATCAATGCACTTGTTTCACATTCTCCACAGGAATGAGCCTCACTTACTAGTTTCAAGTAGAATTTTTTTTTCAAGTCACGACTCGTTTCTCATTGTAATTAGCCCAGAACTATTGCTCGCACTTACATCATAAGCGACGTTCTATAAGTGTTAAAAAGGAACCAAAAACGAAAGTTTTAAAATCTACAATTTGTAGTTTTAAATTATGCAGCCCGTCGCACCGTCACCAACAGCTCTCGTGTGGCTCTAGTCCGATGATAATCCAAAACCATCCTACGTCACCTGACTGTGGTTCTAAAATACGACGCCCGTCGCCAATAGCCCTAGTGAAGCTCTAGTGCGACGATAATTCAAACCTAACCTAATCAAAACCATCCTAAAATCTACAAATCAAATAAAGACATTCCACAGTGTAGGCATAGGTAATAAAATATATTTTTTACCGTAAATTGCAATAAAACTAAGAGACATTGTCATTACTCTGTATAATTTAAAAGCGTCATTAAGTGTAACTTATATTACTCCTAGTAGGATTTTAACAACTATTATCTTTACTCTCAATTGTATGGCAACACTTTAAATATCAAGAAAATAAATATTTACATTTTTTTTTCAAAATAACCAATTTATCAATACAGCGCCAAATATAGTAACCCCATCATTTTCACCCCAGAGAAACTTTATCTGGAATAAGGAATGCCCATTAAAACCATAGAGATGTTAATAAAAGTATTAGAGTGGAAGTCACGTGACCTATCTATGCTAACGACGGGACGAGCCTGGGGGCCGCCATCTTAGAGATAGGGACCAACTTTTTAAAGTGGAAAGTGCTTAGAAAAAAATAAATTTAATTCTAAAATATTAAAAAAATACCATAAAAATACTAGCTGCATTTTGGAATATTTTTAGTGACTTTAAAACAACTTGAAACGCTTTTGTAGTATATTTATATTATTTATTTGGTAATTTTAGAATTAAACTTTATTTATTGCGTAGCATTCTTCTCTTTATGTGATGACAACACTGGCTAACTTGCCGCCACCGCCGCCACATTAAGAAGAAGAATACTCGAAAAATAAAATTTAATTCTAAAATTACAAAATAAATTTTATAAAAATACTAGAAAAGCGTTTCAAGTTCTTTTAAAGTCACTAAAAATATTCCAAAATGTGACTTCCACTCTAATACTTTTATTAAGATCTCTATGATTAAAACTATGAATAAAATTTTAATTATTGTTGCCAAAATGTGTTTCAAGGAACTTTAAAAAAAAAACGATGTTAGTAATTTTTTAGAGCAAAAATATTGAATGAAAACTTTAAAAAACTATAGGAACTGCTAGACGCGAAGTTATTTATATTAACGAACGAGATTTATTGACGAGCTTTTTTATTTACGAACGAGCTTTACATTCAATCGTTGGATATTCTTTTACAACTTTTTAAATTTGAATTCTAGTCCAACGGACGATGCTAATATCTTCTAATTTGTACTAAGTCTAAACCTACTAGTCGTTTACTTCTTTAAGTTGGAAATATTTGTTTTTGAAAATCGATCGATTGTTTTCTGCTGTTGAAGCTCTAAAGAAAAAGGACTAAATCTGTAAGTAATGTCACCAAATCTTTTATATACAGTAAACTCCCGATTATCCGCGGGTGGATTATCCGCTTTGCGGATTATCCGCGGGCCATTATCCACTCCCCTCCCATTTTTCAGTTCAAATATAAAAAATTAAAAAAAAAAACCGATAAATATATTTTATTTGTTTCAAAACTTTTTGGAAGAATGCTTTTCAAGAACAGCGAACAAATTAAAAGAACGACGATTACATTTAGCAAGAACAACGAATACATTAAAATAAGAATGACTATAGGAAACTTGGTGTTCGCATGTTCAGCCAGGTGCACATTACTAACAGGTTTTTGTCAAAAAGCGTCACTTGTAAAATAAACTGCGCGCTATTTTAATTGAATTGCTTTGTGTGATTTTGATACTAGCGAAATGCGGGAGAAACTAAAAAAAAGTCTTGACAATTCAAGACGAACTACAACTCATTAAAAGATAGAAAACGGATCCTCTAAAAATCAAATGTGCTTGCAGTATGGCATTGGAGAAACGATTGTAATAGACATTTGAAGTAAGTAAATTTGTACATGCTATATACGATTACGGTAATTTACTAAAATAAAACTCAGAAGAAATTTTGTTTGTAGGCATTTTCTTCATTTTTGCGGATTATCCGCGAATTCGCTTATCCGCGGAGGCCGTGCCACCCAATTCCGCGGATAATCGGGAGTTTACTAAAACTGTTCAACTAGTTTCACAACTGTAAAGATGTGCCTATTAAATTCGAAAACAAAAAAAATATTTCAATTTATTTTTAATCATAATAATTGTTTAAATTTAAACTTCCCCTTGATTGTCCTTAATTTATTTTCACTTACGCTGAATTGTTTTGTTAGTGAATTTGTTTAAATTAATATATCGCCATGGAATTTGTTTTATTCTATGTGCAACCATTGAAAAAGAAAGTGATTATTTTTAAATTTTACAGTGTAAAGAAATATATTTAAATAGTGAATTATTTATAGTTTAGGGGGGATTTAACTTTATTTCTTAAAACCGCACAGTTTTGAAAGGAATTGTGCTTTGATTTCAATTAATCGCAAGCAGATTTTAACATCCGCTTTGCTTGCGAAGATGATTTGTTAGTGAAATTCCTAGTACCTCTACGCTGGGCATCTACTATTTCAAGTGCCGTCATCGTTTAGAAAATGTTACGAAGACCTCAAACACAAGACATCTACCAATTTAATTGTACACTTTAGTACATCATAAATGGGAATTATAATGTGGGAAATTCGATGACATAGAGATGGTTTTGTAGGATTGTTAAGTTATGGAAGCAACGGTTGAAAGGATTTGGGCTACGTAACTTCGTAATTCCATTGAGGAGTTGCTTTAATTGTTAAAAAAACCAATGAACTGGCAGTTCGGAGCATACGATGTTATAAAAAAAGAGCTTAGTTTCGATTTGGCGGCTTAACTTTTGTTGCCAGGTAGCAAAAATGTACTAGCCGAACCGATCGCCAAAAGTCGCCAAATAGCATTCCAGCCCGAATACGCTAGGTGTTCCATTTTAGTAGAAAAAATAATGAAAAATAAATTCATTTTGATCATTTTATTTTTATGATGTTAAATAAACTTAACTCCATAGGGGGATTACTTTTATGTTGGTGTTACATCTATGGTACAATGGCCAGTCTGCTCATTGGCGATATTCGACAAGCTTGAAAATTTAACGTAGTGTTGCTTTACCTTCCTCACTCTTCTTCGAAGGTCTCAAATATCGCCAATGAGCAGACTGGCCATTGTACCATAGATGTAGCACCAACATAAAAGCAATCCCCCTATGGAGTTAAGTTTATTTAACATCATAAAAATAAAATGATCTAAATTAATTTATTTTTCATTATTTTTTCTATTAAAATGGAACACCTAGCGTATTCGGGCTGAAATGCTATTTGGCGACTTTTGGCGATCGGTTCGGCTAGTATGTTTTCGCTACTTGGCTGCAAAAGTTAAGCCGCCAAATCGAAACTAGCTCTTTTTTTATAACATCAGATGCTCCGAACTGCCAGTTCATTGTTTTTTTTTTAACAATTAAAGCAACTCCTCAATGGAATCAAGATTTATTATAAAAATAGAATTTTTAAACAAATATATATTTCAATGTATTTTTTTTTGTGTAGAAAACTGGAACTATGGAAGACGGATCCAATGAAACGAATCGTCCAGGAGACGTGGAAGGACCACTGGACGCAGACAACCAACAGCAGCAAGACTTGGAACGTCGGGAGCGTCGAGAAAGGGCCGTCGAGAGGCAACGAATCCGTCGTAGTCGACCAGTCCAATTCAAGCTGCCAACTGAGGAGATACCGGAAGCAGATCTCGACGATACAAAGTGTGGCATTTGCCTGAGAACCGCCAGATCTTATAAGCGCACCAGGCAACCAGTGGCGAGGACCCCATGTGGTCACTTCTTCTGTATTCGATGCATCGCCAAATGGAAGAAAGATTCCCCGATTTGTCCAACTTGCAGGCAAGCTATACGGGGACCCACAGGTGATAGGGGTCTGTACAGGTTCCACGTCGTTTAGTGTGTTGGAACTGGATGATTTTACTATGCCCTAAGACTGCGTTATTATGATGTTCCCTAAAATTCCCTATTTCGTACTTTGAACATTGGACTGCTAAAACTAGCTCAAAATTACTGGGATTGCGAAGTATAGTTAACATTTTATTTCAAGTGAATTGTGAGGTGTGTTACAGTGATATGTTTCGAATACAATCTCTCCGGCTTTCGATATTGGGACAAATGAAACAAAATTTTACATTAATAGGATTGTAAAAGATGATAACTGATATACTTTCGATATTGTGAAATGAATAAAAAGCACTAAACATTGAATGTCTCTATATCTTATTCGACTCTTCTTCTTTAGTAAATATTTGTATCATTGTGAACTTTTAACCCTTTCAGTCGCAAAAATTTACTACACTACAGAAACATCTGATATTCACAAAATAAGCTTATTTTAGGTCAAAAATAAGAGTTCCATAAGAAAAAAAATTCATTTCAATTTTTTATATGGTTTTTGACATAATGCCATAATTTTTTTAGCGCACACACATGTACTTAAATTTAATAATTCATTTCAACTGAAAATATATTTAACTACGAACAGAAACTTTCGTCCGTTGAAAATTTTTAAGAATTTCTCATTACATAAAAACTTCTTATGATAATTCGTAATGCATTAAGGGGTCATAGGAGTCTTAAAAGTGTGCAAAGAAGGTTCTGCAAAACATAGTTTAATCTTTCATGTCATTTTTGAACTACTCAATGTATAAGTATAAATTTTTTATGTGTAATTCTGCAAGATTTATTTATTATAAAACAAGTTTTAAAATTTATGAAACTTTAGCCAAAACTAAAATAAATGATATTAAACATGAAGCTATTTGAACACATTGTGATTAGGCTTGCGCGGCAAATTGTGAGGTCAAAATTGAAATATGACCAAGAAAATGACTTTATATTGTACAAATATATACAAATAAAGACTTATACCTAAATTCTCAGCTCAATTTTAATTAGAAATTATTTTAAGAACTTTTTGTCGAAAAAAATTAATAAAATGTTTGAAATTTTGATTTAAATTTTTTTAAAAAATAATTTCTAATTAAAATTGAGGTGAGAATTTAGGTATAAGCCTTTGTTTGTACATATTTGTACTATATAAAGTCATTTTCTTGGTCATTTTTTCAATTTTGACCTCAAAATTAGCCGCGCAAGCCTAATCCCAATGCGTTCAAATAGCTTTATGTTTAATATCATTTCTTTTAGTTTTGGCTAAAGTTTCATAAATTTTAAAATTTGTTTTATATTAAATAAATCCTTGTAAAGTTACATATAAAAAATTATACTTATATATTGAGTAGTTAAAAAATGACATGAAAGATCAAACTATTCTTTGTAGTACCTTTTTTGCACATTTTTAAGACTCCTATGACCCCTTAATCGAAGAGAGTAGAAGAATTCAAAACGAATCGCCGTAGTTAATGGAGACTGGAAAAAAAATTGCGCATTTTTGGACCAACTTTGCTGGTCCTCTGGCCAGTTATGTTGGTCGACAATTTTCGTTTTTTTTTTTTTATTTTGTGTATCTTGCGTTTATTTATCATTGGAAAAGTTTTTGAAAGTTTTTAAAAGTCAAATCAGTAACGTGTCACAATTAGTTATTAATATTTTGCAAAGATATCTTATTTGTTTTATATTGTCACATCATAGATATATGAAGAGTACACGGGAAGAACCGATTGATTTATTAGGCGGACGCCCGCAATTGTCTGCTTGGCGGACATTGGCGGCAGAAAACCGATTTCTCTCTTTCTTCTTCGCTTGGTCCAAGCGCCGAAATCGTCAATCGCCTGAATCTTGGTAGCTAGGAACGACAGAAGTTTTGAAAATGAGTATTATTTTTTATATGCTACGGCCCCTTTCAAAAATTTGGGGTCTTGCAAGCAACTCAAAAGGTATTGGATAAACAAAAATTCTCAATTCTTTAGGATATTGATCCTAAAGAATTGAGAATTTTTGTTTATTCAATATGTTTTGTTTATCCAATATGTTTTGTTACGGCCTTAATAATCCATCTAACTTTTTTTGTGTTGCTGTACATCAGCTCTTTCTATAAATATATAAACTGATTCAATTTCCTAAAAATTAATTTCTTTTGCTTCGACATTAATTGCATTGGCTCAAACAATCTCAAATTTGTCTATCAAATAATTAAATAATCTTAGTATAGATTTGATTTTTTCAATAGATTATAGAGAATTGTTAGAGTTTGTGTATGACTTATGACTTTCTTGGTGGGGGCTGACAAGCACTGCGACACTTTGTCAAAAAAAAAATCTTTAATAAATGATTGATTGCAAAAGTTCATGCCTGATTCCAAATAAGTGCTATTAACTCAATTTGCTAGCTTTAGAAACTTATATAACGCATTTTGCAAAATTAAAATGTATTGATCAACTCTTTGTGCATTCGGTTTGAATAGAAATGTCTTAGTGAATAACTCTTTTATTGCATTATTGATTTTTATTGAAAAAAGAACTTCTAAATTGGTATTACTGGAATTGAACTATCGCGATAAATAAAGGTTTAATTATCGATTAATCAAATACATGTAACTTGAGCGTTTAACCAAAATCTTGTCTTTAAACTTGTGAAAGTTTATGGAGTTGGTGTTACTACATTTTTAACTCCAACACATTGAAGAAGAAATGATATTTGCATCAAAAATAGCTTTTACTCTCATGGATTGAAAATACTCATTAGAAAGCATAAAATAATTGGGTTTTCTGATTTCTAATTTGATAACATCCAGTCGATTGAAGTAAATTTTATTTATTTAGTCGGAACTTAATTGATTAGTTCTTCGTGATTTTTTTTTCAATACATAACCAGAGAACTAACTGTTATATTGAAAAAGAAATGTAGTCTTTGATCAGTAGTAAATCTTGTACAACGCAAATAATAACTATGATAGTTGATGTAATATCTTCAAGCATGAACAGCAACATTTTAACTGAAGATATTGGAACGTTTTGTCTGTTATTTTTCATGGTTTTTGCCGGATATATACCAGATGGAAGATCTCCAAATGCAAAAAGTGTATTCAAAAGAAGGTTGGCAATAGCCTTCAGATTTTTCTGGGACATATTTTCTGTTTTCTTCATGATCATGTATGCTCACGTAATCCTAAATCCAGAAGTAAACGCACATTATCTACATATGTTTGATATTAGTATGTTGATCTTGCTCCGTTTCGCTTTGAGACAAAGAATAAAAAAGTTGGTCAAATTCATTAGGGCACTCAAATGCTTGAAACACTCATTTACAGTTCAAATGAAGTACAAGAGTTATACCTGGCCAGTACTCCTTCTATTCATCTCAATTTTATGGAATTCGATGCTTGACTTGAGCAGTTTTGTGATTGCGGAAAAGCCTACCTCTGATCATTTCTTGATACGCTTCACCCTGGGTGGACTCACTGACATTTCCCGAACCAAGAGTCCGACATTTTCACTGTTCTGTATTATCGCCACGACGTCATTGCTTAATGTATTTAAGTACGCCACCATTGTGATTTCGTTGATTGTTTGTTGTGAGGCGCAGATTTCAAGCTACAGAGTTTTCTGCAGCTTAAATCATTCAGTCGAGAACATTCTAGAATCGAAAATACTCTCGAAAAGCGATCTCATCAGGATTACATCTGAATTCCAGAGAGCCTCAAAAGTTGTCAAGACCGCAAATGATTGCCTGTCACCAATCGCATTTGCGCTCATCGCTTTCCATGCTTTTGACATAAGCTACGTCATCACTAAATTAATTGTAGTTCCCACAAACTATTTCGTGTACTTTAGATCAGTATGTCATATTATGCAGTTTCTGCTTCACTTGGTCCTGCTAGTGCTAACTTCGTGCTATGTCGAAGCAGAGATGTTGAAGACTCAAAATATGGTACTGCGAGCTAACTCGGAGGACCCCTCACAGGTTTTGCTGTCCACTTCCCTTCTGCACTCGAGCAGAAAGGAATCCGTCTTAAAGCCAATGGGAATTTTTAAGTTGGAAGAAAGGTTTATTCTGGTTTTCATTGGTGTGATTGTGAGCTACGAGGTAATGATATTACCATATTTAAGCTCTACCGCCACAAGTCAATGAACACTTTCCTGAAAACAACATGATTTGTTTTATCTGTAGCACAATTTTTGTCGTATTTCTGCTGAAAGTTTAATTAATTAACTTGAATGTCTCTGGAAGTTATGAAGCCGAAAGAAAGGTTTATTTTCATTGGTGTGATTGTGAGCTACGAGGTAATGATATTACCATATTTAAGCTCTACCGCCACAAGTCAATGAACACTTTCCCGAAAACAACATGATTTGTTTTATCTGTAGCACATTTTTCGTCGTATTTCTGCTGAAAGTTTAATTAATTAACTTGAATGTCTCTGGAAGTTATGAAGCCGAAAGAAAGGTTTATTTTGGTTTTCATTGGTGTGATTGTGAGCTATGAAGTAATGATATTACCATAATTAAGTTTTACCACTATGAGGGATTGAACAATTCGGTTATAAACTAACAAGAAATTATGCTATACAATGTTTGATGTTAACCGCTCTTTAAAGTTTAAGTCTTTGTTAGAGGCCCTTATTATTCCAATAAATAATCCTATTTGGATTTGTCATATATTTAAAGAATATCTTGATTCTGCAATTTGCTGAAGAATATTACAATTTCATTTGTAGAACCTACAAGCCGCCTCTAGAAGTTATTGAAAAAAGGGTGAAATTAAGAGGGTTCAGAATGCAAGCGAACCAATTCCACTTTTTATCATTTTCGTGTTAGCAGCGGAACTGCAAGCACTTTATATGTACAGGGTGAAACAAACAAAAGTGTCCCCGGTCTAGAGATAAAAATTCGACAGAAATGTTGCCAAGTCTAAAACCAAAACAAAAACAGGTTTCTAACTGAAGCTATTGATCGATTCAATATTAAGACCAAACAAACGCTTTGCGACTTATTTGCCAACAACTGCGCTATGGTTTTAGAAGCTAGTTGAAATGAAATATAAACAAAGTGTGCAGGGCTGATCAAGAAAAGTTCCTACTAGTGATTATTTGATTGTTTCGGTAGTTATTTATCCTAGAGAATCGGACCTTTTTGTTTTTGGTATACAAAACATTCTAAATTGATTGCAAGACACAAAATTTGGATTATTTGACGTCTTTGCACAATGCGAAGTAAGATCTGAACTTGCCACTAGTCTATGAGTAGCTCTAATGTGAAGCTAATACGATCCAACCAATACAAAAACAGGTGTCAGGTGGCTTCAAGAGTTTTTTTCGCCAAGCATTTCAACGTATTCCTATCTCTAACCCGGGACCACTTTTGTTTGCCTCACCCTGTAGAATTTCAGTGCAATAATAAAAAATTACTTTTTCACATAATATGCGCTAGCAACAGCAATTATTATTATTTTTTTTCAATTACTACAGCCTAGCAATTAATAACGAAGAAGTTCTAGGGAGAGCAAATCAGATACCAATTAAATTCGAAAGTAAGAAACGAAAGTGGCAGTGGATTGGTCAAAATTCAAGATAAGACGGCGTTTGCCTGGAATCCCCAGGGGCACCGAAAGAGGGGAAGACCAAGAAACACTTGGAGACGGACGATCGAGAAAGAACTGAAGGACGTGAGGACAACATGGCGGGAGGCGAAACATCTGGCCACCAACATAGTAAGAATCTGATGGAGGCCCTATGCTTCAGTGATGGAGTGACCGAGGGCTAAGTAAGTATGTAAGTACAGCCTAGCGGCTTTAACCCTCTAATGCATGAATTTTTATTTTCATAACAAAAAAATATATATGTATCTAATACTCACACATTACGGGAAAAATACTAAAAAAAATAACTGCTTTAGAATATAAATGATTTCAATTTTTAATTTTTTTTCCATGAGACAAAAACCAACTGAAAATTCCAATTCTGATAATAATGACTAGAAAAATACTACTATTATTTCAAAATAACCCTTTTTAGCTATGATTATTTTTTAAAGTAATTTATTAGTATTCGGTACTAATATTATTATTCTTTGAATTCTGCCAAAAAACGTAATTTCACAAAAGTTAATGACCTCACTCTTTAATTTTGAATACACTTTTACTACTGTCATCTATGAGGATTATTAGTAACTCAAACTTTAAAATGAAATGTAATAGATGAAAAAAACACAGATTTGTCTTGGAGGAGATCTAATTTAGTAGAATAAAGTGGATTAGGTTACTTGTTACCAAACGGTAACAGTATGCATTAGAGGGTTAACTTTAAACGTCTGCAACACAAAGAAGCTTTTTATGGGCTTGGTTCACTTGTATTCTGAGCTCTCCATATAACTGGAGTCATTCGGATTATGTGACATACTCCATACTTCCTTGCTCTGTGACAGTAAAAATTCTTCCTGTGTCTGTCTTACGCATAGAGATCTTAATAAAAGTATTAGAGTGGAGATCACGCGACCTATCTATGCTAACGACGGGACGAGCCTGGGGGCCGCCATCTTGAGTCCGAGACCAACTTTTTTAAGTCGAAATTGCTTAGAAAAAAATTAATTTAATTCTAAAATATTAAAAAAATACCACAAAAATACTAGCTGCATTTTGGAATATTTTTAGTGACTTTAAAAGAACTTTTAACGCTTTTCTAGTATTTTTATAATATTTATTTTGTAATTTTAGAATTAAATTTTACTTTTTGCCTAGCATTCTTTTTCTTTATGTGATGGCGACACTGGCAACTTGCAGCCATCGCCGTCACATTAAGAAGGAGAATACGTGAAAAATAAAATTTAATTCTAAAATTACAAAATAAATATTATAAAAATACTAGAAAAGCGTTAAAAGTTCTTTTAAAGTCACTAAAAATATTCCAAAATGCAGCTAGTATTTTTGTGGTATTTTTTTTAATATTTTAGAATTAAATTTATTTTTTTCTAAGCAATTTCGACTTAAAAAAGTTGGTCTCGGACTCAAGATGGCGGCCCCCAGGCTCGTCCCGTCGTTAGCATAGATAGGTCACGTGATCTCTACTCTAATACTTTTATTAAGATCTCTATGGTCTTACGTGATAAATGCTTATAAAGCGGGTCTTTGATGAAGCTCACAAGCTGAAATATATTATCAATTAAGTTCCCACATGTGCTATCTAATTGTTGTGATAGGATCAGATTTACTATACAGTAACCATTGGCATTGGATCTGATCCTGTATGATTTTATGACTCTTAGTGTATTTGGCTGTTTGTATCTATTGTATACTTCCTGGTTGTACAAACTTATCCAAACATCGTTCTCTTTGATTGCCCCAAAAATTGACCGAAGGATTTTAAGATTAGAGATTTGGAGGGGGTTTAGTTATAATATTAAGAGTACAGGGGAAAAACCGCTTGATTTTGTAGAAGCTTTTCCTCAATTGGCCTCTTATGTGATGATAGTGAGAAATCGTCTAAAGCAACCTGTTACTCGCTTTTTTTTCCTTTCGTGGCAACCCTGATTCACATCAGAGATCAGTGGACACGAGTCACACGTTCGTGCCGCGAATGAAGAACTGAAATAAAAACCGGTTTACTGTCGCCAATGTCCGCCAAGCAGACACAATTACGGGAAGACTCCTATTAAATCAAGCGGTTCTTCCCTTGTACTCTTCATATGTCATAAATTCATTAAAAGACCGAACCATAAATTTCCTTATTAGCTTTGAACAATTTGTCTTAGGTTAGGCTTTTATTAAGACTAAATGTATCCCGCACCATCAGCTGTTTTATGACTAATAATTATTTCTTTTGTTTATTTTGAAAAAATAAATACAATTCTTAAATTGAGAAAATATTTATTTTCTATTGATACACTATATTACATTGTTACATAAATAAACGTTTGTGCACAATTGAGAAAGGGTGCAGGGTTGTCTGTTCTTTGAACCCTTATAATAATGCACTATACTTCATTGTTGCATAATTAACCCTTTCAGTCCCAAAAATTTACTACACTACAGAAACATCTGATATTCACAAAATAAGCTTATTTTAGATCAAAAATAAGAGTTCCATAAGAAAAAAAATCATTTTAATTTTTTATATGGTATTTGAAATAATGCCAAATTTTTTTAACTGTGGAAAACAACACAATAAAAATATATGTATTACCTAAAGACACTTCGAGTTATATACTTTAAGGTATCTGACCATATTATTAAAAAAAATTAGTAATTATTCTAACCGAAATAGTTTATATTGTGGTTTAAATGTGTGGAACTGAAGTGAACTTTTCAAAAATCAGGTGAAACGCTTGCTAGCTATTTTCTAAATAAAAAAATAGCAGTTCTGACTTCTATTGAGATTAATGTAAAATATTGTCTAATAGAACCAAGTATGAAGAATCGAATGATATGTGTTTGGATGTCGTACCGGGACATAAACATTTGAAAAAAAAAAGTATTGAAAGTGATAATGTCAAATGGCATCACTGGGACTGAAAGGGTTAAACGTTTGGGTTTACTTGAGGAAGGCTTAGCCTTAGTTTGTGCTTTGGCCTTGATAATGAAAAAAAAACAGCATTAACTGAAGGCCTTAAAACATTCAATAAAGTTGTACCATTGTTTAATTGATTATTTATTCAATTATTTTCAATCGAGGAAATGTATTTAAAAAATGTTATTATTCAATAAATTTCCTTCTCAAGAAGTTTATAAAAAAAATTTTAGTTAACTTTTGAAGCACTTATAAATAAATTTGTGATTCTTGTAAAATATATAATGGCGATTTCTATAATTGATTAATTAAAATAAATTTATGCTTAAAACCTGCACAATTTATGCCACCTTAGAAGTATTCTTTTGACCATCTTTATTAAAATTTCATCATAACTATTGTCTATTTTATTCGGTCAGTTTATAAATGTCTTAAAATTTTAGTGGCTTTTAAATTAACTTTCAAGCATAGATAAACAGACCAAATTCAAAAACTTCCTCTAATAGTGATACTGGTTGTAACAAAGAAAGGAATGTTTTTATACTATGTACATATAACTTAAATTAAAAGGTTAAATTCCTAAAAGCAAGCGCTTGGCAGGTTGTCCACCATTTTTTTTAACCTGTTCAATCCATAAACTCCTTAAATCAATTTCTACCAAGCATTGGTAGCATTCAAATACTTCTGAAGGATTATATGTGTAATTTCCCAAAATGCCATTGAAAGCGATCATGGCTCGCCACTTCCCAATGTGATGTCATACGTATTTCCTTTTCCTAGTTAATTTTTGTAATAAATTTCAGCATATTTCATAGATAGTAAAAAATGAAAGAATTCTAATACAATTGCGAGGCAGAACGACAGGTAATGAGAGTATTCGTATTAAGTATATTCTTAATGATATACGCTCAATTTACTAGCACTATCAGAAATGGATACTCAAACTTAACGAACATTCTTTTTTCATTTTTTTTAAAGAAATGATGTCTTAAAAAAGCTAGTAAATCTTTCATCAAAGCGGAGTAAGTTTGGGTATGAGAGCTTATCATGTAAACTCACGTTGCCTCGCTATGAATGGATTGGCAAAATTGACGAAATTATTTTGACGATAGAAGATTCCTCAAAACTGAGACAGATATTCCAGGAAGTGTTTTCTGTATGAATCATATTTTATTTGTCTTTACACAATGCTGAACAACCATCAGATCATGTTTGCTGTCCGAAAAACGACACAAGGAAGCACCCGCTTCTAGGAATTCACTAAAGCAGTGGTTCTCAACCGGTGGGTCGGGACCCCCTGGGGGGTCGCGGAGGGATCCTAGGGGGGTCGCAAAAAGTTTTTTTAAAAATAAAATATATATTTAAGTAACGTTTATGCAATAATTTTACAACTAGAATGGAAGAAAAAATCACCACATTATTTTACTTTATATCTGGTTAATTAACATTTCAACTTCTTTATGTTTTTATTACATAATTTTAATTCTAGTATGGGTTACGTTCCAACAAGATAATGAAAAACTTGTGCTTGTCAGAACTTTTAAATTCGTAACATAATTGGAAGTTCTCAAAATTATATTTCTTAGCATAAACATTCAGTTTCTTTTTAAGAATCCATTAATTTTGTCTTGGGTTTTGATTATTGTTATCGTCCGACCTTGTTGCACGGTATTTATTTCATTTAGGTGCTTAAATACGTCTGCTAAGTAAGAAAGTTGAAACAACAAAGTTGGGGAGCTAAAAAAAACCCGCCCAATTCTGGTTTAGCATCTTGTAAAAATATCAGCATTTCAGATACCGCAGCTCATATAATTTGTTAAAAACCCTCCCACGGGACAGCCATCGTAAAATATAAAAAAAAATTACCCAAATATAATAGGTACAACATGTGTAGGACAGGGGGGGGGGGAGAGGGGGTTCGCGAAGTTATTTTGTGGCATTATATGGGGTCGTCACCTACAAAAGGTTGAGAACCGCTGCACTAAAGGTTCCGGTCGTGCTTGTTCTTCCTCTGAAGTATCATTTGCCGCAGCAGGCGAAGTGTGCTGAGGCTGGCCCCGGTGCCCGACTTGACGTGTCTCCCGCTGAGCACCCGGGCAACCCTTCTACGATCGTCCACGACATTGTCGCTGAACACACCCGAGTCCGTGCTTCCACTCGATGTCGACTCACTGCCCGGGGACCCGGAACTCGGCGGACCAGATGAAGTGGGCAACACTGGAGCCGGAATTTTGCATTCCGAAACCAGGATACTTTTCAGGACCGTGTCCCCAGGAACTACGCGCACAGGCTGGGGACAGTAGATGTGAGGCGGTCGCATTGCGTAGTCACTGCTCTGATACCTTGGGTGGAGTGGTCTGGCATAGGTATCACTTTTAGCCACGCCGTAGTACCTGCCATCAAGGAATCGAGGATAGATGTCGTGTTTGCTGTCTATTTTCAGTTTCAATCGAGGTTTGATCAGGTTGTAATCAGACAGAGCATAGCTGGGTCGATCTAGCGAGCGATCTTGGGCAGAATGATCTTCTACTGAAGTAGATAGCAAGCACCTCAAGGTTTTGTCTTTTCGGCTGTTTGTATCGACAGAAAATGTCATTTTTCTTTTGACGGGTGACGCAAGGCTCTCTTTTTGCAAAAGTCTGTACAAATGTCCAGTGGATGAGTTTGATGGAGTAGAGTTTGATGACAACCTCTCTTTGATGACGTTGTATGAAGTATCTACATTTACAGGGCTGTTCGGTTCTTTTTCTCTTCTGTCTGTTGTTGGGGACTGATTAAAACAGCGAGAGTAGAACTTTCGATAGTTCGGCACAAACTGCTTCTCAGGCGAAGATTTGAGTCCGAAGTTTCTGGAGGAATTTTCGAAATCGTTGCAGGTACTTGTGGACGAAGGGCTCATCCCAGGTGAGCTGGGACTGCCACACGATCTCTGATATTTGTTGACGAAAGCTTGTTTGAAATGGAGACGATCTCTAATGCTCGTTTTACTGTCTTTATACCGAGGTTCGCCGTCTCTGCAATATTCTGATGGGACTCTTTGAGGCAAATGAGCATCCACCATTGATAACTGGTTTTCGTACTTCGTGATTTTGTCCATTTCAGATTTCACTGTTTCGTAGGAATCGCATTTGGAGACTGGGGAAGAATGTCTCGTGAGAAGGGATGCGAGGATGTAGTTGTTCCCCGATTTGTCCCTGTTGATCGAATTTTCCCCTTTGCTGTCCCTCTCTCTGGCGCTGCCAACCCGCAGATCCACAGGTTGGTCGATTTTGGAACTCTCGTCATCCCTGTAGCCATCGCATTCGGAGTAGAGAGACATTGTTTTTATCTCGCGCTTCATATTTCAAACACAATCCATTCTTAGCTGTGTTAAAACTCCTGTAGGTAGTCCGGAATCAGGCGCCTAAGACAGATGTTGACCAAAAGCTTGCAGGGGCATCTAAAAGAAGAAAAAATTGGACAGAAACATATTCATGTAATTGGGAAAACAGAAACATTTTAAATTACAAATATCGAGCCAAACGCTTTGTTTCCGGGAGACACTTATAAAAAAATATATGATACTTTACAAAAAGGAATTTAAAAAATACATAAGAAAAAATGATGTTAAATAGAACACAGTGAATATTATTAGATATTAAATGTACACTTTTAGTTTAAACAGTTTTTAACTACAGTGAATTGGTTCAAATTAGTTACAAAAATTTACATTGATATCAACTATCAAGTACTAAAACCAAAAATGCAATATTAAAAAGAAATTAAAATACCTTTAGATCATCAAAATCAGATATTTTTTTCTGGCTAAAATTACTAAACCTTTGGCGTAACTTACCTTCAAAAATTTTTTTTGAAGTGTAACATATTTTGAGAATATTTAATTGTGTAAACTTGGTAAAAACACCTTGTTACAAAAAACAAGGATATTATTTGTGTTGGAATTTCCCATAAATGATAAATTTATTTCCATACCCTTTTACTCTAGACGACCACGTACGTTAACGTTTGTAGAATCCACATCACAATCACATTTTACAATTTTTCGTGATAATAACTTTTTTTATTGCTTGATACTTTATTTTATTTTTTTAAAAAATATATCGAAGCAGTCAACAAGTGTCAGTCATTTATGTGCATTAAAAATGACGTAGCACTCGGGTCAGACACGATTTCGGAGGCCTTTCAAAAACGGTTAAGTAGTTTTTTCAGCAGAAAATACATATTTGCATTAATTTCTTTTAGAATTTGGACTATCATTTTAAAGATATTTCTGAAAAGTAAAAAGTGCGAAAAACTTCAAATTTGATACACAATTCCTCGTACATGCCGAGGGTCATAATAAGGATTTTCAATAAAATCACACAAGCACAAAGGCTAGCTGCCATAGCACTTTTTAGATTTTAATCATCATCATTATCCAGGGCACTACAGCCTTGAGCAGGCCAGGCCCGTCCCGTTAGATTTTAAAGGCATTGAAATTATGTTATAGTATACATAATAACCTTAATAAATATGTATTGATTTATTAAATGGCAATAGAGGGTCATGCATTGTTTCATGTACCCCCCCCCCCCGTTTTTCATATTTGGTTTTCTTATTACGTTACTAAATTTTTTCCTAAATTTCTTCCTACATTTGATAAATACGAGTCAAAGCTTCCGAAACACTAAATTGAATAAAATATGAAACTGCTTTTGAAATACTCATTCATAATATTTTTAGTTCTAATTACGTTCCTGAAATAATCTGATTTTGGTACCGAAACACTTATTCATTATTTGAAGAAAAAAATCAGTTCTTGCTTAACAGTAAGTTCCTTGCATACATGATTTAAAAAAAAGCTGGTAAAATTCTGCATTTTGTGTTCCTCTTACCTCTGGTAGGAGGAAAATGTTCTGACTTCGTTCTATTCTCCAGATGTCGGTGTATTCTTGCCTTCTCATCCATGGCTCTGATCTGTAATATAGAAGGGAAATCAAATTTAACCCTTTCAGTCCCAAAAATTTACTACACTACAGAAACATCTTATATTCACAAAATAAGCTTATTTTAGGTCAAAGATAAGAGTTCTATATGAAAAAAAAATTCATTTTAATTTTTTATATGGTTTTTGAAATAATGCCTAAATTTTTTAACTGTGGAAAACAACAAAATAAAAATATATATATTACCTAAAAGCACTTCGAGTTATACATTTTAAGGCATCTGATCATATCATTAAAAAAAATTTAGAAATTACTTTAACCGAAATAGTTTAAATTGTGTTTTAAATATGTGGAACTGAAGTGAACTTATCAAAAATCAGGTGAAACGCTTGTTAGTTATTTTCAAAATAAAAAAAATAGTATTCTTCGAATGATATGTGTTTGGATGTCATAACGGAACATTAACATTTTGAAAAAAAATATTGAAAGTGATGATGCCAAATGGCATCACTGGGACTGAAAGGGTTAAAAAACTTGACATGATACATTTGACGTGTTTGATGTTTTAATGTTGAGTGCTAGGCATGAGTGTGCAGAAACATCAAAAAAGAGGAGCCCTAAAGGCCCTCGCCAGATAAGACGGTGAAAAATGCCCCCATTCCAATCGGGCTAATTTTTTTTCTGAAAATACCTCATAGTATGGACAACTTCTCAGCCAAGTTTCAGCTCAAAAATGTGACGCATTTTTGAGTAAAAAATTAAAGTTTTTTTTCTTTTTAAATTGATTATTCCCTGAATATATTTGATGAATCCAAAAAACTACTCATGAGTTTTTAGATATCATTGAGTAGTATTCTCAGAAAAATCCGCTCATAAATCTGATCGAGCGATCATTCTTAAAAATGCATTTTTATTTTTCAAAAAAAAATTTCATGCCAAAATCGTTTGGTCACAACTTAGGATTTTGTCTCTACATATTCCTCTATTATCAATCTATAATATATATATTTTTCAGATTTTTAAAATTATTGGACGATAGTTTAAAAAAAAATAAAATATTCTTAAAACCTGACTTTTCGCACTACTTACTCGGCAGATGGCACTCCTAACAAAGGCGGGGAAATTCAATCTGGGAGAATTTCTTTCGGACTAAAGAATTTAGCATACAGTGGTGGAAATTGATTTATGAACTGACAGCTTTTTAACGGTATTTCTTTATTAAATGCATTTTTATCGATTTAAATTTTATATACTATACAGGCTTTGCATTATAAATTATACACGTAAATAAAATTTTATATAAATTCGTAAACAATTTATTTTGTTGATATTTTAGTTTTAGCATAGGGAAATTGATTTATGAACTTTTACATTCAATCTCAATTAATAATTGCTAAAACTATTTTTTGTCGCTAATGCTTCCTTGATTTTGTTTTTCATAGACAACACAAAACTTTGGGTCAAGTTTTGGTCAAGCAATTTGCAGTTTTTAATGATTAAGTCCTTATATTCCATAACTGATGCTCACTTCATTAAAACCATACTCCATTTGAGTAAATTTTTCAAACCAATTGATCTCAGACATTATTCTTGGGGTTTAAGTCATGGCTATTGGCAGGATGATCTAAATGAACAACACTAAGTTCAATTAACCAGTCTTCCATTTCGTTTGAATTGTGGGTACTTGCATTATCATGCATAAAAATCTAATCACAAGCATAGTTTTGCCATGCAAAAAGGAATTAAGGAATTTTCTAGAGCTAATCTGCAATAAAGTGATGTTTTTCAGCCCTTCAGAAACAAAACCTTGTTTCTTCAATCATAAGATATCGGAGCCCAAACCATCAAATTTCCACCACTAACATTTCTGCTGAAGACAGATCTTGGTTATTTCCGAGGATCCTTTCAATAACATTTTAAACTATCACGTCCATCCAAATTGAACTTTTTTCATCAGCAAATGTCACTTTTTTCCCATTTCTCTCCCTCCACCCCCACCCAATCCATTTTCAAGTAGTTATGACTATATTTTAATAGCCTGTTCTTATGGTGAAGAGTAAGCTTTGGACCAGCCTTCATTTTGGAACGTTTCAAGTTCGACGACGATATCAATATTTGTCCTACTCTTCTGGGAGTTACAGGAAGTGATTGTTCATAACAAATTTGCCCTGTAATGCACAAATGCTGACACAAATGGTAAGTTTTTGGGATACAAGTCCAATAATCCTGCTTTTGTCCCTCATCCCACGAGGGTTGCACCTTTTTTAATGATGGTTTTTGCCAAAATCAGAACGATTCTTCAAATATTTATGAATTATATTTATTGATCTTTTAATTAATATGATAATTTATCTTACAGATTTGTTGCAATATTTAATAAAGGTCATTTTTTACCTTTTTGTCTTCACTCAGTCCCGCAAGCTTTCCTATTTAGTAAAATGGGAATAAAACAGATAAATTTCAACAAATTTTGCCTTAATCTTATTTATAAACACTGATAGTAAGCTCCCCTGAAGTTCAAATGAAGAACTAGTTAAAATATTTGGTACCTGGGTTCAAAATAAATTTGAGTTCATAAATCAATTTCCATCATTTGACATGCTTAAAAACTAAAATTAGATATATATTTATAGAATATCATTTTTTGAAAAAAATTAAGTGTGAAATTCTTTTATTGTGCTCTGAATATTCAACACACAAAATTTGAATTGTTAGCTCTAAATACAAAGCGATATCTGGTGAAAAGAATGTTAGTTCATAAATCAATTTCCACCACTGTAGATTTAGAAAGTAGCAGATCTGCCTCTAGGGGGAAAGGTGAAGCCATTTGTTAACCATTATCCCATAAGGCAGTTCGCAAGCTCTTGCACATGGCATGCCATACGCCACCAGATGGCACCATGAGATAATTCGACTAATAAAAGATATATATTCAATATTAACTAATTAAAACTTTTTACAAGTTTCGCTAGCATAATTTTATAGCTGCATGCGTATTGATAATTTCTGTAAGGCATGAGGTATATATTCACAAAAGAAGCAAGTTAAAAATGCAGTTTTTATTGTATGTAACTCTTCGGAAAAACCATTTTTGTGAATCAGTATCCCGTGATGCATTACGAAAACGACGAAATGTGGATTCATCACGCATCATTGCGTTGTACGGGATTGCGCAATCAGTGGGCATGCTATTTCTAAATCTATGGATTTTAGAGCAAAAAAATCAGGCTTTAAGAATTATTTTTTTAAACTATCGTCCAATAATTTTAAAAATCTGAAAAAAAAATATATTATAGATTGATAATAGAGGAATATGTAGAGACAAAATCCTAAGTTGTGACCAAACGATTTTGGCATGAATTTTTTTTTGAAAAATAAAATTGCATTTTTAAGAATGATCGCTCGATCAGATTTATGAGCGGATTTTTCTGAGAATACTACTCAATGATATCTAAAAACTCATGAGTAGTTTTTTGGATTTATCAAATATATTCAGGGAATAATCAATTTAAAAAGAAAAAAAACTTTAATTTTTTACTCAAAAATGCGTCATATTTTTGAGCTGAAACTTGGCTGAGAAGTTGTCCATACTATGAGGTATTTTCAGAAAAAAAATTAGCCCGATTGGAATGGGGGCATTTTTCACCGTCTTATCTGGCGAGGGCCTTTGTTAAAATATATTAAATTATTAAATCAAGATATTAAAATTTATTATTCAAAGAATGATATTTTAATCAAACAATAAAATCAAGGGGAATTAGGTTCATATGAATTGAATAACCAACATTTTAAAGAATTAAAAAAATTAATGCAGAAATTGCTTTTATATTACCAACAAGCAGAGTATTAAATAGATCTTTATCAATTACCAGTATACTCCTATGCCCTAATTATCAATTTATTTTCCACTAATTATCAATTAAACAGTTATCAATGATTTAAGTCACTCTTTTTACAACTTTGGCAGCCGCCTCGGTGGCTGAATGGTTAGTGTACTAGCCTTTGGAGCTGCTGAGGTCGGGTTCGAATCCCGGTCAGGCATGGATGTTTGTGACTGTCAATAAATGTTGTTATTTGTCTATGTGTTATTCATTTCTTTGTGACTGTAAAAATTTCTTTCTGTGTCTGTCCCACTTGACGGAAGCTTATAAGCGGTTCTCTGAACAAGCACACAAGCTGGAACATATATGTATCATACCATACCATACCATATCATACAACTTTGGGGTTACACAAGGCTTCGAAATTAGCGGGTGCACAGGAGCACCTAAAAAAAATTGTGCACATAAGTCCCGAAAATCCGTCGATCCGAAAATCGCGAAACTCCGGCGATCCGAAAGTCGCATCGAGTTTCAGGTATTTGGCCACAGAGACGTAAATCGGGCCGCAGCATTGCTGCCGTACTATGCGGTTTTTGCTAACGGGAAAATAAATAACGGCGATTTTTTTTAAAATAGACCATACGCGGATTATGGCTCGAAAAATTAAAAGCGGAAACAATCAAAAATTAAGAAAACGTGGAAATCCGGGGAAGAAACTCATGCCTGCTACTACTATCACTTACAGTGTCACATCAGCTAGAACTTTTTTAAAATTGGTAAAAAATTATTCCTTTCACCTCAGTTAAGTTAGTACCAATTCAGCTCATCCAAGCCGATAGCATATTGTAGTATATATCAACACATATTTTAAGGTTATGCTGGGAGTTCGTTCAGCTATTTTGTAAAAATCAAACTAAATGTGCTAGAACTACAATATTATTAGTATCTTATTAAAATTTCAAATCAGAAGTTCTTTTTAAAATATATGATGAATTAACAAAAAGGTAATTATATATATTTTTTTATTTTCATTCCGGATAAATCACTTGACAAAAGCACATCATAAGGTTTAATAAAAATATCTTAGTTGGTTTCATATGCTACTAAATTTAAACCACATTACTTGTAAAACTACTATTTATATTCGTTAGATTTTGATTCCAATTAAATTTTGCATCAACTCATCAGTCATAAAAAAACATATTTGAGCCATGTAAAAGATCGAGATTTATCATGTAATAATAAAAACCATAAAAAAATTATTTTTCAACAGTAATTAGTTTTTCGTTCTTTAAGGGGGTATGGGACACTTTTAACTTTTTTTTTAATATTGCAGATATCAATATAATTTTTTTTCCATAAATGTATACTAAATATACTTACACTTTTAGATAGTCAAAGGTTTTAAATTATCATTATTTATTTTTTAAAAAAATAAAATGTGTCAAAAAGTGATGTCTCTTATTTTTGTTATAAGTCAAAAACTTATTTATTGGCAAACAAATATTTAGCATTTTTATAAACAGAAAAATGTATTTAACAAACTGTTTTTACCGATTTTTCTTATTTGCCATAGTTTTTTTTTTTTTTAAATTATTGAAGTTTTTTATAATAATTTCACAGGTTTACTTTTTTTATAAAAATTAATAAATAAAAAAATAAACTATTTACAACTAATCCCTAAAGACAAATTAAAGATATATGTTTGAAAAATATGAGTGGAAAATTTTGACACTCTATGGGCAGTAGATTTTGAGTTATATCAATTTAAAGTCAAAAAATCATCGAAAACACGATCAAGGAGAAAACAGCTTTGAAGTTTATCCCTTTCCTTACTGAAGCTCTCCAAACCGACCGAACATCTAAGGATTCGATAACGTTATTCCTATCTAATATTACGAGGAAGCAAAGATTATAAACGTGGTTGGCCAACACAGATGTCATGACACAAAAAACTACACATCTCACGTTCTACTGCAGATATAAATAAAATTTTTGTTTTAAATTATTCGAAAATATTTGTGTTATTTTTTATGATAATAATAATTTTTTTGAAGATTTTGTGTCATATACCCCCTTAAAAACAATTTTTTTGTTGAATTTTTTTTTCCTATTTATAATATGTCTGTCATATATACACGAATTGGTCTCATATGACTTAAAATAGAAATCCCCCCAAAAAACTTCGTAAAAGTAAACACACGCCAATCTAAAAAAAAAAAACTATTTTATCAAAAAGCAGGTTCATTATATGAAAGTTGTGGCTAAAAAAGCCGTGATATAAAATGAACGCCAATCTCTTGTGTTAAACTTCCTGGTCATAATAAGTAGTATAATTTAAGTTTTGCTGCCATAAAAATATTGCACTGTTTGAGGTTGGTGCCCCATCTTAACCACCCTCCATACCTTTATATAAATGTATTGAGACCATACATTTGTTAAAGTTTTTTTTTTTTTAAGTATCCTTCGTTATTCTGATTTAGTAATTCAAGTTCATTTGCGTGATTTAAATTTTTAGGGGGATTAAGTTTTGCTTTCATAATGAACCTGCTTTTTGATAAAATAGTTTTTTTTAAGATATCAGTAGGTATCAGTTGATATCAGTAGGTTTTTTTTCAATAACAAAAGATACAGACACAATACGACTACAAAATTGACGACATGATTTCAATGTTTATATAGAGAGTTATATAACTTCTGAGAACCAAAGAAATATTATTTCTTACTCTTCATAGAAAAAGCAAAGTGTTTAAAAAGTTTGAGCTAATATGAACTGAATCTGACAACCAAATATGACTGTTTACATTTATATATCAAGATCAACCATTCCATTATCGCTGTTGATATATATTTTTAAAAAAACGCCCAAACTTTTTAATGAAGCGTTCCGTTTATTAATTAGAATTCCAAAGTTTTTTCAGTCTGCTGATTCATATATTTGATAAATCATTTATTTTAGAAACTGTAATATCGGCTTGTTCGTTGTAGTTTTGAACTCTGACGCTCGTTGATGAAAATATAGCAGACCTCGGTTGGCGCAGTCTCGGGAGGTAATACGGCCGCTAAGATGGCTAGTTAATCGCGCAACCTTACCGCCAAAGATAATATCGATTTTAATTAATTAAAAATAGAAAAAATGTTTTTGAAACTTCAAACCTACGAAAGGGCCTGAATTGGGACATTCTCAATCGTTTAGTAGAAACAGCTTAAGGGAAGAAATCTCCCCTGTCACATCTGTAACTGAAAAATATGAACAGTTTTAATAACCGAATCTTCATTATCGTAACGTTCCCGTTTGTTATTTTCAGGAACAGTTTCTAGATGACGTTTTATTCCAGATGTATTGTTTTCGACACATTTCGAGATTACATCGCAGCTGTTATTTTTAGTGTACCACATCCGTCTTTTATGCCTAGTTTTTTTTTTTCACTTTTGTCGGCATATTTAATTTCAATTTACTTTTATTAAACTAAAAAAATATCCAGCCTATTCAAGAAAAAACAATAACCAAATACAATTCTTAGATTACGGTTATGTATTATAATACAAACATTTAGTAACAGCTCATGTTAAAAAATGTGTTTTGATAATTAAATATTACTTTGGCATAATAAAATATTCCTCAATAAATTTTAGAAACAAATATCATTTCTTTTCATAAAAAAAATAAACAAAGTTTACTTTGACATAATTAATTATTCCTCAATAATTTTAGGGATAAAATATATTTCTTACATTTTATGAAGAAAAAACCAACAAAACTATTTTTTAATGGTATTGGTAACTAAATATGGCAACCAAATTGACAAATATGACTGTTTGTTTACAGTTCTGGATTGATTCATCCACTCGAGTTATTCATTAGTTTTTTTTAAATAAAAACGCCAAAAAGTTGAAATGAAGAGTTTCCGTTTATTAATTAGATTTTTTTTTTGATTATGTCTATTCAGATATTAGATTAATCAAATATTTTAGAAGCTCTAATAATAACTTAATAGTTAACAGCGCTGCTATGCGGCTCTTCGATGAAAATACAGTAAACCTTGGCTCGTTTTCGGAGGTACCTGGCCGCTAGGATGGCTTGTTTATCGCACATTCATGCCGCCAAAGGTAATATAGATTTTAATTAATTAAAAATAGAACGAGTTCTTTTTGAAACTTCAAACCTATGAAAGGGGCTTAATTGGAGCATTTGCCTGGTAGAAAATAAAATCAATTTCGCTGTTAACATAGCGAAATGTTTTCTGTATATACAGTGGTGGAAATTGATTTATGAACTGACAGTTTTTTAACTGTATTTCTTTATTAAATGCATTTTTATCGATTTGAATTTTATATACTATACAGGCTTTGCATTACAAATTATACACGTAAATAAAATTTTATATAATTTCGTAAACAATTTATTTTGTTGATATTTTAGTTTTAGCATAGGGAAATTGATTTATGAACTTTAACATTCAATTTCAATTAATAATTGCTAAAACTATTTTTTGTCACTATTGCTTCCTTGATTTTGTTTTTCATAGACAACACAGAACTTTGGGTCAAGTTTTGGTCAAGCAATTTGCAGTTTTTAATGATTAAGTCCTTCTATTCCATAACTGATGCACACTTCATTAAAACCATACTCCATTTGAGTAAATTATTCAAACCAATTGATCTCAGACATTATTCTTGGGGTTTAAGTGATGGCTATTGGCAGGATGATCGAAATAAACAACACTTAGTTCATTTAACCAGTCTTCCATTTCGTTTGAAATGTGAATACTTGCATTATCATGCATAAAAATCTGATCAAAAGCATAGTTTTGCCATGCAAAAAGGAATTAAAGAATTTTCTAGAACTAATCTGCAAAAAAAGTGATGTTTGTCAGCCCTTCAGAAACATAACCTTGTTTCTTCAATCATAAGATATCGGGGCCCAAACCATCAAACTTCCACCACTAACAATTCTGCCGAAGACAGATCTTGGTTATTTCCGAAGATCCTTTCAATAACATTTTAAACCATCACGTCCATCCAAATTGAACTTTTTTCATCAGCAAATGTCACTTTTTTCCCATTTCTCTCCCTCCACCCCCACATAATCCATTTTCATGTAGTTACGACTATTTTTTTATAGCCTGCTCTTATGGTGAAGAGCAAGCTTTGGACCAGCCTTCATTTTGGAACATTTCAAGTTCAACGACGATATCAATATTTGCCCTACTCTTCTGGGAATTACAGGAAGTGATTGTTCATAACAAATTCGTCCTGTAATGTGCAAATGCTGACACAAATGGTAACTTTTTGGGATACAAGTCCAATAATCCTGCTTTTGTCATTCGTCCCACGAGGGTTACACCTTTTTCAATGATGGTTTTTGCCGAAGTCAGAATGATTCTTCAAATATTTATGAATTATATTTATTGATCTTTTAGTTAATATGCTAATTTCTCTTACAGATTTGTTACAATATTATATAAGGGTCATTTTTTTACCTTTTTGGCTTCAGGCAGTGCCGCGAGGTTTCCTATTTAGTAAAATGGGAATAAAACAGATAAATTTCAACAAATTTGGCCTTAATCTTATTTATAAACACTGATAGTAAGCTCCCATGAAGTTCAAATGAAGAACTAGTTGAAATATTTGGTACCTGGGATCAAAATAAATTTGAGTTCATAAATCAATTTCCATCATTTGACATGCTTAAAAACTAAAATTAGATATATTTTTATTTAATATCATTTTTTGAAAAAAATTATGTGTGAAATTCCTTTATTGTGTTCTGAATATCCAACACACAGAATTTGAAATGTTAGCACTTAATACAAAGCGATATCTGGTGAAAAGAATGTTAGTTCATAAATCAATTTCCACCACTGTATACATAACTGCCGTTTAGCCCTTGGCGTCATTTTGAGATTGGCGGGCGGAACGACCGTTCCGTCTGATTTGCATATAAAAGATGATACACTTTTAAATTTCTGATAAAAACTTTTTTTTATATGTGTTGCTCCTAAATCCGATTTCAACTCATCACCTAGTTAAGAAAAAACTGCTTCTGACCGTAATAGGTTAGGTTTGAATTATCGTCGCACTAGAGCTACACGAGGGCTATTGGCGACGGGCGTCGTATTTTTGAACCACAGTCAGGTGACGAGCCAACACCTGAATAGGCACCCAACGCGACTGTTAAGGGCGACATCGTACGCAGCGTTAGGACTTGGAAGGATATTTAACGTGCACTCCCATACACGGGGTATTATTCGTCGGACATTTTCGGCTGCACGGACCGTTTATAGGTCGGCAGATATTTTGGCGATGCCCGGACCCGAGCCTGGGACTTTTCGCATGCTAGGCGAGTGCCTAACCGACTGGGCTCCCCAGCCCCCTGACCGTAATAGGCATTTAAACAGCATAATGTATAAGTGTTACAAGCAAACTTTATTTTGGAAACACAGAACTTTTCTGACATGTATTCGTAAAAAGAATTTCTACGTGCTGGTCTGCGTTAAACTACATGGCTATTACATGACATGAGAAACCCATCCATAACGCTTTATGTAGCTTTTGTAAAGCATCTCATGTAAGAGGCACTATTTGTTTAGTACTTGGTCCTTATTTATGTATGTACTTAGAGTATTTGTAATAATATTGAAACAAATGAAAAAAACTATGAAACTTTGCTAAATGCTTTGAATATCAATCATTACTTTTGGTCAAGAATCCCTTACACATGATCTTGTATCCAATAAAGTTTACAAATAAAATAGCCTAGACTTGTTACAGCGCAAACATTTATTTTTGAAATATGAAAATGTATTTTGTTTACACTCTTAAAACAAAAGAGTGAAATCCACTCCAGTTGGAGAAGTGCATTTTCGACACCCTAAAGGCATGCATATTTTCTCAGACTGAGTTAAAATCACTCGTTTGGAGTGATCCTGTCGGAGGTTTAACACACAAAGGATCCACTCCAAAAGGAGAAGTGCATTTTCCAGTCTGGAGGAGTGAAATCCACTCAGACTGAGTTAAATTAGGAGTGTTTGTTTTAAGAGTGTATAATGAATCTAACATACTCAAACTGGTGGTAATAAATTTATTTATTTACTTACAACTACTCTATTACAGAAAAAAAATCCATTTCAGATAGAGGACAAAAACAAGACAAATTCACCAATACAAAAAAAAAACTAAAAGGGAACATAAAAAAACAGGGAATAAAAATATTAAAATACAAAAAGCCAGTAAGGTCAAATATAAAATATGGACAACACAGAGAAGCCAGAAAAAGGGTACAATAAGAAACTACTTACAAATACAATTATACAAATTGGGAAATTATGTAACACTTTAACTTAGAAAATTTATCAAAGAAAATATCACTATGAGAGGGCTGATGATTAACCAATGAAATGTGAAATAGATTGGTTATTAAGGCAATTTTTTAAATATTGGATTTTACTTAAGGCAATTTAGATTTAGATACTCAACGACCTATTAGAGCTTTTGTAAATTTTGTATTATATTTCGCACTTTTTTGATAAAAGAATGATCCGAAAATGATCAATTGATGAAGATAATGATTAAAACTAGGGGTCTGTAACGCTTCTCGAATTTTAATTACCACTCAATAAATGAATGCACACCCTCGATTCGGATTACCTTTTATTTCAATCTGGGAACCTGTTATTTTCTTATTCCTTCCTTTTAGAGGCATGCTTACTTGTGAAAATACACTCAATATCTAAACTAAATCAAATTTGTGTTGGCGCATGCACAAGGAAGAAAGCAAATAATAACAGAGAATGGCGTCAAGCCCTTGCTACGGCCCGGTCGTTATGTTTTGAAACCCCTGTTATGGTCTGAATACTTATTAAAATGCACTCAAAATCAAATCAAAATTAAATTCGTGTTCGCGCATGCACACTTAAAAGCAAAGACTAATAGAGGATGGCGTCAAGCCCCCATTTCGGCCCGGTACATGTATTTTCAAGCCCTGTTATGGTCCCGCACTCCCACATGGATGACCTTTTTTTTTTAAACTAATTATATTAATTAAAAATCACAATCAAATATGAAAAAACAAAGCCTCAGATGCACACGTAGGTATTAATAGCAATCGGTATTAAAAATTTCGAATTTTTTTAGAGCAGTCTAAGTAGGTCTTTTGCGATCCACAGACATATACACAGACAGACTCTTTCTTTTATTTTATAGATTAGGTAATTGAAAGTAAAAAGATCTAAGTTTGTTGGTTGGTTGGTCAGTACATATATTTTTAGGCTTGAGTGCTTGGTCAGAGACCCGGTTATAAACCTTCGTCAAGTAAGACCGACACAATACACACACTCAAACGTGACAGATGCTGCCATCTATCCTGATCCACCCCCACAATTAAGACATGTCTCTGAAGGGGAGGGAAATAGTCACCAGGGATCTGCAAACGTGGGAAACCGCGCAATGACCGCCCACAGGACTTTCGTACCCAACAGATTTAACGAACGCGTACTCCGCATGACTCGACAAACGCAAACATACAGGGTGAGGCAAACAAAACCGGCCCCGATCTAGAGATGGGAATACGTAGAAATGCTTGGCGAGAAAAAATCTTGAAGCCGCCTGAAACCTGTTTTTGCATTGGTTGGATTGGATTAGCTTCACATTAGAGCTACTCATAGACAAGTGGTGAGTTCAGATCTTGGTTCGTATTGTATAAAGACGTCCCATAACGCAAATTTTGTGTCTTGCAATCAATTTAGAATGTTTTGTATTACCAAAAACAAAAAGGTTCGATTCTCTAGAATAAATAACAACCGAAATAGTCGCAAGTGGGAACTTTTTTAATCAGCCCTACAAACCTTGTTTATATTTCATTTAGACTAGCTTTTCTAACCATAGCGTAGTTGCCGGCAAATAAGTCGCCAAGCGTTTGTTTGGGCTTAATATTGAAGCGATCAAAAGCTTCAGTTATCAAACCTGTTTTTATATTGGTTTTTGACTTGGCAACATTTCTGTCGTATTCTTATCTCCACCTCGGGGCCGGTTTTGTTTGCCTCACCCTGTACATGCCTTATGGGGAAACCGAACCCAAAAGCTCCCTAACGGTTGCGGCTCCGGGTCGGCAAAGATCCAGGTATTTTATAATATCGATATTCTATAGCTATAATATTTTTGCTCAATTACTACCACTGCCCTCTTCACTACACTACATCATCATGTTACACAAGCCAATGCCAAAGTTTACTGTAACTCTGTCCCGTGCAATGGCCTTCCATCGATTAACTCTTTGAGATCTCTTTCCACCATATCTAACCATCTTGAATGCACAGGGTGGTCATAAAATAACGCTCGCCATTCGGAGTGGTCTGTAGCTTGAATGAATAATCCAAATGCATCAAAAATTGAGGCACTTACTATTCAAGAAGGGGGAAAAGAATGGAATCATTAAAAAGATAGAATCATAAAAAATAATCGTAAAAAAGAATAATCATAAAAAACTCGTCTCTTGACCAGGGTTCTAAATTACGAAGCGTAGTTAATTATGGCCAATTACGGCCAACACAGCTAATTACGCATCGTAATTTAGAAACCTGGTCAAGAGACGAGTTTCTTCTTTTCGAATAAGAATGGAATCGTAAAAAAGAAACTCGTATCTTGAGCAAGGTTCTAAATTACGAGGCGTAGCCAATTACGGCCAATTACTGCTAACACAGCCACTTACACCTCGTAATTTAGAACCCTGATCAAGTTTTTTTTTAATGATTCCATTCTTGTCCCCCCCTTCTTGATTAATAAGTGTCTAAATTTGTTGATGCATTCGGATTATTCATTCAAGCTACAGACCACTCCGAATAGCGAGCGTTATTTTATAACCACCCTGTACTGTGTGTGTGTGGGGGGGGGGTCTTCCTTGCCGTTGTCTCTCTCTTTCTAGGTTGAAGAAAATGACTTAACACTTTACCTACGGGCGTCGACTGACCCGTATACTAAAAACCTTCTAGACCAGCAACTTAATCTAATGCCTAGCTCTTCTAACGTGTCGAAAGCAACTAAAACACTATTAAAGGTTGATTTGTTGATTGGCATAATTGTACTTTCAATTGTAGGGCTACTGTTTCTTCGGAATGTTCTCTGTTAAAAAAAAGTTACCCACTAGTGATTATTTCAACCGTTAGTCATCCTTTTACATCGGACCTTTTTGACTATATGAACAAATAACATTTTGAGTTAATTGCATGACACAAAATTTGCATAAGGGTCCGTCTTAATATTAAAAATGTTACGAACTTTAAAATTTTCAATAGCAACACCCAATTTTAATTACTTAGAAATGTGAAAAACCCTCGAAAACCCCTAAATCTAAGTTTTTGTTACATTTGGATGAATATTTGACGAGTTATTCAATCGAATCACTTGTGGATCTTTGGGGGACCATGTCTAAAATGACAGGCGTAGTCAGTCTGTAGGTTTATTAATGGAGAAAAAGAAGCACAAGGTCAAATATCTTGAGGATGGGCCTACGAGGGATATAAAAGTCAATAAGTAGCTGTACATATTCAAAAATAAAGTCGAAAATAAGTTGTAGTAAAAAATAGATCCCTATCGTCACTTGATAAGGGTTCCAAATTACGAGATGTCATTGCCTCTGTTAAATCTCCTAAAGGTGACTGCAAATAGGCAGCCAGAAACCATTACATTAGTTCCCTTAGACACAAAGGGGGCGCGCTAGTTTCTATGTCAATTTCAATGTAGAAATTCTCCAATGAGAGTTTGAAACTTAGAGTGTTCTTAGTCTATGGGTCAGTCGACGCCCGTAGGTAAAGTGTCAATCGTGAGAAAACTTTTCTCGTTACGAAATACGTGTTCCAGCCTCCTAACGGAGATTCTATTGTTACCATCAGGATGTCAGGTTCACCATGTGCCTATTGAATATTTCGAAGTTGAAGAATCGTCCATTAGCATTGACACATTTTCCATTAACCTAACTAAATTTCTTGATTGTTTATAAATATTACATTTATGTGGGTATTTTATGTCGAGAGAGAGAGAGAGAGATGTCATGTTAATATATTTCTGTCCATGCAAAAAACAAAGCCTTAACTAAATATATATATATAAATATATATATATATATATATATATTATAACGTACAGGGTGGCGCAAACGAAAGTGGCCCCGTGACGGAGATAAGAGGAATATAGAATTTTTGCCAAGGCAAAAACTAATGTAAAGACAGGTTTGCTAATTGAAGCTGTTAATCGCTTCAATATAAAGCCAAAAGAAACGCTTGGACGTCCACTATTCAATGGTTTGACAATCTCTCTTTAGAATGCAATATAAATTGAGAGTTTGAAGAGCTGTGCAAAAAACGCTCCCACTAGTGATTATTTCGGCCGTTACTTATCCTAGAGAATCGGTCTTTTTTTTATTTTGTTAATACAAAACAATCTAAATTGATTGCAGGACACAAAATCTGGTGTTGTGTTCCGAATGTTTTTGAGCTTGTTCAAAGTAAATCCTGTCTGATGCCATTTCGTTGCTAATCGTTGCATAGCACTCTGCTTGACAATTTTACAATTACTATTTTTTACTATTTCTTTGACAAATAACAGGCCACATTTTCCTCCAAGAATTTGTTCTAATAAAACTATCTCCAAAGAACACCCTCCGCTGACCGACCCGGAGGAGCAATGGTTAGGGAGCTAGCCTTTGGAGCCTCTGTGTTCGGAACTCATGTAACAAATTTGAAGTCCTTAGGGTAGACTGACCAGTGAATGAACAGGTCCCAGTGAATGAACAGGTCCCAGTGAATGAACAGTTGGTAAATACATTTGAAGAGTACACGGGAAGAAGCGATTGATTTATCAGGCGGACGGCCGCAACTGCCTGCTTGGCGGCATAAAACCGGTTTATCTCCTCCTTCTTCGCTTGGTCCAAGCGTCGGGATCGCCAATCGCCTGAACTTGGTAGCTAGGAACCACAGAGATAGTACTACACTGGCATATCACGTGACCTACAACACTGACTTCATTGCTTGAGCGTCCCGTCGATAGCATTGGAGGTCACGTGATCTGAAACTATATTACTTTAACTATGATATCTATGGTAGGAACTGGTTTCCTTACACAAGTTTAGGCGATCACTCGCTATCATCGCCAAAGTGTCCTGCTAAGGAAACTTCTCTGAAAAATCAATCGGTTTTTCCCGTGTACTCTTCATTTAAAGAGTAAGGATTAAAAATCATTCCACTGGATGGATTTTCAACGCTGACTTTCTCTCATCTAGTAGGAAGCTATCTGACATCTGATTGGTTGTGCTGGTCATCAATTAAAATCCAACATGTTTACTGACCGGACATTTTTGGGTTCATTGACTGGTAAAAGTACTGTTCATTCACTTGGCTTTTGTACTACTATGTATTTGCCCCCCCATAAGACCCAAAGCAATGCAATATAAAGTCACCTCCATTTTTTTTTTTTGTAGAATTTACATATAATGACAGATGTGTTCATATTGTCATAAAACCACAAGCTATATTTTCTTAAAATTTATGAATTTTCTTGAAACAAATTGTGCCTAAGCGTTCATTCACTGGTTAGTCTACCTTAGTTTTTTTAGTTCTCGCTTCAGAGTAGTTTCAGATCGACAAAATAACAAATTTGCAGATGGAACGATGTTCAAAGGGCACTTTTTCAGAATTGATAACTTCTAAAGAGTTTAGAAAACACAAAATCTCCAAATTCGGATTTTCGATCCCATCGCAATACTTATATTACCTTATATATCATATTAGGCAGTTAAAAGTAAAACTAGTACATATAGGTTAGGTTTGAATCGAATTATCGTAGCACTACAGCTACACGAGGGCTATTGGCGACGGGCGTCGTATTTTAGAACCACAGTCAAGTGAAGAGCCAACACCTGAATAGGCATCCAACGCAACCGTTAAGGGCGACATCGTACGCAGCGTTAGGACTTCGAAGGACATTTAACGTGCACTCCCTTACACGGGGAATTATTCGTCGGACATTTTTGGCTGCATGGGCCGTTTATAGGTCGGCAGCTATTTTGGCGATACCCGGACCCGAACCTGGGACCTTTCGCATGCCAAGCAAGTGCCTAACCGACTGGGCTCCCCAACCCCCAATAGTACATATAAAATACTTTTCGAAACAATAAAAATAACAAGTCAAGTTAAATTAAAAAAGCAATTGAATAAACTTACTTTTTCAGTGAAACAGATCCTTCGTATCCAAACAGTACTTCCGGTTCTTCGCTTTCCTCCGATTTTCTTTTGCCGTAAAAGTGTTGTAAAGTATCCAATCGTCTTCCGTGAACCACTGACACACTTTATTTGAACAAAGTTTATTTTGATTTTTAGAATTATGGTATCATTTTTGCAATAAATACATTTAATTTAATTATTTCGGAGGTATTTGAATGGATAAACTTTAGAGGAGGCACACATCTTTACTTAGTCACAATTTCACTTCCGTTTTTCTTCAGCCTGTTCTTTTATCCAAATAAGATTGCCTATGCCTTGTCTCAAACTTTCCAGAAGTAATTCAGTATTAATCAAAAAAATACTTTTTAATATTTATATATATTTAGAATTCTTGCAAAAAGTTAACCGTTAATTATTGCAAAGCAAAATTGGAAAATAACTCATCATCAATGATTCCACTTAAGTATCTTCGGAAGAATTAAAATTCTAACATTCTCTAGTGCAAAAAATTTCAAGCAATTCTTTAAAACCCTATAATGACATCATTTTAACTACGGGCTGCTGTTTTCTTTCAAATAATTAAAGTTTAAGTTGCCTAAAAGAGTTAAAAATACTAAACAATCGCAATGTATTTACTTTTCGACAGAAGAATTGATGTCAAAAACTTGATGCAAACGCAAAAACCATTGGCCTATTAGGGTTCAAAAATAATTTTTAAAAAAAATTCCAAATTCAATTCCGATTATAATTCAAAAGCGCTCTTCATTCAACTAAAGTTTAAATTGCTTTAAAAAGTTAAACTAAACTCAAAAGCATTTATATTTAGTTACAAAACTGTTGCCAAAAACTTGATGCAAGAACAATACCTTTTGGCCTATTAAGGACCAAACGTAAAGAAAAATGTTCCAAAATCCAAATTCGATTACTGCACTGCATTTAGTTAAAGTTTAACTTGCTTAAAAAGGTTAAACTGCTGCACAATGTTAAAGGCATTTAATTTAGTAACAAAAATGATGTTAAATTTGGTTCAAGAACAATACCTTTTGGCCTATTAAGGAATAAACGTAAAGAAAAATGTTCCAAAATCCAAATTCGATAACTGCATTGCATTTAATTAAGCTTTAAATTCCTTAAAAAGTTAAACCGCCATTCAATTTTAAAAGCATTTAATTTTAGTAACAAGAACAACTTTTGGTGCAAGAACAATACCTTTTGGCCTAAGAGGGGACCAAAGGCAATAAAAAAAATATTCCAAAATCCGAATTCGATTCCGATTCGAAAGCGCGCCTCATCGGAAGTCCCGTGCGGAAGAAGTCACGCGACTCGTGAAAGTGAAGTCCTGGCGGGGATCCGCGACCACTTTCCCTTTGGCACGTCACACGTTTGTAGGTCACCATAGTAGGAAGACAGCAAAAATAAATCAGATCTCTGGAGGAATTAGCGGACCAAAAACACCGAGGTGAGAGGAAGTGGAGGTGGCGTCCAAATCAAAGGTCCAAGCAGGAGAAAGGTTGTTGTGTGAAGCCTTTAATTGCCCTAAAAAGTAGGCCCGAATGGGAAAGGATGGTGGATGGTTTGGCATTATTTTGATTTGAGGAGGAAGTCTTATTGTTTTGTTGGTTTTATTTATATATTTTTGGTTTCATTGTTTCAAATTTGTGTGGGTTTTGAGACTCAGGTACAGTTTTTTTTTTTTTTTTTTTGCTGTTTCTTTTCTGGTAACCGAAATATTAAGGATTAATCATAAGGTATATGCAAATGCGGTTAAGGGAAGGTGGGTCAAGTCCCCCTCTGCACCTGATCATTTTTAATGTAAAATCAGTTAACCCTTTCAGTCCCGAAGACAATTTGGCATCATCATTTTAGATTTTTTTCCCTAATCGTCTATAGCCATTTATAATAGCAAAATGCCCATCATTGGATTCTTCAATTTTTTTTCTATTGGAAAATATTTTATTCCAATAGATGTAGCCATATTTTTTTTAAATTATGATCAGAAACATGATGATGCCAAATGACATCACATGGGACTGAAAGGGTTAAGATAGGTTTGTAAAAAAACGCTTTAAGATAATAACTTTTTCAATGGTAAATCTAGTAGGACCGCTCCGTCCAAAGGAGAATATATAGTAATAATAAATATTCGTTTTTTTTCGTTATTTTGTACAATAAACTAGTATAGAAGAGTAGAGACATATAGTCTTACATATTTAAATCAACCTCGACATCACATCCCTAAAGTCCAAAGAATACGAATTTAACTCTTTCCCTCCCAGTGGTTGAATTCAGAATCATCAAAATATTGATTTTTTTCTCACAAAGGTAAATAAGAACATATTTCACGTAATCTTTATCAAATTCTCCATAAATTGCTCTTTCAAAGTTCGATTTCTGTTTTTATCGCTAGACGAAAGACTTGTGTCTTTTGGAGAATTCAAAAATTTTGATTGTTTAAACGAAAATATGAAAAACATGGAAAAATAAAATTCTTTCTGAAACAGTTTTATTAAGGGGTCATAGGAGTCTTAAAATATGTGTAAAAAAGGTACTACAAAGCATAGTTCGATTTTTCATGTATTTTTTAACTACTCAATATCCAAGTATAATTTTTTTATATATAATTCTATAATATTTATTTATTATAAAACAAATTTTAAAATTTATGAAACTTTAGCCAAAACTAAAATAAACGATAACAAACATAAAACTATTTACAGAATTTGAAAACATTGGGATTAGGCTTCCGAGCCAAATTTTGAGGTCAAAATTGAAGAAATGACCAAGAAAATGACTTTATATTGTACAAATATGTACAAACAAAGACTTATACCTAAATTCTCAGCTCAATTTTAATTATAAATTATTTTTAAACAAAATTAAATCAAAATTTTAAAAATTTTATTAATTTTTTTTGAAAAAAAGTTCTTAAATTAATTCCTAATTAAAATTGAGCTGAGAATTTAGGTATAAGTCTTTGTTTGTACATATTTGTACAATATAAAGTCATTTTCTTGGTCATTTTTTTAATTTTGACCTCACAATTTGCCGCGCAAGCCTAATCCCAATGTGTTCAAATAGTTTTATGTTTGTTATCATTTATTTTAGTTTTGCCGGATTATTTTTTAGGAAGTTTTATAAATTTTAAAATTTGATTTATAATAAATAAATCTTATAGAATTATATATATAAAAATAAAATAAAAATATTGAGTAGTTAAAAAATTACATGAAGGATCAAACAATGCTTTGTAGTACCTTCTTTGCAGATTTTTAAGACTCCTATGACCCCTTAAACTAATCAGCCCTAAATTCTTCATGATGGCAATTTTAAATGCTTGAAAATTGCCTTTCAACTACCTTTGATATATAAAGTTCTAAATAACTATTTTATAATTTATCCAAAAGCTACGATTCCAAAAATTATTTTCTTAAATTTTAGTTCAAAAATTAAGATCCTCCTCCCCCCTGCTTTTTTAGTATTTCATTCTGGATGCATAGAGAGTCTATTTTACAAATTTCAGATTTTTAGAATGCAAAGAAATAAAAAGTTGGAACTGAAAGGGTTAATGCGAGGGAAGCTGGAAGCTACACATCCATTTTGAACATATCTAGGTCACTATAGTAGGTCAGTCAAGAATATGGTTTGGTGAAAGTTTTATGTTAGTAAAGTGAACGCAGGCCGCCCCGGTGGCTCAATCGTTAGCACGTTGGCCTTTGGTTAGCACGTTGGCCTATGTTTGTGACCGTCAATAAATGTTGTTATTTGTCTATGTGTTTGTGTCGTCCTTCTTTGTGTGTCTCTTGTGACTGTCTCTTCTGGCGAGCTGGGTAATGGGCTATAAAGCCTACACTCTCCCTTCTAGAGGGCGCAATCACTGTCATTTGTGTCACTGTCAAAGTGAACGCAGTTATTATAAAACTTTTATGGCCTTTGGGAGATATTACGTAATCAGGTGCGGATCTAGAGTTCCTCAATAAAGGGAGGGGGAGAGAGAGAAATTCCCACTCTCCGTTGAAGTGGGTGAATTTCTGGACTCTGTAATGGGGGGGCCCGGACTGCCGAGAGGTTTGGACCATAACGCTAGCAGTCTGCGCGCTGTAACGGGTGCTAGTTCGCCCTGAGTGAATATTCCTTTCTCTGTGACAGTAAAAATTATTTCTGTGTCTGGTCTTGACGAAGTCTCCATAATCGGGTCCCTGACCAAGCTCACAAGACTGAATATATATGTACCCCCCCCCCACTGTAATGTGTCAATAATTATTCAAGGGGTTATGGGACACTTTTAACTTTTTAACTTTTTTCTTTAATATTGCAGAAATCATCATAATTTTTTTTCCATAAATGTATACTAAATATACTGACACTTTTAGATAGTCGAAAGTTTTTTAAAATAATTAATTTTGTTTCAAAAAAATAAAATGTGCCAAAAAGTGATGTTTCATATTTTTGTTAGAAGTCAAAAGATTATTTATTGAAAATCAAAAATTTAGCATTTTTATAAACAGGAAAATGTGCTTAATAAACTGTCTTTACCGATTTTTGTTATTTGTCAAAGTTTTTCTTCTTCAAAAATTTGAATTTTTTTTAATAATTTCCCAGGTTCGCTATTTTTTTAAAAAATTAATAAATAAAAAAAAACAATTTATGTACAACTAATGCCTAAAGACAAATTGAAGATATATGTTTGAAAAATATGTGTGGAACATTTTAACACTGTATGGGCAGTAGCTTTTGGGTTATATCAATTTAAAGTCAAAAAATCATCGAAAACACGATCAAGGAGGAAAACAGCTTTGAAGCTTATAAACGTGGTTGGCCACATGTCATGACACAAGAAACTACATATCTCGCGTTCTATTGCAGATCTAAAATTTTAGTTTCAAATTATTCCAAAATATGTGTGTTATTTTTTAAGATATTAATAATTTTTGGGATTTTTTTGAAGATTTTTTCTCCTATACCCCCTTTAAAAAATTAATTATTTTTTTTAGTAAGTTTTTAGTAAGTGTGTGAATACACTAATTTCTGTATTGATTATTATTTTGAAAAATAATTAATTTGAAATTCTAAGCATATTTTTGATAATAAAATGTGATTTTTTTTAAAGAATTCATTTAAACAATTGACCTTTCAGGGCAGATTTCTTCAGATAACTTAAATGTAGAAAAAAATGTAAAAGAAGGCAGCAACTCGACAATAAATCTGAATGATTGATTTAAAATGTGAATGGTCCTACAAACTGAGTTAAAATCATATAAACAGCTTAGTGGAAGAAACTTTTTAAAACTTTCCAATTTTTTTTTAGATCAGATGGTTGCTATGATTATTATGCATCTAAGGCAACAGCAAAATCTATCTACTAGTCTATCATGCTATGGTGTTGTTCGTGGAGGGGCCATGGGTAGCCTAGTGGTTTAGGCCTCCTTCTCGGAATCCGAAGGTCCCTCGATCGAGTGCCGATGCCATTGAAGAGTGAAGACCCACCGAGTATACGAGGAGCACGTGCTCGTTAAATCTGTGTGTCCGAAAGTCCTGTGTGCGGTCATGGTGCAGTTTCCCTCTGGCACAGGTCCCTGGAGACTATTTCCCTACCCTTCGGGGACATGTCTAAATTGTGGGTAAGGCGATAGATGGCCGCGGTCTGTCACTTATGTGTGTGTGCGCGTGTTGTGTCTGTCTTAATTGACGAAGGCTTATAATCGGATCCCTGACCAAGCACACAAACCTGAATAATGTTTACCAACCACTTCGTGGATGAGAACTGCTCAAACGGTTTGTTTCTATTTGCTGTCTTCATGGCCTATTCAAGGATATCTCAGACTATAGGCACAACGTATTACGTTGGCCCCTTTAGGGAAAATGTTACGCATGATTTACAGTAATGATGGCGCTATATATGACTTCTGTATCAAATTTTTTCTACAATTTTTTGGCTTTCTTAAAAAAAAACCGATCAAAACAAACACGCTAAGTCAATTTCTCACATTCAAAATTGAGCAAAAAATAAAGTGGCATATAATTTTTTTTTTTTAGTTTACTGATATTTTGAGGATTCACAGCATTTAGCATAATATAAACTGAAATTTAGGGTACCCTAAAATTTGGGGAGGCCTAACGGGTCTTATGGAAGAACTGGCCCTGGTTGACAGTAATAACTTTTGTTTTGGTTTTCGAAATGAGTTTTCTAAGAATGTTTTACAAATTAAAATTTTTAATGCCAATTTCTTGATGTGCTGTTGGTGTTTGGAAAATTTGTTAAAGAGAGCTTGCATAGAAAGAAAAGTTTCTTTTAATCTATATCGGTCATTTTGACAGTAATAAATATTCCCATTACAATTTAGGGTATAGGAATAGGAATCTTCTGTTGTGGTTGGCAGACATATATTTTCAGGCTTGTGTGCATGGTCAGGGACCCCCCTATTAACCTTCGACAAGTAAAACAGACGCAACACACACATAAGTGACAGATGCTGCCATCTATCGCCACCTCCTCAATTTAGGCATGTCACTGAAGGAGAGGGAAATAGTCTCTAAGAAACTGTACCCGTGGGAAACTGCGCAATGACCGCCCACAGGACTTTCGGACCCAACAGATTTAACGAGCACGTACTCCGCATATACGCGGTGGCTCTTCAGTGGTACCAGGACTCGATCTCGGGACCTTTCGATCCAGAGATCAAGGTCTTAACCACAAGACTCCCCACAGCCTCTGTACAGGGTTGAGAGGTAAGTCTTCGGTTACTGTTTTCACTTTCGACCATTGTTCGAAAAAACAAATAGAATTATCAATGTGGCTACTAAAACCCCCTCGTCGAACAATTTTAAACTTCCTCTAACCTCCATTCGAAAAAATAATCGAAAAGCGAATCCGGTCTTGTTCTGAAAGGGAAAGTGAACCGAGGGAGGAACCAGTCGAACCAAAATAAAAAAAAAATCAGAATGATCGCATTCGGTTTTTGGGTCAGTTCCTATCTCGGATCCATTGGTGAAGAACTGGAATGCGAGAGGCATAGAGTAAAGATGAAGATAGAGAAAGAAGCTTTGAGTGAAGTAACGTGAGGAAGTCAAAAAGTCGCCAAGTAACACAAAACAAACGTATCATTTTAAACTTATTGTTTAAAATTGCTTTGTTGAAAAATCAAAGAATGACTTTACCCAGTTTAGACATTAGCATGAGATCTGAATAAACACAAGATGGTAGGGTAGACTAACCAGTAAATGAACGTTTAAGGTAAGGCGTCACGTTCGCCAGTGAATGAATACCAGGATATAATGACCAGGACAACCAACCATTGTCAGATAGCTTCCTACTACATGGAAGGAAGTCAGTGTTGCCAATCCATATCGTGGAATGGTTTTGAATCCTTATTTTTTAATTATATTTACTAAATGTCATTCACTGGGGCGTGTTCACTCACTGGTCAGTCTACCCTAGTCAGTTCCTACACAGGTAAGAAAATTGCATTGAAATTAAAGTTTTTATTGGAGAGTCAGAAATCGCCAAGTCGATACGTAAGCCTATGCAAACCCCACTGTAGAATACTGCCGTAGGTAGTTAAACTGCAGTAATTAGCTTGGTGACTTAGACCATTGTTTCAAAAACTTAATTACTCTAGCCAAAAGTAAAGCATTGGGAAAGACTAATTATTTCAAAGCAAAAATGGTCTAATTCATTGTTGTGGTTACCGCAGTTTATCCGCCCCAAGGCAGAATAGCTTCAAATACAACTTGTTGTTCACTTTGAGCGTCTCATTTGGGCTTACAACAAAGCGATCAATGGCTTCATTTGGCAAATTAATTTTTGCTTCGGTTTTGGCCCGAGAGCATTTCTATCTCCTTCTTAACTCTACAGATCGGACAGGTGCTTCAAGATGGTGTTGTTGTGTGCTGTGACGTAATCGCGGAAGTAGTGCCGAGCTCTAATCATGCGCGAACAAAAAGTGGGCAAATCACAAAGAAGCCAGCGATACCTGGAAGCTAGATAGACTTCCTCGTTTTATGCCTTAATGCCCTTGATTCTAGTTTTGTTTTCCTTTTTGGAACAGTTTTCGTAACAGTTTCGCTTTCGTTTGTTTAATTGGTCGTCGGATTTCCTGTTGCCGCCGGGGATCATCGGAAAGGCCTCACGTGTCTGAAAGCACTTATCTGGTTTGGGTTTGAGGGGATGCAGCGTACACTGCAAACGGTTTATTGTTTTTTTTTTCTTCTTCTAATAACTCAAACACATTAACAGCATGCCCGCAGGGTTACTCTATTGTTGTGGGAAAGAGATGCCATCATTGCATTTTGAAAAAAAAAAAAACATTTGAAAAATCTGTTATTGGTTATTTATTTAAAACTGCCCTACAGTGTCACTACATTCCCAGAAAAGTAGGTTTGTAACAGAATCTGTAACTTGACGGACTTGTATCGTAACAGATCTCGATACAATTCCAATGGACAGGGCCTGATTTCCGACAGGGCAACCGGGGCACGTACTCCCAAATTTTCATCCTGAACATTTATGCTTAATACAACTGCTCCAAACTTTTTTGTATGAAGTATGCAAAAAAAATTTAATTCATTAAAAAAAAGTTGACTATGAAATTGTGTTTAAACTCTGAATTAATTATTTAATTTAATTCCCCAAAAATATTATTATTTTGGATTGATTGAGCATGCTTTCCATTTTCCAAGCAAATTACTTCAGCCTTTTTTTTTTGGTAAACACTGTAAAATTGAAAAATACACGAATATTAAACATTTACATGCTAAATTTGACTAATTTCATTTATTTTCTTTCGAAAATTCAATTGTTATATATTTATTTACAGTTTCATATCATTTGGAAAATTAATTTATAATCAAAGAATGAATATATAAGATTCCTCGCTTTAAAATAGAAGCAAAACTATTCATATCAACATACAATCAAAAACAAAATCTCTTTGCGAAATTTGCATTGACGTCATTTCAATTTCATTTACATCTCAAAAATATTTGGATATTTATTGTTATACAGTATATGTTATAGTATTATATTATAAAGACGACAGAAGACTACAGATATCAGGTACACATTTTTGCTTGGCTCCAAGCTTGTAACTTCTTCAATTTTCAATTCAGCCCGGTCATCTGTATTTCTCGAGCAATTGCAGTATCTTGTCGTAGACCAGTTCTTTGGCGTCCAGGGCCCAGCAGAAGTCGACGTGGTTGAAGGACGGGAAGGGGATCCTGTAATCGTGGACCACAGTCGTCCTGAGCTTGCTCCTGAGGATGGACACATCGCCCGGGTCGGCCAAGTAGTCGTTCTGGCCCCAGATCAGGGCGACCGGAGTCGTGATCTTGGACACATCGTACTCGGGTGGGGTGCTCTAAATGACACAACAATTATGGTTGAAGTATAAGTTAGTGTAAAAAAAGTTATTCAGAGAAACTCGGTGGTTTGTTTTATGTTTTAATAAAACAATCTAAGGAATATAAAAAACATCAGTATACTGCAGAAAACAAAAACTTTGTTTAAAGTTTTGGTTAAAATTATTTAAGACCAATAACAAGGGGTGATTTGATTCAGTTATTCAAGTTCGTAAAACAGGGAGACATGGGGGGCTTAGGTTTTACCTTAAATAGCCGGACCAGAGGACATGGTCAGAAATTGAATAAATCATGCTTTAGAAAGGAGATAAGGAAACATTATTTTTTCAATAGAGTCGTCAATGAGTGGAATGCTTTGCCAGAATATGTTGTGTATTCGGAGAGAGTTGAAGATTTTAAGAAAAATCTTGACAGTTACTGGAAGCTGGTAAAGTATTAGATTTATTTGGGACCAACCTTGCTGGGCCTCTGGCCTGTTGTCGATCGACAATTTTTGTATTTGTATTAAAAAAAACCTTAATAGATGAATCGTTGGCAGGCTTTACTAAGGGAGAAAATCATCTAGTAAGTCTGGTTTTGTGTTATGCTTTATTCTTTTTATTGGTGTCAAATATTTTCCACAGCCAATGTGCTCTATTGGTCGACTTTGGAAGTCACATAAGCTTTCGGAATTGTACTCGGATAATAATTAATATACTCACCTGGTTGTAATGCAGCATGTTTTCACTTCTGTAGTCATACTTCTGAAATTTTCCCGACACAATAAGCTAAGAATGAAAAGATCTTATTAAGGGGTCGTAACTTCAAGGAGTCTTAAACTTCAAAATTTTCGAACGTTCGATGAAAAGTTTGCGATTGCATGTAATTTTTTAACTACCCAATATGCAAGTATATTTTTTTATATGTAATTCTATAATATTTATTTATTAAAAAACAAATTTTAAAATTTATGAAACTTTAGCCAAAACTAAAATAAATGATAACAAACATATAAAACTATTTACAAAATTGAAAACATTTGGATTCGGCTTGCGCGCCACATTTTTAAGTCAAAATTGAAGAAAATACCAAGAAAATGACTTTATACTGTACAAATATGTACAAATACTTATACTTGTTTAAAAGAAAAATAAAACAATATTTATTAATACAAAAATATTAAAATTTTAAATTAATTAAAATTTTGATTTAAATTTTTTTTTGACCCCTTAATATGAATAAAATATGCCACAGTATTGAAATTAAACATTTGAAAAAAAATAATATACGAGTTTTAATACACATGTTTAATGTTACACATGTGTGCATGATGTGTGAAATATTTTAATTACACATTAAAATAGTTAAACATGCACACCCTAGAAAATAAGAAAACAAGAAGAGATTTATTTCGGTTATTAAAATTCATCAAAGACAAATATTCAATCTAGAGGAAATGGTTAGAAATTGCAAAAATTCTGCTTCAAAAGGAAGGTAAGAAAACAATATTTTTACAATTCAAGTAATAAACTTTTGGACCAAATATGCTTGGTCTGACCATATTTGTTTTAGGGATTTCCTTTTTTTTATTAATTTTTTTTTCATAATATTAATATTTTATTTAAGTTGTTTTTGTTTAAGAAACTATAAAAAATTAAACTGAGAATATTTTTTAAAAATTTCGTTTGATAGTTAAATAACAAACTATGTACTGCGAATTGCAGTATGGTCATCTTTACTATGCTGGGCGTATGGCTTGTTGGTGGTCGTCAATTTTTGTGTTTGTATTTGCCTTTATTTTAATTTAACTACGAATAAATAGGTTGTGCAGTAGGGTGGGCCGAAAAAAACTTTTTATTTTATTTCGGATCGCTATAGTGCGGAAAAGTTGCTATTGGTAAAGACATGAAAAATGCACTAATTATTATTTTTTTATCACCATATCTTCCGTTCGCGCAATGCCTTCAAAGTTGGCGAAAAATTGCTAAAAACCGTAATTTTTTATAATTTCTTTTAAACAAGGCAGATGTTTTTAATTACGTTCCTATATCATGAATTAACTACTAAAAGTATGTAAAATCAAAATATTATGGAATTATTAATAATAAATGCTATAATATATAGTATAATAAGTTATTATACATTTATGTCAGATCTTCCGACCACTCAACGTAGTATAAAATTAGGAAAATTCGTATTTTTTTGCTAAATTTCAGAGTTTCAACTTTTTGTAAATTTTAATCATACAACATGATATAAGAAAGCAATTAAAATCATATATCGGGTTTAAAAAAATTATGAAAAATTACGGTTTTTGACAATTTTTGCCAACTTTGATGGCATTGCGCGAACGGAAGATATAGTCATAAAAAAATAAAAATTAGTGCATTTTTCATGTCTTTACCAATGGCAACTTTTCCGCACTATAGCGATCCGAAATAAAATAAAAAGTTTTTTTCGGTCCACCCTATTGTGCAGTGCGATTCAACTCCTCAACATGACATTATCAGGGCCCGGATGGCCAAGTGGTTAGGACAGCAGTCTGCGCGCTGTAACGGGTGTGGGTTCGATTCCCGCCTTCGCCCTGGATGTATTTTCCTTTCTCTGTGACCGTAAAAATTCTTTCTGTGTCTGTCTTAATTGGCGAAGGCTGAAATAAGAGGGTCTCTGATCGAGCACACAAGCCGGAATATATAAGCACCTGCCCCTAGTCGGACATTATTGTAATTAAAAGCTTTGATAAATGCAAAATGTGTAAGTTTTCTAAGATTTTGTAGCGCTGAGAAACTCACTTGGCCATAGTGTAAGATGCTTTTCAACGACGAACCTGCTGGTGAATGGGCAGTGTACACTCCTAATCTGGTCTGAAAAAGATGTCGTCACTTAAGTGCGCTCACATGTGCTCTCTCACTTTGCACAACGGATTAGATTTACAGTACGGTAACCCTTGGCAAACTTTCCAAAATCGCGCCTAAAATTCCGTATTCTGGCGACTTTTGACGTCACGCTCTCTATACTGCGCTAATAAATATTGTTCTGATAGGGTTGCCGGTAAACGTCATCGTTGAGACGTCAAAGAATACGAATCATCAGTCGAAGTCAGACAAGATGCCGCGCAAATTATTTATCGCCAAATCCGAAAAAATCGCGGCAAGGGTTACTGTACAGTAAGTCTGATCCGTTTTGCAAAGGGAGATAGCACATGTGGGAACTTAAGTGACGATATATTGATAGTTATAGTCAGTTGAAGAGCTTAGTGGAAGAGCGTGCTAAATGACAAAAAGGTGAAAACAAGAAAACTAGCTCTAAAGTTTTACGTTGCGCTAAGATATGTAAAAAACGGCACTTACCAAAAGGTAAAAAATATACTAAACTTAAAGTTTCTGAAAAAGGGGAAACTTGTTACAATTAAAGTAGTTAGTAATATCTTCATTGACACAAAAAATTGACGCTTTTTTTAAAATGTCACTTAGCACGTTCTTCCACTAAGCTATTCATTTATATATTTGTAAAAAAAAAACGCATTGTAATCAAAAATTATTTTTCACTCGTAACAAAGAAACTTTTACTTTTGTTTTGTGAATTAATAGGACCGACTTTTTTTTGTTTACCAGAATGATTCTTATGATCCTGTTTGCTTTTCCCAAATTATTGTTCTTTTATTTGTTGATTTTCTTTTAAGTTCTCGTGTGTACAGCTGGGGAAAAAAAACGCTCCACCCCACGTTTCTCAGCTGCTATTGGACAAGGAACTTTGTGAAAGGTGTCATTTTTCAGGAAATAGCGTAAGGAACTGAGAACTGGCAACAAAAACTGTATAAGAGGTCGTCTACATATTAAAATGTGTACCAACTTTGAAAATTCCAATGGCAACACCCAATTTTTTTTACATAAAAATGTTCAGCACCTTCAAAATACCTCATGTGTGAAAAAGAATTATTTACTTTGCATTATTTGCTAAGCTAATAAGCATTCAAAGTTGAACGCCCATAATGTTAAAAAAATTTCATAAACTTTTATTCATATCTCCACAAATAAAAGGAATCGTAGAAAGTTTTTTTTTTCATTATATACTTCTTAATCTTCCAAAAACAAATCACACAAGTTTTTTCATCAATTTTTCAGTTTTAATAATTTTTTATTTAAATTTAAATAATAAAAAATAAAACATGAATAGCAACCCCAATTTTTTTTACATAAATCGATAAAGTAGATCAAGTAGAACCAAAATCCCAAATTTTTTAATTCAAAAACAATTATTTGCCGAGTTATTGTAAAAAAACTGAAAAAGACGAATTTTAGGGATCGTGTAAAAAATTACTTGGCGAATTCGATCCTAACTTGCATTATCGTTTGGTGATTGAAAAGCATTTGTTGATAAATGTTTATTCAAATTATTGATGTCTGAAAAAAATCTTTTCTTATTTCAAGTGCATGCAATGTATTTTGTTTGTCGAATTAACTTTAAATTATATCGATTACTATGTTTTTAAATATGTGTTATTTCCAATACAATTTCAAGAAGTGAGTATCAAAATTAAATATGCTAAATATAATTGGAATTCGGTTTTCAGTACATTTTATTGTTACCACATTGCTTATTTAAAATTATTAGTGCCCACTTTCCTTGATTATAAATCATTGCCCAATCATTCTGAATAATTTTATTTTGCTTTCCTTAAATATCGTGTTAAGGTGGTAACCCTTGTTTTGAAATACGTGGATTATATTACCGATAAAGGGCGACACATTTTTAACAAACTTTTTGCAGCAATATCAATGAAACAAAAATTTGCATAAAAATTGTGAAAAATTAATGCAATAATCATGTTAGTCAATGTGATTATAACCAATCGCATTTGAAAATCTGTTCGTTATAAATAACCGTATATGCGACTTAAATTAAAATTAAAACTTTTTATCTTCTAGTCTTTATTTTATTTCTCAATTTATAATTTCAAAATAAAAAAACATTAAAACAATCACAATATTAGTGAAGAAAGTTAAATTCTAGCATCCGTTGGCGAGATTATGTTAACCCAGTTAGTTTGTTGTTTTGAAAAGACGCAACCCAAATATTACTGTTTTCACTTTAGAGATTTCCCCCTAAACGAGTTCAAAATTAATGCTTTAATATCTCAGCAAATAATGCAAACTGGATAATACTTTTTTATACATGGGGTATTTTGAAGGTGCTGAACATTTTTATGCAAAAAAAATTGGGTGTTGCCATTGGAATTTTCAAAGTTGGTACTCATTTTAATATGTAGACGACCCCTTATGCAATTTTGGTTGCCAGTTCTAAATTCCTTACGCTATTTCCTGAAAAATGACACCTTTCATAAAGTTCCTTGACCAATAGCAGCCGAGAAACGAAGGGTGGAGCGGTTTTTTTCCCCCAGCTGTACAATGAAAAAAGCCTTGTACTTTTCAATTTAAAAAATGATACAAATAACAATTTACCAGCGAATCTGCCTAAAAGGCTGAGTTTGCTGAGCGTAAGGACTAAGGGTTTTAGAGATGGACAAATTTGTCATTGACTATTTTTTTTGACAAAAGATGCTTAACAACAACCCTTTCACTCAATCCTGTTTATTTTAAAATTTGGTGTTGATGATTTTCTTGGAATACGACCAAATTATTTACCGAAAATTCTTATTTCGGAATGTTTGTGAGTAAAACCAGAATAAAACATTGTTTTTATTAGAGAACTTTACGAATCGAAACAATGTTATAGACAAAATTCTATAGTGGCCCAATCACGATAACTTCAATCCGGATAGATCGAAAAGCCAATAAGTCAATAAATATAAATTCCCCATATACCTTGTTTAAGAGTAAACGTACTCCGCATATACTCGACAAACACAAAACCCAGAAGCTCCAAAGGCTAGCCTCCTAACCATTGCACCGCCGGGTCGACTTTTCGCAGTGTACCAGACTTGAACACATCTTACCGAATTGAGTTGAGCGAGGTCCGTCCCGAACAGCAGGAACATGACACCTTCGCAGAGGAACCGCAGTCCGGTGTCGCAGACGTACCGGCTCGCGTATTGCATGATCCCGTCGGTGGGCAGGAATTCATGGACGCCCAACAAACTGGTCAAGATCTGTGAAAAACACCAACAAACAACAATATATATTTTATAACAACGTGCAAAAAAGTTCACTTTTTTATATCATACTTTTATATATCGTTGCGAAAACGACACTTGCTTATGTCACAGACAGAGCCAAAAGTGGGACTTTCGGCACTAATGCGGTAAGGTAAATAAGAGTATCTGATTGGTAGAAAAACAAAATGATGTCATGAATTTCTCCATGGAAACTAAATGGTCATGAAACTCACTTATTTCTATTGGTTCATTACTTTTGCATTTTCTAATATCTACACTCTTAAAACGAACGAGCGATTTTAACTCAGTTTGATTAATTTTCACTCCTCCAGTCTGGAAAATGCATTTCTCCTTTTGGAGTGGATCCTTTGTGTGTTGAACCTCTGACAGGATCACTCCAAACGAGTGATTTTAACTCAGTCTGAGTTAATATTGATTCATTTCCAGTGTCGAAAATGCACTTTTCCAACTGGAGTGGATTTCACACTTTTGTTTTAAGAGTGTACATGGAAACTAAAATTTCTACAAAAATTATTAACGGAAATTTTATAAGACAAAGGTACGAACACAAATTTCAAGCTTTTGCACGTTATTATAAAAAAAATATTATAAGCAAGACGCGTGAAAAATAATACTTTATTAAGCTCTTGTCATTATTTCACGAGCCACCGTGGTGAAATAAAAGCCACTTGTCTAATAAAGTGTTTTTTCAGCACTAGTTGCTTAAATAACTATTGTGTTTTAGTTTCATGATTTAGCATTAAATTGCAAATTTAAAAAAAAAATGAGGACACACCAGAAATTATCTTCACAAAAAAATAACTAAAGGACACACCAGAAATTATAAGCGACTGACAATATATTTTAGCTTCATGATTTAGCAACTAGTTACACTGGTTAAAAAAATTTAAAGGATACACCAGAAATTATAAGCGTCAGACGATATATTTTAGTTGCATAATTTAGCAGCAAATTGCACTGATTGAAACAAATTAAATTACACACCAGAAATTATCAGCGACAGACCAATATATTTTAGTTCCATGATTCAGCAAAAAATTGCATGGGTTAACAAAAGTTAATGGACACACCACAAATTATCAGGGATGGACTATACATTTTATCTTCACAATTTAACATCTAATTGCACTAGTAAAAAAATTAACGAGACACTCGAAATTAGAAACGTATGTTATAACATGGTTGGCCAACATCAATTACGCTTTATGACTTAAGATTGATATCTATAATCATAAAAGAAAGAGTCTGTCTGTCTGTCTGTGTGTATGTCTGTGGATCGCAAAAGACCTACTTAGACTGCTCTAGAAAATTCGAAATTTTTAATATAGGTTCCTTTTAATACCTACGTGTGCACCTGAGGCTTAGTTTTTTCATATTTGATTGTGATTTTTAATTAATATAATTAGTTTCAAAAAAACGTCATCCACGTGGAATTGCGGGACCATAACAGGGCTTGAAAATACATGGACCGGGCCGAAACGGGGACTTGACGCCATCCTCTATTAGTTTGATTGATTGAGTTTGGTTGAGATATGCGCTCGTCCCAAGGCTGCTTCATCCTCTATTAGTGTTTGCTTTTTTAAGTGTGCATGCGTCAACACGAATTTAACTTTGTTTTGATTTTGAGTGTATTTTCATAAGTAAAGCATGCCTCTAAAAGGAAGCAATGCGAAGTTAGCGGGTTACTAACAAACTGCTAGTAATATAATAAGACATACCACACTGTAAAAAAATTCTTTAAAATATCATTAGATTTTGCGGTTAGTTTTTACATAACAGTACTATAATGTTTCTTTTACAGCAAATTAACGTTTTCATAAAATACATCAGAGAACCATGAACAACTTACTCCAAAAGTGTTTGAACAGAGAAAATAGGGGCATCCAGGAACTGCTGATGAAGCAAACTTTTGCAATGGTAAATAAGTTTTTTACAGTGAAGTAGTAGGTGTAAAAATTTAGGTTTTAAAGAAGATTTACACATCTTAAAGAATTAAATTGGCTAGTATATGACATACTTATTAGAGTATGTATGACTGGTAACTTAGCAGGTGCAAAAAGACATTTATTTATGTTATTAATTACTTTGAATGCTTTCTGGAATTTAGTTCACATGTCAATGAGATTGTTTTCAAGAATCTACACTCTTAAAACGAACGAGCGATTTTAACTCAGTGTAAGTTCATTTCACTCCTTCAGTCTGGTAAATGCACTTCTCCTGGAGGAGTGGATCCTTTGTGTGTTAAACCTCCGACAGGATCACTCCAAACGAGTGATTTTAACTTTGTCTGAGTTAATATTCACTCCTCTCCAGTGTCGAAAATGCACTTCTCCTACTGGAGTGGATTTCACTATTTTGTTTTAAGAGTGCATAATGGATATAACAATTCCATTCAGCAATTGAACTTGACCATGGTGACATCAGTAGTTTTTTCTCAAGCATCACACCAAAAATACCTGAACTAATCTTTTCTTCAGAATAAAAGCCCTTAGCGACATCAAGACTAATTTTTTCGACAAAACAACCAACATAATAATTTTATTGAGCTTGTAATATCCAAATTTTGAGACTTTATTATCTCTGAATCGTCAGAGCCCGAACTCAGTAATAGAAGTGCCAGTAAAATTACAAATTCTTGCACTAAAATAAACTTTCATGACATATGTCATGCATGTAGATGCGAGCTGTTTTGGTTATGAAGTAGCAGGTGTCTATAGCGTAGATTCCTAGGTGTGAAAAATCCATTGATGACGGATATTCATTTGGCAGTTACAGTTTTTCTTGGAACTCCGAGAAAACTACATATAGTCTAAGAGCTAGCAACGTTTTTGAGAGAGAATTTTAGGTGGGCCAGTTTTAAGATATGCTATCTCTCTCACTCTCCCGGACATCATACAGGCTATCTGGCTGGCAGTAGTGGTTGCGTTCATCAGTGCGCATCCTACTAATACAAGTAAAAAATTGATTTTTCAAATCATTTTAGGACGTTTTATTTTTTTATTATTATTTTTAGTGAACTTTTTGCAACATAAATCTATTATTGCCAGAAATTTTTATTGTTGTTTAAGCTGTGCCAGACGCTAATTTTGATTTTAAAAGCTCAAGTGTTGCCCAAATTATCAGCTCATTACAAGTATGGCCACATGGTTTTGCGCAATGAATGACGATGACGTAATTGCAATGATCGGTGAATTCGCACCTGAGCTGGTAATTTGGGCAACACTTGAGCTTTCAAAATCAAAATTAGCGTCTGGCACAGCTTAAACAACAATAAAAATGTCTGGCAATATTGATTTATGTTGCAAAAAGTTCGCTAAAAATAACAATAAAAAAATAAAACGTCCTAAAATGATTTGAAAAATCAATTTTTTACTTGTATTAGTAGGATGCGCATTGAGGAACGCAACCACTACCGCCAGCCAGATAGCCCTTATGATGTCCGGGAGAGTGAGAGAGATAGCATATCCTAAAACTGGCCCACCTGAAATGCTTGTTTTTTTCGACGTTGCTAGCTCTCGTACTAATAGTTTTATAGTGAGACCGAAGATAATACAACGATCCGTGTCTCTCAAGATGTAGACCAAGTTTCTTCGACTTATATGCTACCAATTTCGCCATAATCTAGATAACTGGTAGTAACGTATAGTAATAAATCGGACTATCTAGCTTTAATGTCATTTGAGGTGGTGTGTGTGGAGGATCGCTATACAGGTTGCTTTTAAGACTAGGATCTATAGCAAATACAATATATTTAAAGCTTAAATCCAATTTAGTTTGGCAGAACGCATTTATTTGTTATCCTGCAGCAACCGAATAGCAATATAATCAGGACCCGACTTACAATTTTAGGGACCTAGGGCACGAGCAAATTTGGGGGCCCCAAAACAAGCCTCTATAAAATATTAGCGTGTATTTTTCTTTCTTATAGTGTTTCCTTAAAAATAGTTCAGGTAATTAGCTTGGAAGGCATGCCTAATCCTCCCAACCCCTACAAAAAATAACTACCTTTGTAAAGAATAGATTAATTAGTCTGAAGAGTATTAGGATTAATTATAGTGGTACTTTTGCTTAAATAGGGTAACATCATTATTTCGTAGGTCTACCGATCATACCGATAAAAACGAGAATGAACTTTTTTTCTAGCTTGAAAACTCCCAGTGGCTTCAAGACGGATTCATTTCTGCAAGACTCCAGAAGAGAAGTCGACAACAAAACTTGCGAAGTGTCCTCCGAGTTAGCCCGCAGAACCATATTTTGTGACTTAAGCATCTCTGCATCGACAGAGCTCGATGTTAGAATAAGCAGGGCGAAGTGAACTAGATACTGAGTTACAGTTCCTACAGCTAAGGCATTAGAGAATGGGTCACTCGTGTGTTGGCCAACTGCTCTGCTGATGACGTAGCTGATGTTAAAAGCGTAGAAAGCAATGAGCGCAAATGCAATTGGTGACAGGTATCCATTGGTGGTCTTTACAACATTCGATGCTTTTTGGAATTCGGATGTAATTCGGATAATATCAGTTTTAGATATTCTACTTGAATCTAGAATGTTTTTGAAAGTGTGATTCAAACTGCAGAAAACCCTGAAGCTAAAAATCTGCACCATGCAGCAAACGACCAGCGAAACCACAACAGTGCCGAACTCCCACAAGGATGTTAAAAATGCTGTGACGACGATGCAGAACTTTGCCAAATTCGGATATTTGGTTTGTGCAAAGTCGTGTGCGTAGCCAAAGGTGTAGCGTGCCAAGAATTTTTCGGTGGTATTACTTTGTACGAAAAACAGACTTAAATTGAGAGTTGTGTTCCCTAATATTGAAAAGAACAACAGTATCATCATCCAAGTAAAGTTTCTGTACTTGATATCAACTCTGACTGAATTTCTCAAGAAGTGAAGTTGGCGAAGAAATTTGACTATCTTTTTCATGTGTTGTCTCATGGTCAAACGGATCAGACACAGGAATGTTAGATTAAATACATGCACATAATGGGCATATATAGAGGGATTTACGAACAAGTAAGCATATGCCATTAACTCAATAACTGTAACTATGTCCCAGATAAATCTGAAGCATATCGCTATCCTCCTTTTCAATTTATTCACTAGATTTATCGTTTTTTCATTTGGTATGTAACCACCAAAAATCATGAAGGAAAACATACAAAGGGCTTCAGAATCTTCAGTCCATATATTAACACTCATGATGAAAGTTGTTACTTCTATTCGTTAAGCTGTGATTCTTGTTAGATGTTCAACTAACTGATATTACAAGAATTTTAAATTTTCTCAAAACTTCACGATTAATATTCAATATATTTTTAAAAGAAAAATTGAAAATACATTTAGTGCAGTTAAATCTTCACAAATTTAAATGTTCAACTTGGAAAATGTAAATGTAAAGTCAATAATAAGACGAACGCTGTTACTTATAATGTCAGCAAATGTCTGGTTTCAAGTGCAAAATATTTTTATCCAAGTTTTGTGAAAAATTTTTCAACGTATTTTATGCTTTTAAATTAACAGTTATGAATTAAATAACACAAGCTCCATAAACTAGGATATAACTAGTTCTCCAGTTCTTTACATTTGCTACAACCTTTTGTTAAAAAGATTAACGTTAAGTTAACAACAGTTTCGAAATTATTATCGATTATGAAAAATGTATTCACACCAAAAAAAAAAATCAATTGCTGAAAGCATAATAAAATGAGAATATAAAAGAATTAATAATTCATTTTATTCACAAGAAGTTGAAATTTAAGGTCCCAATATAAATATAAGAGAAAAGAAGAATTGGGACTTATTGAATAAATAAGTCCCAATATAAATATAAGCGGAAGTGAAAATTATTATTCAAGGAAATTTCATTTAAGAAGTGTTTGTGAAAACACAATTTAATGTCAACAAAATATAACAATGCTAATAAAAAGCATATATATTCATTTTATGCCATAGAATATTGGGAGTCAATATAAGACTATTGAAATCTATCTACTAATTTTTTTATAATAAAATTTAAATCCTATTGTCAGATTATTTGACATTCTTGTTTCACAGCCCATTTTTCTTTAAAGTTGACAGTTGTTGAACATAATCGCAAATTTGTTTGATTGATTTTCGATTTCTTATAATATTTTGTATTTTCAGTTCCGTGATAATTTGTAATATATGTTCTATTTTTTCATTATTTGATTGCCCAAATTGTAGATAAAAATTAGAAATAGCCTATACATTACTGTTAGTGCAAGTTTTAAAGTATTTTGTTCTTGAACTGAAATTGCGTGCACACATTTCAGCAGTACAGTGCTCAAATAGAAATGAGGTCAAAACATATACTCTTATCATATTGTATGACATCATCTTTACAGATCTCCCCCACAGTTAAAAAATTATTTAAAATTACAGTTCATTTTGAGGTTACTTTTAACATCTCAGAATTGCTGGTTTGGTTTGGTTTGAATTATCGTCCCACTAGAGCTACACGAGGACTATTGCCGACGGACGTCTTATTTTAGAACCACAGGCAAGTGACGAGCCGACAACTGAATAGGCACCTAACGCAACCATTAAGGGTGACAGAGTAGGCAGTGTTAGGACTTTGCATTAATTATATTTAACGTGCACTCCCTTACACGGGGTATTATTTGTCTGACATTTTTGGCTGCACGTGCCGTTTATAGGTCGACAGTTATTTTGGCGATGCCCGGCCCGTACCTGGGACCTTTCGCATGCTTGGCGAGTGCCTAACCGGCTGGGCTCCCCAGCCCCGAAACCCCATAATTATAAAGATTGTTTTACTGTAAATGAATGTTTTCATAAAGTGTAGAGTCACATGATTAACTTACTCCAATTGTGTTCAAACATGGAAGATCATCCAAGCACCGCTGATGAAGCAAACTTTTTTGCTATTAATACGCAATAAATTTTATATCATATATATATTTTTTTTTTGTATGGTACATATATATTCCAGCTTGTGTGCCTGTTCAGAGAACCGCTTATAAGCTTTCGTCAAGTGGGACAGACACAGAAAGAATATTAACAGTCACAAAGAAATAAATGACACTTAGACAAATAACAACATTTATTGACGGTCACAAACATCCATGCCTGACTGGATTTCGAACCCGATCCCAGCAGCTCCAAAGGATAGAGTCCTAACGATTGCGCCACCGGGGACGCTTACACTCTTAAAACAAACACTCCCAATTTACCTCAGTCTGAGTGGATTTCACTCCTCCAGACTGGAAAATGCACTTCTCCTTTTGGAGTGGATCCTTTGTGTGTTAAACCTCCGACAGGATCACTCCAAACGAGTGATTTTAACTCAGTCTGAGAAAATATGCATGCCTTTAGGGTGTCGAAAATGCACTTCTCCAACTGGAGTGGATTTCACTCTTTTGTTTTAAGAGTGTACATCATATGTAAATTCGTAGCACAAGATGATGTCATCTCTTTTACCGTTCCATTGTGATGGTCAATTAGAGGTGCAGTGCAAGAGTAGGTGTAAAACTTTAAGTTTTTAAAACATTTGCACTTCGTAAAGAAATAAAATTGACAGTTAACCACATAGGATAGTTGTTGTTGTTGTTACATGTCCCCATAAGTTAGCAGTGCCAAGTCCATGAGGTCATACAATCTCAAAAAGTCTAAAACTGGGGTCGTCGGTCAAATGCACTTATGACAGTATAAATGGCTCGGTAACTAAGCAGATGCCAAAAGTGTATTAAATGGTGAAAGAAAACTCAATTTGAGACTGACATCTATTTATGATAGTAATCGCCTTCTAAACTGTAGTGTACATATCATTATTTTTTTTTAATCTATAATGGTTGTAACAGATCCACTCAGTAATTAAACTTGATTAAGGAAAAATCAGTGTTTTTTTTTAGCCTCACATCAAAAAACACCTGAACTACTATTTTCTTTGTTATAAAAGCTCTCAAAGAAATCAAGACTAATTCCTTTCTTTAAATCCCCAATATCATAATTTATTGAGCTTGTAATATCGCAATTTTGTGAATTCATTATATCTCCATCGCCTAGGCCTCAGGACCGAATAATTAATTTGTCGCAGACGGTTCAGTATTGAGTTCGCACGCAAGAGGTTCCTGGAAAAGGTGAGTATCGGGCAAGGTTTTGATCCAGGAACCTCTTGTGTGAGAGTTCAATACTGAACCGACTGCGACAGAGTAATTACTCGGTCGCCGAAGGCTTGTATTGGTTATTTGTGATTAACGATGATCTCAATCACGTGACTCTTTGCGCGTCTAATTTAACAGTTTTTTTCTGCTAAATTAACAGTTTCCCTCTGTTCAAATTACAGTTTTCCCTATAATAAACTTACAATTTTAAACTGTAAAAAAGACAAATACTAACTGGCGTCCAAGTCACCTAAAATATCTCCTCAGAATTGGTTTGATTACTACTCAGATATTTTTTCAAACAAACAAACCAACGCAGTTGCAATAATTGACCAAGTTACCATTTACACTGTCCCAAATTCTGATCCGATTCTCGATACAGATATTACATGTGCCGAGCTAAAATCTGTATTAGATAATTTAAAAAACGAAAAATCACCCGGCGTGGATGGATTGAGACCAGAATTTTTTAAATACCTAAACTCTTCGTCAATTTCTATTATTAAAAATGTTTTTAATAAGGTTTTTCACTCTGGTTCCTATCCAAATAGCTGGATCGAAATCCTAATCTGCCCAATTTTTAAAAAGGGTGAAATAACTAACCCTAGCAATTACAGACCAATTTCTTTAGTCCCAGTAATAGGTAAAATCTTCACATCGATCTTAAACAAAAGGCTACTAACATGGCTTGATCAGAAAAAGTTACTTTTCGAGGAACAAGCTGGTTTTAGGAAAGGTTATAGCTGCAATGATCAATCATTTATTTTAAACTCAATTATACAAGATAAATTACGGAAAAAACGTGGTAAACTATATGTTGCTTTTATTGATCTAAAAGGCGCGTTTGACAGTGTCAATCATGATCTTTTATGGTTGGAATTACAAAAACTCTCAATCAGCTCAAAAGTTATCACAATTTTAAGGGATCTATACAATAAGGCTTCAGCAAGAGTTAGAGTAAAAGATGTCTGTACTGACTCATTCGAAGTCTCAATTGGTGTATTACAAGGTGAAATATTGAGTCCACTGTTATTTATCCTCTTTTTAAACAACCTAATAGTCCAGTTAAACGAATCATGTATCCCAGGCGTGTATATTGCACCTGATATCTATTTACATCTCCTTCTTTATGCTGATGATGCAGTTATTCTTGCAGATAGCCCAATAAATCTTCAACTAAAGCTTAACACATTAGAAAGATTCTGCAAAAAATTCTGTTTAGATGTTAATATCAATAAAACCAAAGTGGTTGTTTTCCGAAAGGGCGGTAAGTTATCTGCGAGTGAAAATTTCTTTTACAATAAAAAAGAGTTAGAAATTGTCCCCAGCTATATTTATCTTGGCATACCGTTTTCTTCATCGGGTTGTTTTACTATTGCTAAAGATCACTTTATCTGTAAAACCATCAGTGCAATTAATAATTCTTGGTCTGTCCTTGCTGGCGCAAGAAGACACAGTGAACTCAGATTAAATATCTGCACATAACGGGCATATATATCTGGATTTATGAGCAAGTATACGCAAACCAATAACACAAAACAAATAACAATGTCCCAGATAAATCTAAAGGCTATTGCTATCCTCCTTTTTAAATTATACACTTGACCGATTGGCTTTTCATTTGGTATGTAACCACCAAAAGCAATGAAGAAGAACATACAAAGGGATTCAGGCTCTTCAGTCACTATATTAACACTCATGATGAAAGTTGTTACTTCAATTCGTAAAGCTGTGATTCTTGTTAGATGTTCAACTATCTGATATTACAAGAATTTTAAATTTTCTCACATCTTCACGATTGATATTCAGGATAATTTTTTTAAAGGAGAATTGAAAATAAATTTTATGCAATGAAATCTTCACAAATTTAAATGTTCTACTTGATAAATGTAAGTGTAAAGTTTATAAGAGGAACACTGTTGCTTTATGTCAGCAAATGTCTGGTTTCTAGTTCAGAATTTTTTTTCCCACGTTTTGTTCAATTTTTCAACATATTTTATGCTTTAAATTAACAGTTATAAATCAAGTAACCTTAATTCCATAAAGCAATATATGACTAATCCTTCTATTTTTAACATTTGCTACAACCTTTTAGTTTAAAAGATTAATAACAACAGTATTGAAATAATTATCGATTATGAGTGATGGATTCACACCCAAAAAATCAATTACTGCAAGCATAACATATAATACAGTCCCTGTAATGGAGTCCCGTAAAAAATTTTGTTCTGATTAGGTTTATCAACGGAATCGAGTTAAGCACATATAGGAGAGTAAAAAAAACTTGGGTAGACATCACCATATGGTGAAAAAAGTTTTTTAGACGCCATTTTCCAAAATGGCGGCCGCCGATTTCGTTTTGCATGTATTTCTACTTCTACGACCGTTATACTCATCATTTAGGTGTCTAATTATATGTTTTTAAATGCAGGGAATCGTCTAAGATGGGTTTTAAAGTTACCTGACTAATATTTATCAAAAAAAAAGTTATTTGCTATTTTAAACAAAATATCGGAACAAAAGTAATAAAAAAACAATGCTTTATTTGGAAAGAAATATTCACACTTCACGGCACTGTGGATGTAATATATTACGTGACGGCCTTATAAATCCATCAAGACCCAGATGGGTAGGCAGATTTTCAGGATGGGAAAGTCATTGGCACGCATATCATGATTATATGGCATGCATAAGATACCTTGATTGCCTGGGCTATCTGTGCAAAAACATATCTTGGCATGCTTTAACATCCATAAAATCTATTGTAGTAAAATTGGTAGCGAGAGAAACCTAGATGGTGCTACAGAAAAATGGCTTTCAGTTCATGGGAGTCTGCAACTTGTGATTTTGTTTTGTATGTATTTCTGCTTCTATGACAGTTTATACTTATCATTTAGGTGACTAATTATATGTTTTTGATGGCAAGGAATCAACTAAGAGTGTTTTTAAAGTTACCTGACTAATACTAGTCAGACAAAATAAGTTATTTGCTATTTTAAACAAAATATAGGAACAAAAGTAGTAAACAAACAATGCTTTATTTGGAAAGTTATATTCACGCTTCAAATCTCAGTGACTGGGAGGCATAGCGTGCCCGCCTCAGAAGCACAAGATTGTGGATTTTCATGCCCCGGCTGAGTCGGTTTATTTTCAGGGCGGGAAAATTGTCGACAAGCCTTTGTGACTTGTAAAAAATACATTGAGTTCCTATTTTTCTTGAGTTCTCTGGGCAAAATTAAAAATTTTGCTTGACTCCTATATTGTAATCACATGTAAGTACACTTCTTCATCCTTCTTCATAAATGATTTTCACCATTTTCTCGTGCTCATGATGGTCATTCAGGTCCAGCCAAAAAGTATGGTTTTCGTAAGATTTCAAGGTTAAGTAAGATCTGCTTTGTAATGAGACTGCCTAAAAGATATATGGTAAAACACAGTTTGCGACGATCATGCTAATTAAACGTTGTAATACCTTTAGAATGCGATAACAGTAAAATGTTCCAACATGAGAGCTAGATGTTGTTCGCTGGTATTAACTGCGACTTCCACTCTCATGCATGTGGGATTTCTTTCATTCATCCCAAGCCATCTATAAAAGGCATAACATTTTTTTATTCACAATTTTTCAGAATATTTTTTCGTAGCTGAAATGACAAGATTTTCTAGTATTTTCAGACTAGTAATATGTATCCATATCATTGCCATGTAATAAACAAGCCATCTGAATTCCCTGACTATATTAACATGATAGGTAATTTAGTTATGTACAATGTTAGAAAGTTTCTTCCAGGAAATAGTACGACGAAAGCACTAATTGAGTGCTATGTATTTGATGTAAGAACAGCTAAATCAGTTAAGAATTGATTTCACTATGCCAAGATCTAGTCAGACTTACTGATGGATAATTTTGAAGATGCTATAATTTAGATGGGCATTTTAGAAATTTAACAAGGAAACTATAAGGTTACACTTCAAAATTCTAAATTAAATTTTGGGCAAAGACTTTCACATTTTCACTTTTCACACAACACTAAAGGGTAATAGTTCACATGAAACATACATCCAAACTCATTTTCCTAATTTTATCGGTACACATACAGTGACTCAAAGAATTGAGGATACACACTAGTTTTTCTTGGCAAATCCAACTTCGAATAGAAATTACGCATTATCTAGAATCCCAAGTGCCTTTTTATTTTAGATTAGACCTTTTTATTATATGATCTATTTTTATTACAAGCATGTTCCTCGACACTAGTGACTGCTCAAGTAAACTTCTATAGCATCTACTTTTGACTGAACTAGAGGAGAAACTTGATCAGATGCAGTTGATGTCACGAGTACTGCCTACAAAGTTTAATTTATGTCACAAGTTTGACAACTCAAAACTAAAGAAACGTTAAGAAGCTCGGATCTTTAAGCCTTTGTTGAAGAAGCAGGTAGCAGAACTATAATAATATCTGCCATATTTTTGAGTTTGGTATAAAATACAGTGTAAACTAACACTGATCACTGAGATATCAATGGTCACCAATATTGTTGTTCTCATCGTCCGATACTCATTTTAACTATTCAGCAAAGTACTGTAAGAATTTTGATTAAAAATGAGATGAAATTAGTCGGTGATGAAATGCTTAGTCTTTGTGTCTTGTTGCCACAATTGGGGAGAAACTCGGTGTTGCAGATTACAATTTAATCCAGGAGCACATACTTAGAGGCTGTGATGTCATGTGTACAAGTATAACGAAATTATCTGCATTAAAAGTATTACCAGGAACTCAATTACTTTAATTCGCCGAACATATGCTTAAACTTATAGCAGAACTTTTTTCCTTATAGAAGACTACTGCTAACAACATATAGATGGAGAAAAGATGCAAATGATGTGCTAAAGCTTCATTTGTGCCTTAACAAGCCCGTTGCAGACTTCCATGAACTGAAAGCCATTTTTCTGTAGCACCATCTAGGTTTCTCTCACAACCAATTTTATTACAATAGATTTTTTTTAATGTTAAAGCATGCCAAGATATGTTTTTGCCCAGAGAACCTATGCAATCAAGGCATCTTGTGCATGCCATATAATCATATGATATGCGTGCCAATGACTTTCCCATCCTGAAAATCTGCCTACCCATCTGGGTCTTGGACTTAAGGCCGTCACATAATATATTACATCCACAGTGCCGTGAAGTGTGAATATTTCTTTCCAAATAAAGCATTGTTTTTTTACTACTTTTGTTCCGATATTTTGTTTAAAATAGCAAATAACTTATTTTTTTGATAAATATTAGTCAGGTAACTTTAAAACCCATCTTAGGCGATTCCTTGCATTTAAAAACATATAATTAGAAACCTAAATGATGAGTATAACGGTCATAGAAGCAGAAATTCATGCAAAACGAAATCGGCGGCCGCCATTTTGGAAAATGGCGTCTAAAAAACTTTTTTCACCATATGGTGATGTCTACCCAAGTTTTTTTTACTCTCTTATATGTGCTTAACTCGATTCTGTTGATAAACCTAATCAGAACAAAAATTTTTACGGGACTCCATTACAGGGACAGGAGTAATAAGGAGAATATAAAAGCCTTCATAAATACATTTTAAACGCAAGAAATTGCAATTTAAGTTTCCGATATTAATATTATGAAAATAAATGTGTAAAATATTACTCAAGGAAATTTCTTTTAAAGAGTGTTTTTGACAACAAAATGTGCTGTCAACAAAATATAACAATGCTTATAGAAAGTATATCTATACTTTTTAAAGTGTAGAATATTGGGAATCAATATAAGAATATTGAAATCTATCTCAATAGAACTATCTCAATCAACTAAGAATATTGAAATCCATCAACTATTTTATAATAAAAGTCAAATCCTATAAGGTCAGATTATTTGACATTCTTGTTTCACAGCACATTTTTCTTTAAAGCTAACCGTTCAAGAACATATTCGCAAATTTGTTTGATTGATTTTCGATTTCTTATAATATTTTGTATTTTCAGTCGCGTACAAATTTTTGATATATGTTTTTTTCTCTTTATTGGGTTGCCCAAAGTGTAGGTAAAAATTAGGAATGGACAATACATTATTGTTAGTGTAAGTTTTAAAGTATTTTGTTCTTGAACTGAAAATTGTGCACAAATATCAGCAGTACAGTGCTCAAATAGAAAAGAGGTCAAAACACATCCTCTTATCATATTGTATGACACCATCTCCACAGATCTCCCCCACAGTTAAAAAATTATTTAAAATTACAGTACATTTTGAGGTTACTTTTAAAATCCCAGAATTGTTGGTTTGGTTTGAATTATCGTCGCACTAGAGCTACACGAGGACACTATTGGCGACGGGCGTCGTATTTTAGAACCGCAGTCAAGTGACGAGCCGACACCTGAATAGGCACCTAACGCAACCGTTAAGGGTGACAGCGTACGCAGCGTAAGGACTTGAAGGATATTTAACGTGCACTCTCTTACACGGGGTATTATTTGTCTGACAATTTTGGCTGCACGGGCCGTTTATAGGTCGACAGTTATTTTGAAGATGCCTGGACCCGAACCTGGGACCTTTCGTATGCTAGGCGAGTGACTAACCGGCTGAAATAACAGAATTATGTTTGTTTTACGGTAAACTAATGTTTTCATAAAGTATATAGTCACATGATTAACTTACTCCAATTGTGTTTAAACAGAGAAGATACACTGCTGATGAAGAAAACTTTTTTGCTATTAATACGCAATAAATTTTACATCATGTGTAAATTCGTAGCACAAGATGATGTCATCTCTTTTACCGTTCCATTGTGATGGTCAATTAGAGGTGCAGTGCAAGAGTAGGTGTAAAAGTTTAAGTTTTAAAAAGATTTACACTTCGTAAAGAGAAAAAAATTGACAGTTAACCATATACTTCTGAGAGTTGTTGTTGTTGCTTGTCCCCATAGGTCAGCAATGCCAGGACCATGAGATACACCTTCAAAAAGTCTAAAGCCAAATTAGGGTCTTCGGCCAATGCACTTATGAGTGTGTATATTACTGGTAACTTGTGTATAACTGTGTGTATATTACTGTCAAAAACGATGTACGAAAACGCAATTTCAGACTGACATCTATTTATAATAATAATTGCTTTCCTTGCTTTCTAGGAAGTAGTGTACAGATAAAAGCTTTTTTTTAAAAAAGAATCTGTAATGGATATAACAGATACATTCAGAAGTTAAACTTGATTAAGGCAAAATCAGTGTTTGTTTTTTTTATCCTCACACCAAAAAACACTTGAACTAATATTTTCTTTGGTATAAAAACTCTCAGAGAAATCAAGACTACCTCCATCGCCATAGCTCATCTTAGTAATAGCAGACGGCCGATAAAAATTTAAAAAAAAATTATCTCACTGAAATAAACTTTTGTAATGTGTCATATACGTAAATGGCAGATGGTGTTTTTCTTTTAAGTACCAGATGTCAGGGAAGCAGAAGCGTAGATATCTAGGTGCGAAAACCATTAACGGATATTCATTTAGTTATGGCCGTTTATTTCTTGGAATTCAGAGTAAACTATTCAGTTTTGTAGTGTGACGGAAAATAAAAACGATAATTGCTCCTCAAGATAATTGCAAATTTGCTTTGACTATGTGCCAGAAAAATTTGTCATCATCTAGATTACTAGTACTAACTATAGTAGTAAATCAGAGCTATCAAGCGTGCATGTTATTTGAGGTGGCCGGGTGTGGAAAAACGCTACATATTCCTTTTCAGATTATGATAGGTGGCATATGCAATGTATTTAAAGCGTATGTTCATTTAGATTGCTAGAAAGCATTTATTTGTTATCCGGCATAAAGAATAGCAACATAAAGAATATGTTTCCTAGATTGATAGCACCAGGGACACATTCAATTTTGTAAACTTTCACAATAAATAGTCAGGAAAACAAATTATGTGCTAGAAATGAAGTGCGACTCTACTCTTAAGTATAAAGAGTAATAGGATGATTTGCTTTGGTACTTTTGCTTAAATAGGGTAGCATCATTATTTCGTAGGTCACTATCATACCAATAAAAACGAGAATGAACTTTTTTTCTAGCTTGAATACTCCAAGTGGCTTCAAGACGGATTCATTTCTGCAAGACTCCAGAAGAGATGTTGACAACAAAACCTGTGAAGTGTCCTTCGATTTCGCCCGCAGTACCATATTTTGTGACTTAAGCATCTCTGCATCGACAGAGCTCGAAGTTAGAACAAGCAGGACCAAGTGTACTAGAAACTGAGTGATAGTTCCTACTGCCAAAGCATTGGTGAATGGGTCAGTCGTGTTTTGGCCAACTGCTCTGCTGATGGCGTAGCTGATGTTAAAAGCGTATAAAGCGATGAGCGCAAATGCAATTGGTGACAGGCATCCATTGGTGGTCTTGACGACGTTCGATGCTTTCTGGAATTCGGATGTAATTCGGATAATATCAGTTTTAGAGATTCTATTCGACTCTAGAATGTTCTTGAAAGAGTGATTTAAGCTGCAAAAAACCCTGCAGCTGAGAATCTGCACCATGCAGCAAACGACCAGCGAAACCACAACAGTGCCGAACTGAAACAAAGATGTTAAAAATGATGTGACGACGATGCAGAACTGACCCAAATTCGGATATTTGGTTTGCGCAATGTCGTGTGCGTAGCCAAATGTGTAGCGTTCCAAAAATTTGTTTGTGGCATTACTTTCTTCAAAAAACATATTTATAATGAGAATTGTGTTTAATAATATTGAAAAGAGCAACAGAATAAGCGTCCAAGTAAAGTTTCTGTACTTGATGTCAACTCTGATTGAATTTCTCAGGTAGTAAAGTTGGTGAATAAATGTTACTATCTTTTTCATGCGCTGTCTCATGGTCAAACGGATCAGACACAGGAATGTTAGATTAAATAATTGCACATAATGGGCATATATAGCTGGATTTATGAACAAGTAAACATAAGAAATTAACACAAAAGCTGTTACAATGTCCCAGATAAATCTAAAGAATATCGCTATCCTCCTTTTCAATTTATTCACTAGATTTATCGGTTTTTTATTTGGTATGTACCCACCAAAAATCATGAAAAAGAACATACAAAGTGATTCAGAATCGATTGTCAATGTATTGCCACTCATAGTGGAAGTTGTTACTTTCCTTCGTTTATCTATGATTGGTGTTAAGTACAATTAACTGCTAAAAAATAATTAACTTTTCTCAAATCTTAACGCGTATAATATTCAGCATATTTTTAAGCGAAATAGAAAACAAATCAAATGTAGTTAAGGCTTCAATAATACTAATAAAGGTCCAATTAATAAAAGTAATTAAAGGTTCATATAAAAAGACAGCAGTCACATCATATCATCAAACGTATCCTATGAAGTGCAGAAGATTTTTTTAATCAAAATGCTGTGCAATTTTCAGCGTACATGCTTTAAATTAGCATTTAGGAATTTTGTAACATCAACTCCATATGCTCGAGAACCAGCTCATAAATTATCCTTACGTTCTTTAAATTTGCTTTAACCTTTTAGTTAAAAAAATTTAGGATCAACTGACTCGTAATAAAATGATTTTCTATTCTGGGTAATGGAGATCCATATGTAATAATAATGTAAGTGCTACATTGTTTACAAAAAAATCTAATATCTAATCTCTCTTAAAATAAAAGCATAATACAAATCAATTCCTGAAAGCATAACAAAATGAGAATATAAAAGCCTTTATAAATGCACTTTGATCAGAAGAATTTAAGTAATTTAAGCATCTGATGTAAACATAAGGAACAATTAATATGTAAAATATTATTCAAGGAAATTTAATTTAAAGAAGCGTTTTTGTCAGCATAATGTACTGTCAACAAATATCACAATGCTGATATAAAGTATATCGATTCCTTTTAAGGTATAGAATATTGGAAATCAATATAAGATTATTGAAATATATCTACTAAGAATACTGAAATATATCTTCTAAGAATATTGAAATCTATCTACTAAGAATATTGAAATCTATCTATAAGAATATAGAAATCTATCTACTCTTTTATAAAAAAAAAGTCAGATTCTATATTATCAGATTATTTGACATTCTTGTTTTACAGCAAATTTTTTCTTTAAAGTTGACATTTCTAGAACATAATCGTAAATTTGTATGATTGATTTTTGATTCCTCATAATAATTTGTTTTGTCGGTTCGGTGATAATTTGTAATATATGTTCTATTTTTTCATTATTGGATGGCCCAAAGGTCAGCAGTGCCAGGTCCATGAGGTCATATACACCCTCAAAAAGTCTAAAACCAAAATGGATCAACCGGCCAAATACACTTATGAGAGTATGTCTGACTGGTAGCTTAGCACATGTCAAAAGGGTTAAAAACTGTGAACGAAAGTGCAAGTTGAGACTGACATCTGTTTACGATATTAAGTGAAGGGTACACGGGAAAAACCGATTGATTTTGTAGAGAAGTTTCCTTAGCAGGCCATTTTGGTGATGATAGCCAGTGATCGTTTAAACTTGTGTAAGGAAACCAGTTCCTACCACAGAGATCCTAGCTAAAGTAATAGAGTGGAAGATCACGTGACCCCAAATGCTACTGACATTACGCGCAAGGAACTCCCAGAAGAACCCTAAGGAAGCCAGTGCCGTAGGTCACGTGATCTTCCACTCAAATACTTTAACTACCATCTTTGTGGTTCCTAGCTACCAATATTCAGGCGATTGACGATCCCGGCGCTTGGACCGAGCGAAGAAGAAAGAGAGAAACCTGTTTTCTCCGCCAATGTCACCAAGCAGACATTTGTGGGCGTTCGCCTAATAAAGCAATCGGTTCTTCCCTTGTACTCTTCAATTGCTTTCAATGCTTTTGAGAATGTAGTGTATATATCATTAATTTTTTTTGAAGCATCTATAATGGATGCAACAGATCCATTCAGTAATTAAACTTGATTAAGGTAAAGTGTTTTTTTAACCTCTCACCAAACAACACCTGAACTAACACTTTCTTTGGTGCAAAAGCTCTCAAAGAAATTAAGACTAATTCCTTTCCATAAATCTCCAACATCATAATTTTATTGAGCTTGGAATATCACAATTTCGTGACCTTATTATACCTCCATCGCCATATCTCGAACGTAGTAATAGCAGAGGGCCGATAAGAATTTAAAAAAAATATCGCACCAAAATAAACTTGTATGATGTGATTCATCTTCATGTATATGGCAGTTGATGTTTTTTTTTATGAAGTAGCAGATCTCAAGAATCAGAAGCGTAGTTATCTAGGGGCGAAAACCATTAACGGAAATTCATTTGGCAGTTACGGCTATCCTCCTAGAGATACGGCCGTGTATTTCTTGCGATTCAGAGTACACTATTTGGTTTCGTAGTGTGACGGGAGATATTACAACGCTTGGTGTTTCTCAAGGTGATGACAAAGTTGCTTCGACTTATATGCAACACTGTAAAAATAAAAACCTGTTGCTTTTAACAGACTGTCAACTTTGACGCCAGGTAATAACTATTTTTTCCCTACAGTTTAAAACTGTAATTTTTTTGTAGGAAAATCTGTAATTTTAACCGGGATAAACTGTCAATTTAGCTGGGAAAAACTGTTAATTTAACAGTTTCTCCCTGGCTGAAATAAAATATCCAATACTAGCCCTCGTGACAGAGTAATTTCTTTATCGCAGACGGGTCAGTAATTTGCTTCTCACGCAAAAGGTTCCTGGAAGTGGTAAGTACCGGGCCAGGTTTTTAGGAACCTCTTGTGTGCAAGTCCAATATTGAACCGACTGCGACAAAGTAATTATTCTGTCACGGGGGCTAGTATTGTGTATTTGTGCATAACGATGATCTTAATCACGTGACTCTTTGCAAGTATAATTTAACAGTTTCTCCCTGTTAAAATAACAGTTTCTCCCAGTTAAAATAGCAGTTTTTCTTTTTAAAAAATTATTGTTTTCCCGGTAAAAAAATACAATTTTAAACTGTTAAAAAGACAGTTATTAACTGGCGTCAAAATTGACAGTTTTAACAGTAAAAACAACAGTTTTTTACAGTGTACACAATTTGTCATAATGTAGATGACTTGTAGTAACTGTAGTAGTAATAAATCAGAGCAATCAAGCGTGCATGTATTTTAGGTGGCGTGTGTGGATGATCGCTACAGATTCCTTTTCAAACCATGATAGGCAACATATGCAATGTATCTAAAGCGTATGTCCATTAGATTGGTAGAAAGCATTTATTTGTTATCCAGCATACCGGATAGCAGCATAAAGAGTATTTTTCCTTGCTTGATAGCTACAGAGACATGAAGAAGGATTCAATTTTGCAATAAATAATCAGGAAAACAAATCATGTGCTGGAAATGAAGTGCGACTCTACTCTTAAGTCTAAAGAGTAATAGGTTGATTTATGGTGGTGCTTTTGCTTAAATAGGGTAGCATCATTATTTCGTAGGTCACTATCATACCGATAAAAGCGAGAATGAACTTTGTTTCCAGCTTGAAAACTCCCAGTGGCTTCAAGACGGATTCATACCTGCAAGACTCCAGAAGAGAAAACGACCACAAAACCTGTGAAGTTTCCTCCGAGTTAACCCGTAGTACCATATTTTGTGTTTTCAACATCTCTGCATCGACAGAGCTTGAAGTTAGCACTAGCAGGACGAAGTGAACTAGATACTGAGTTACAACTCCTATTGCTAAAGCATTATTGAACGGGTCACTCGTGTGTTGACCAACTGCTCTGCTGATGACGTAGCTGATGTTAAAAGCGTAGAAAGCAATGAGCGCAAATGCAATTGGTGACAGGCATCCATTGGTGGTCTTTACAACATTCGATGTTTTCTGGAATTCGGATGTAATTCGGATAATATCAGTGTTAGAGATTCTATTTGACTCTAGAATGTTCTTGAAAGAGTGATTGAAACTGCAGAAAACCCTGAAGCTAAAAATCTGCACCATGCAGCAAACGACCAGCGAAACCACAACAGTGCCGAACTCCCACAAAGATGTTAAAAATGCTGTGACGACGATGGAGAACTTTGCAAAATTCGGATACTTGGTTTGCGCAAAGTCGTGTGCGTAGCCAAAGGTGTAGCGTACCAAGAATTTTTCGATGGTATTACTTTGTACGAAAAACAGACTTATATTGAGAATTGTGTTCCCTAATATTGAAAAGAACAATAGTATAATCGTCCAAGTAAAGTTTCTGTACTTGATATCAACTCTGATTGAATTTCTCAAGAAGTGAAGTTGGCGAAGAAATTTGACTATCTTTTTCATGTGTTGTCTCATGGTCAAACGGATCAGACACAGGAATGTTAGATTAAATACATGCACATAATGGGCATATATAGAGGGATTTACGAACAAGTAAGCATATGCCATTAACTCAATAACTGTAACTATGTCCCAGATAAATCTGAAGCATATCGCTATCCTCCTTTTCAATTTATTCACTAGATTTATCGTTTTTTCATTTGGTATGTAACCACCAAAAATCATGAAAGAAAACATACAAAGCGTTTCACAATCTTCAGTCAGTATATTAACACTCATGATGAAAGTTGTTACTTCTATTCGTTAAGCTGTAATTCTTGTTAGATGTTCAACTAACTGATATTTCAAAAATTTTTAATTTTCTCAAAACTTCACGATTGATATTCAATATATTTTTAAAAGAAAAATTGAAAATACATTTAGTGCAGTTAAATCTTCACAAATTTAAATGTTCAACTTGAAAAATGTAAATATAAAGTCAATAAGTAGAACATTGTTACTTTATGTCAGCAAATGTCTGGTTTCAAGTGCAAAATATTTTTATCCAAGTTTTGTGCAATTTTTTTCAACGTATAGTATGCTTTAAATTAACAGTTATGAATTAAATAACATCAACTCTATAAACTAGGATACAACTAGTCCTCTCGTTCTTTACATTTGCTACAACATTTAGTTAAAAAAATTAACGTTAATTTAACAACAGTATTGAAATCATTATCGATTATGAGTGATGGATTCACAAAAAAAAAATCAATTGCTGAAAGCATAATAAAATGAGAATATAAAAGCCTTAATAAATTCTTTTTATTCACAAGAAATTGCAATTTAAGGTTCTAATATAAAAATAAGAGAAAAGAAGAATTGGGACTTATTGAATAACTAAGTCCCAATATATAATATAAGAGAAAGTGAAAATTATTATTCAAGGAAATTTTATTTAAGAAGAGTTTGTGAAAACACAATTTGCTGTCAATAAAATATAACAATGCTAATAGAAAGCAGATCTATTCATTTTAAGGCTTAGAATATTGGGAGTCTATATAAGAATATTGAAATCTATCTTCTATTTTTTTTTATAATAAAAGTCAAATACTTATTGTCAGATTATTTGACACACATTCTTGTTTCACAACACATTTTTCTTTAAAGATAACAGTTCTAGAACATAATCGCAAGTTTGTTTGATTGATTTTCGATTTCTTATAATATTTTGTATTTTTAGTTCCGTGATAATTTGTAATATAAGTTTTATTTTTACATTATTGGGTTGCCAAAAGTGTAGGTAAAAATTGGGAATAAACTATACATTACTGTTAGTGTAAGATTTAAAGTATTTTGTTCTTGAAATGAAATTGAGCACAAATTTCAGCAGTACAGTGCTCAAATGGAAAGGAGGTCAAAACACATCCTCTTATCTTATTGCATGACATCATCTCCACAGATCTCCTCCACCAGTTAAAAAGTTAAATAAAAATTACAGTACATTTTGAGGCTAATAACATCCCAGAATTGTTTGTTTGGTTTGGTTTGAATTATCGTCCCACTAGAGCTACACGAGGACTATTGCCGACGGGCGACGTATTTTTGAACCACAGTCAAGTGACGAGCCGACACCTGAATAGGCACCTAACGCAACTGTTAAGGGTGACAGCGTACGCAGTGTTAGGACTTTGAAGGATATTTAACGTGCACTCCCTTACACGAGGTGTTATTTGTCGGACATTTTCGGTGGCACGGACCATTTATAGGTCGACAGTTATTTTGGCGATGAACGGACCAAAGCCTGGGACCTATCGCACGCTAGGCGAGTGCCTAACCGGCTGGGCTCCTCAGCCCCGAAACCCCATAATTATGTAAAAACCCCAATCAGCATTCAGATTAAATATCTGCACATAACAGGCATATATATCTGGATTTATGAGCAAGTATATACGCAAGCCATTAACACAAAACAAAAAACAATGTCCCAGATAAATCGAAAGGCTATTGCTATCCTCCTTTTTAATTTATTCACTTGAACCATTGGTTTTCATTTGGTATGTAACTACCAAAAACCATGAAGAAAAACATACAAAGGGATTCAGGCTCTTCAGTCACTATATTAACACTCATGATGAAAGTTGTTACTTCAATTCGTAAAGCTGTGATTGTTGTTAGATGTTCAACTATAAAGCCGATAAGTTTGTTTTACCGTAAATGAATGTTTTCATAAAGTGTAGAGTCACATGATTAACTTACTCCAATTGTGTTCAAACAGAGAAGATCATCCAAGCACCGCTGATGAAGCAAACTTATTTACTATTAATACGCAATAAATTTTACATCATATTTATTTATATAATTTTTTTTTGGTATGGTACATATATATTCCAGCTTGTGTGCTTGTTCAGAGAACCGCTTATAAGCTTTCGTCAAGTGGGACAGACACAGAAAGAATATTAACAGTCACAAAGAAATGAATGACGCGTAGACAAATAACAACATTTATTGACGGTCACAAACATCCATGCCTGACCGGGACTCGAACTTTTGCAATAAATAGTCAAGAAAACAAATTATGTGCTAGAAATGAAGTGCGACTCTACCCTTAAGTCTAAAGATTAATAGGATGATTTATGGTGGTACTTTTACTTAAATAAGGTAGCATCATTATTTCGTAGGTCACTATCACACCAATAAAAACGAGAATGAACTTTTTTTCTAGCTTGAAAACTCCCAGTGGCTTCAAGACGGATTCAATTCTGCAAGACTCCAGAAGAGATGTCGACAGCAAAACCTGTGAAGTGTCTTCCGAATTCGCCCGCAGTACCATATTTTGTGACTTAAGCATCTCTGCATCGACAGAGTTAGAAGTAAGCACTAGCAGGACGAAGTAAACTAGATACTGAGTCACAGTTCCTACTGCTAAAGCATTAGTGAATGGGTCACTCGTGTGTTGGCCAACTGCTCTGCTGATGACGTAGCTGATGTTAAAAGCGTAGAAAGCAATGAGCGTAAATGCAATTGGTGACAGGCATCCATTGGTGCTCTTTACAACATTCGATGTTTTCTGGAATTCGGATAATATCGGTTTTAGAGATTCTATTCGACTCCAGAATGTTCTTGAAAGAGTGATTCAAACTGAAGAAAACCCTGAAGCTAAAAATCTGCACCATGCAGCAAACGACCAGCGAAACTGCAACATTGCCGAACTCCCACAAAGATGTCAAAAATGATACGACGACGATGAAGAACTTTGCCAAATTCGGATATTTGGTTTGTGCAAAGTCGTTTGCGTAGCCAAAGGTGTAACGTACCAAGAATTTTTCGGTTGCATTACTTTGTACGAAAAACAGACTTATGTTGAGAAGTGTGTTCCCTAATATTGAAAAGAACAACAGGATTTTCGTCAAAGCAAAGTTTCTGTACTTGATGTCAACTTTGACTGAATTTCTCAAGTAGTGAAGTTGGCGAATAAACTTTACTATCTTTTGCATGCGTTGTCTCATGGTAAAACGGATCAGACACAGGAAAGTCAGATTAAATAACTGCACATAACGGGCATATATATCTGGATTAATGAGCAAGTATACGCAAACCATTAACACAAAACAGATAACAATGTCCCAGATAAATCTAAAGGCTATTGCTATCCTCCTTTTTAATTTATTCACTTGACCCATTGGCTTTTCATTTGGTATGTAACCACCAAAAACCATGAAGAAGAACATACAAAGGGATTCAGACTCTTCAGTCACTATATTAACACTCATGATGAAAGTTGTTACTTCAATTCGTAAAGCTGTGATTTTTGTTAGATGTTCAACTATCTGATATTACAAGAATTTTAAATTTTCTCACATCTTCACGATTGATATTCAGGATAATTTTTTTAATGGAAAATTAAAAATAAATTTTATGCAATGAAATCTTCACAAATTTAAATGTTCTACTTCAGGGGTTCCCAACCTTTTTGCGACTGTTTACCACATGACTTTTTGAGAAATTTTAGCGTACCACCAGACCTAAATATTTTAATAAACGTATAATATTTACTCTTCTAAAAGTGTCCAAAATTCCTGAGAAATCTTCGTATTTAATGGCTAGTTATTTGTTTATTTATAACATGCTTATAATAAAGAAGAAATAAAAAGATTAAAATGGCATTAATGTATAGTTTTGTTTATTACCCATAGGTTTAAGAACATACATATAAAAAATAGTACCAACTTAGCAAAATCCGATCCAGAAGTTAATAAAAGATTTCCTCTTTAAAATAATGTTAATGTTTAAAATAATGAGTAATATGTTTGCGTGCTCACTGCACATGCGTACAGAAAGTATTGATAGCCTCATGTTGCTCACATCACTCACGCGTACCACCTGAAATATCCCCGCGTACCACCAGTGGTGCGCGTACCACCGGTTGGGAACCCCTGTTCTACTTGATAAATGTAAGTGTAAAGTTAATAAGAGGAACACTGTTGCTTTATGTCAGCAAATGTCTGGTTTCTAGTTCAGAATTTTTTTCCCACGTTTTGTTCAATTTTTCAACATATTTTATGCTTTAAATTAACAGTTATAAATCAAGGAACCTTAATTCCATAAAGCAGGATATGACTAATCCTTCTATTTTTAACATTTGCTACAACCTTTTAGTCTAACATTTTGCAATGTGTCATATATGTAAATGGCAGATGGTGTTTTTCTTTTAAGTACCAGATGTCAGGGAAGCAGAAGCGTAGATATCTAAGTGCGAAAACCATTAACGGATATTCATTTAGTGATGGCCGTTTTTTTTCTTGAAATTCAGAGTAAACTATTCTGTTTTGTAGTGTGACGGAAAATAAAAACGATACTTGCTCCTCAAGATAAATGCAAATTTGCTTTGACTATGTGCCAGAAAAATTTGTCATCATCTAGATTACTAGTACTAACTATAGTAGTAAATCAGAGCTATCAAGCGTGCATGTTATTTGAGGTGGCCGGGTGTGGAAAAATGCTACATATTCCTTTTCAGATTATGATAGGTGGCATATGCAATGTATTTAAAGCGTATGTCCATTTAGATCGCTAGAAAGCATTTATTTGTTATCCGGCATAAAGAATAGCAACATAAAGAATATGTTTCCTAGCTTGATAGCACCAGGGACACATTCAATTTTGTAAACTTTCACAATAAATAGTCAGGAAAACAAATTATGTGCAAGAAATGAAGTGCGACTCTACTCTTAAGTATAAAGAGTAATAGGATGATTTGCTTTGGTACTTTTGCTTAAATAGGGTAGCATCATTATTTCGTAGGTCACTATCATACCAATAAAAACGAGAATGAACTTTTTTTCTAGCTTGAATACTCCAAGTGGCTTCAAGACGGATTCATTTCTGCAAGACTCCAGAAGAGATGTTGACAACAAAACCTGTGAAGTGTCCTTCGATTTCGCCCGCAGTACCATATTTTGTGACTTAAGCATCTCTGCATCGACAGAGCTCGAAGTTAGAACAAGCAGGACCAAGTGTACTAGAAACTGAGTGATAGTTCCTACTGCTAAAGCATTGGTGAATGGGTCAGTCGTGTTTTGGCCAACTGCTCTGCTGATGGCGTAGCTGATGTTAAAAGCGTATAAAGCGATGAGCGCAAATGCAATTGGTGACAGGCATCCATTGGTGGTCTTGACGACGTTCGATGCTTTCTGGAATTTGGATGTAATTCGGATAATATCAGTTTTAGATATTCTATTCGACTCTAGAATGTTCTTGAAAGAGTGATTTAAGCTGCAAAAAACCCTGCAGCTGAGAATCTGCACCATGCAGCAAACGACCAGCGAAACCACAACAGTGCCGAACTGAAAGAAAGATGTTAAAAATGATGTGACGACGATGCAGAACTGACCCAAACTCGGATATTTGGTTTGCGCAATGTCGTGTGCGTAGCCAAATGTGTAGCGTTCCAAAAATTTGTTAGTGGCATTACTTTCTTCGAAAAACAGATTTATAATGAGAATTGTGTTTAATAATATTGAAAAGAACAACAGAATAAGAGTCCAAGTAAAGTTTCTGTACTTGATGTCAACTCTGATTGAATTTCTCAGGTAGTGAAGTTGGTGAATAAATGTTACTATCTTTTTCATGCGCTGTCTCATGGTCAAACGGATAAGACACAGGAATGTTAGATTAAATAATTGCACATAATGGGCATATATAGCTGGATTTATGAACAAGTAAACATAAGAAATTAACACAAAAGCTGTTACAATGTCCCAGATAAATCTAAAGGATATCGCTATCCTCCTTTTCAATTTATTCAATAGATTTATCGGTTTTTCATTTGGTATGTAACCACCAAAAATCATGAAAAAGAACATACAAAGTGATTCAGAATCGATTGTCAATATATTGCCACTCATAGTGAAAGTTGTTACTTTCCTTCGTTTATCTTTGATTGGTTTTAAGTACAATTAACTGCTAAAAAATAATTAACTTTTTTCAAAACGTAACGCGTATAATATTCAGCATGTTTTTAAGCGAAATTGAAAATAAACTAAATGTAGTTAAGGCTTCAATAATACTAATAAAAGTCAATTAATAAAAGTAATTTGAGGTTGATAAAAAGACAGCAGTCACTTCATATCATCAAACGTATAAAATGAAGTGCAGAGGATTTTTTTTATCAAAATGCTGTGCAATTTTCAGCGTACATGCTTTAAATTAGCATTTAGGAATTTTGTAACATCAACTCCATATGCTCTGGAACCAGCTCATAACTTATCCTTACGTTCTTTAAATTTACTTTAACCTTTTAGTTTCAAAATATTTAGGATCAATTAACTTGTATTAAAATGATTTTCTATTCTGGGTAATGGAGATCAAAATGTAATAATAATTCAAGTGCTACATTGTTAAAAAAAATCTAATATCTAATCTATCTTAAAATAAAAACATAATACAAATCAATTCCTGAAAGCATAACAAAATGAGAATATAAAAGCCTTTATTAATGCATTTTGATCAAAAGAAATTGCAATTTAAGCCTCTGATGCAAACATAAGGAGCAATTAATATGTAAAATATTATTCAAGGAATTTAATTTAAAGAAGCGTTTTTGTCAACATCATGTGCGGTCAACAAATATAACAATGCTGATATAAAGTATATCGATTCCTTTTAAGGTATAGAATATTGGGGATCAATATAAGAATATTGAAATATATCTACTAAGAATACTGAAATATATCTTCTTGGAATATTGAAATATATCTTCTAAGAATATCGAAATCTATCTACTAAGAATATTGAAATATATCTACTAAGAATATTGAAATATATCTACTAAGAATATTGAAATATATCTACTCTTTTATAAAAAAAAAGTCAAATTCTATATTATCAGATTATTTTACATTCTAGTTTTACAGCAATTTTTTTCTTTAAAGTTGACATTTCTAGAACATAATCGTAAATTTGTGTGATTGATTTTTCGATTTCTCATAATATTCTTTTTTGTCAGTTCTGTGATAACTTGTAATATATGTTCTATTTTTTCATTATTGGGTTGCCCAAAGGTCAGCAGTGGTCCATGAGGAACCAGGTCCATGAGGTCATATACACCCTCCAAAAGTCTAAAACCAATAAAGGATCGACCGGCTAAATACACTTATGAGAGTATGTATGACTAGTATCCCGGTTAGGCATGGATGTTTGTGACCGTCAATAAATGTTGTTATTTGTCCATGTGTTTGTGTCGTCTCTTTCTTTGTGTGTCTCTTGTGCTTGTGTCATTTCTGGGGTTTAGTACAACAGACTTAAAGTCGCAGTGCTTGGCGATCTTGCCCCCCACCAAGAAAGTCATAAGTCATGTATGACTGGTAACTTAACTGATGTCAAAAGTATTAAAAACTGTGGACGAAAGGGCAATTTGAGACTGTCATCTATTTATGATATTAATTGCTATCAATGCTTTCGAGAATGTAGTGTATATATCTATGCATTTTTTTAAAGCATCTATAATGGATGCAACAGATCCATTCAGTAATTAAACTTGATTAAGGTAAAAACAGTGTTTTTTTTTAACCTCACATCATCCATCGCCATATCTCGAACGTAGTAATAGCAGAGGGCCGATAATAATTTTTTTAAAATATCGCACCAAAATAAACCTGTATGATGTGTCATTCATGTACAGTGGTGGAAATTGATTTATGAACTATCATTCTTTTCACCAGATATAGCTTTGTATTAAGTGCTAACAATTCAAATTTTGTGTGTTGGATATTCAAAGCACAATAAAGGTATTACACACATAATTTTTTTCAAAACATGATATTAAATAAAAATATATCTAATTTTAGTTTTTAAGCATGTCAAATGATGGAAATTGAATTATGAACTCAACTTTATTTTGAACCCAGGTACCAAATATTTTAACTAGTTCTATATTTGAACTTCAGGGGAGCTTACTATCAGTGTTTGTAAATAAGATTAAAGCCAAATTTGTTGAAATTTATCTGTTTTATTCCCATTTTACTAAATAGGAAAGCTTGCGGGACTGCCTGAAACCAAAAAGGTAAAAAATGACCCTTATATAATATTGCAACAAATCTTTAGCATATTAATTAAAAGATCAACAAATATAATTCATAAATATTTAAAGAATCATTCTGACTTCGGCAAAAACCATCATTAAAAAAGGTGTAACCCTCGTGGGACGAGGGACAAAAGCAGGATTATTGGACTGGTATCCCAAAAAGTTACCATTTGTGTCAGCATTTGTGCATTACAGGACGAATTTGTTATGAACAATCACTTCCTGTAACTCCCAGAAGAGTAGGACAAATATTGATATCGTCGTCGAACTTGAAATGTTCCAAAATGAAGGCTGGTCCAAAGCTTACTCTTCACCATAAGAACAGGCTATTAAAATATAGTCGTAACTACATGAAAATTGATTTGGTGGAGGTGGAGGGAGAGAAATGGGGAAAAAGTGACATTTGCTGATGAAAAAAGTTCAATCTGGATGGACGTGATGGTTTAAAATGTTATTGAAAGGATCTTCGGAAATAACCAAAATCTGTCTTCAGCAGAAATGTTAGTGGTGGAAGTTTGATGGTTTGGGCCCCGATATCTTATGATCGAAGAAACAAGGTTATGTTTCTGAATTGTTAACAAACATCACTTTATTGCAGATCAGTTCTAGAAAATTCTTTAATTCCTTTTTGCGTTGCAAAACTATGCTTTTGATTAGATTCTTATGCATGATAATGCAAGTATCCACATTTCAAACGAAATTAAAGACTGTTTAATGAGCTAAGTGTTGTTCATTTAGATCATCCTGCCAATAGCCATGACTTAAACCCCAAGAATAATGTCTGAGATCAATTGGTTTGAATAATTTACTCAAATAGAGTATGGTTTCAATGAAGTGTGCATCGGTTATGGAATAGAAGGACTTAATCATTAAAAACTGCAAATTTCTTGACCAAAACTTGACCCAAAGTTTTGTGTTGTCTATGAAAAATAAAATCAAGGAAGCATTCGCGACAAAAAATAGTTTTAGCAATTTTTAATTGAGATTGAATGCAAAAGTTCATAAATCAATTTCCCTATGCTAAAACTAAAATGTCAAGAAAATAAATTGTTTACGAATTTATATAAAATTTTATTTACGTGTATAGTTTATAATGCAAAGCCTGTATAGTACATAAAATTTAAATCGATAAAAATGCATTTAATAAAGAAATAATGTTAAAAAACTGTCAGTTCATAAATCAATTTCCACCACTGTATATGGCAGTTGCTGTTTTTTCTATGAAGTAGCAGATCTCAAGAATCAGAAGCGTAGTTAATTGATAGTATTTTCAAGTAAGACTAGGCATTTGCAAGCAATTTCAAAACGAACAAGAAAGTATTTCTGTGGTCAAAAACCTTGAATATTCTTGGGTGATCAACTTGCATGGCTGAAATATGCGTCCAGGTCAATTTTTGTACCGAGTTAATAGTGTTAAAATATTATACAAATTAATGAATAAAATTTAGAATGAATTTTAATGAATGCTTTTTAGCTTTTGACTGAAAAAAATTGCGCAGACCTTTATAAATTTGTAAGTTTATTAACACGTTGACGTCTAGGCATTCAATAGGAAATTGTTATCGATGTAGGTTGGCTTGAATAGAAGAACATTCTGTTTAAATAATTTCTTTCTTTAATTTCTCAAAGTTTGCTAAGTTGAAAAAATACAGAAGCATCGAAAGCATTTTATTTGTTTCATTAGCTCATTTCTTTAACTTGTCTAAAGTTAGAATTTTAAGCGCTGATCAGATAAATTAATACAATGCTACGAAAACAGGAAGGTAGCACATGATAAATCTGCTCTTGACTTACTTATTTACACATCTCCTAACTCAAGTATCAATAAAAATAGATTTACAATAAAAATCGGTTGCAATTTATAACATTTAATTTCTTACATTTATAATCATCTATCAATCTATTTATACACTAGGGTGGGCCGAAAAAAACTTTTTATTTTATTTCAGATCGCTATAGTGCGGAAAAGTTGCCATTGGTAAAGACATGAAAAATGCACTAATTAGGGGTAAGTGGTGTACCTTGGACGTATGTGTACCTCGAACCTATGCTGATTCTAGCTCGATTAGCTTAGATATTGAAACAACACCACATGCAGTTAAAGTATTTGTTACCAGGGATCTCAGTGAAGTTCTATCTGTTTGTTTAAAAGGTCAATTTATTAAAGTGGTTTCGAAAAACTAAATTCACAGTTCAAAAGTAAATTTTTGTCAGATTCTTTAGTGTAATTTTTTACTCAAACATGTAGTGTTTTTTCAGAAACGATGGTTATGCAATATAACGCAAAGTTTTAGCTATAAAACAGTGTGCTTGAAATTAAGTTAAGTCTAACCTTAACTTGGTGATTAACTATTTTGTTTTTAATATCCAAGTGGTGTACCTCGAACCTAATACAAGTGGTGTACCTTGGACTGGTCCAAGGTACACTACTATAAGTCTTATGTGCTTCAGATTGCAGAAAACCCTTTTTAAAATTCAAGTAAATTCTTTCCTTTTGAAATATTAAGTATTTTAAGCTATTAATATGCAACCCTGATTTGTAAAATCTAGAAAAATGGAAATTTGTAAGAAATTTTGATATGATGTGATAAAGAATTTTTTTTGTAGTTAGTTATTTAGATTTATGGAAGCCTATAAAATTTTAACCATATTGATAAAATATAGAAAATAATTATTGCATGTTCATCTAAAAAGATATTTTTTATAATAAATATCTAAGCAGAACATCCTTTTCACGTTTAGGCCTAGTTGAATAAACATAGGGGGAAATATTTGAGTTTTTTTTTTTTTTTTTCAAATTTAAGACAGAAAGATAGCCAAATGTTTTTCGATGGCATGAAATAACAGTTTAATTTTATGCTGTATTTTAACGAATACACCCGAGAAAGATTGCATTGCAGCTGAAAAAGCCAAAAGGGCACTAAAAAAACTAAGTTAATAAAACCCCTTACTGAGCCAATTGACCTAACATAACCAATTACTAAGAGTAGGTTGTAAAATGTATTTTTGAATTTTATGTGGCTAATAAATATTGGTTTTCGGACTGTAAATCGAGTCTCTCTACCTGTTAATAATTGGTCCAAGGTACACCGCCGGTGGTGTACCTTGGTCCTAATTACAATTTTCCGCATTTATTTTTTTAATAGTTGAAATCGTTTAAATAACATGCTAAAATAAATATATGTTGTATATAACAACATAAAGTATTCAGTAAAAATATTTTTATTCACTTTTTGCAAGTAATTAAGAAAATAAAAATTGAAAAGTCAAAATAGGTCCAAGGTAACCCACCTTCCCCTATTATTTTTTTATTACCATATCTTCCGTTCGCGCAATGCCTTCAAAGTTGGCGAAAAAAATTTAAAAACCGTAATTTTTTATAATTTTTTTAAAATAAGGCAGATGTTTTTAATTACGTTCCTATATCATGAATTAACTACTAAAAGTATGTAAAATCCAAATATTATAGCACTTATTAATAATAAATGCTATAATATATAGTATAATAAGTTATTATACATTTGTGTCAGATCTTCCGACCACTCAACGTAGTATAAAATTAGGAAAATTCGTATTTTTTGCTAAATTTCAAAGTTTTCACTTTTTGTAAATTTTAATCATACAACATGATATAGGAAAGCAATTAAAATCATATATCGGGCTTAAAATACACTAAGATTAAAGGGTTAAAAATTAGGTTAGGTTAGGTAGGAAAAATTACGGTTTTTGACAATTTTTGCCAACTTTGATGGCATTGCATGAACGGAAGATATAGTCATAAAAAATAATAAATTAGTGCATTTGTCATGTCTTTACCAATGGCAACTTTTCCGCCCTATAGCGATCCGAAATAAAATAAAAAGTTTTTTTCGGCACACCCTAGTAGTTATCTAGGGGCGAAAACCATTAACAGAAATTCATTTAGTAGTTACGGCTAGGAGGATAGTTACGGCCGTGATTTCTTGCAATTCAGAGTACACTATTTGGTTTCGTAGTGTGGCGAAAGATATTACAACGATTGGTGTTTCTCAAGAAGATGACAAAGTTGCTTTGACTTATATGCAACACTGTAAAAAAAAACCTGTTGCTTTTAACAGTTAAAAACTGTCAACTTTGACGCCAGTTAATAGCTTTTTTTTCTACAGTTTAAAACTGTAATTTTTTTGTAGGAAAATCTGTAATTTTAACAGGGATAAACTGTTAATTTAGCAGGGGAAAACTGCTAATGTAACAGTTTCTCCCTGCTGCAATAAAATACCCAATACTAGCCCTCGCGACCGAGTAATTACTTAGTCGCAGATGGTTCAGTATTAGGCTCGCACGCAAGAGGTTCCTAGAAGAGGTAAGTTCCGGGCCAGGTGTTTTAGGAACCTCTTGTGTGCAAGTCCAATATTGAACCGACTGCAACAAAGTAATTATCCTGCCACGAGGGCTAGTATTGTGTATTTGTGCATAACGATGAACAGTTTTTTACAGTGTACATAATTTGTCATAATCTAGATGACTTGTAGTAACTGTAGTAGTAATAAACCACAACAATCAAGCGTGCGTGCTATTTGAGGTGGCGTGTGTGGAGGATCGCTACAGATTCCCTTTCAGTATAGGATAGGCAACATATACAATGTATTTAAAGCGCATGTCCCAGTTAGATTGGTAGAAATCATTTATTTGTTATTCAGCATACCGAATAGCAACATAAAGAGTATTTATCCTAGCTTGATAGCATCAGAGACATGAAGAAGGAATCCAATTCTGTAAACTTTAGCAATAAGTCAGGAAAACCAATTATGTGCTAGAAATGAAGTGTGACTCTACCCTTAAGTCTAAAGAGTAATAGGATGATTTGCTTTGGTACTTTTGCTTAAATAGGGTAGCGTCATTATTTCGTAGGTCACTATCATACCAATAAAAACGAAAATGAACTTTTTTTCTAGCTTGAAAACTCCAAGTGGCTTCAAGACGGATTCATTTCTGCAAGACTCCAGAAGAGATGTTGACAACAAAACCTGTGAAGTATCCTCCGAATTCACCCGCAGTACCAGATTTTGTGACTTCAGCATCTCTGCATCGACAGAGCTCGAAGTTAGAACAAGCAGGATGAAGTGTACTAGAAACTGAGTGACAGTTCCTACTGCTAAAGCATTAGTGAATGAGTCACTCGTGTGTTGGCCAACTGCTCTGCTGATGGCGTAGCTGATGTTAAAAGCGTATAAAGCGATGAGCGCAAATGCAATTGGTGACAGGCATCCATTTGTGGTCTTGACGACGTTCGATGCTTTCTGGAATTCGGATGTAATTCGGATAATATCAGTTTTAGAGATTCTATTTGACTCTAGAATGTTCTTGAAAGAGTGATTCAAACTGCAGAAAACCCTGAAGCTAAAAATCTGTCCCATGCAGCAAACGACCAGCGAAACCACAACAGTGCCGAACTGCAACAAAGATGTTAAAAATACAGTGACGACGGTGCAGAACGTTGCCAAATTCGGATATTTGGTTTGCGCAATTTCGCGTGCGTAGCCAAATGTGTAGCGCTGCAAATATTTGTCGGTGGCATTACTTTCTTCGAAAAACCGATTTATAATTAGAATTGTGTTCAATAATATTGAAAAGAACAGCAGAATAATCGCCCAAGTAAAGTTCCTGTATTTGATGTCAATTCTGATTGAATTTCTCAAGTAGTGAAGTTGGCGAATAAATTTGACAATCTTTTTCATGCGCTGTCTCATGGTCAAACGGATCAGACACAGGAAAGTCAGATTAAATAACTGCACATAATGGGCATATATAGCTGGATTTATGAGCAAGTAAACATAAGAAATTAACACAAAAGCTGTAACAATGTCCCAGATAAATCTAAAGGATATCGCCATCCTCCTTTTCAATTTATTCACTAGATTTAACGGTTTTTCATTTGGTATGTAACCACCAAATATCATGAAAAAGAACATACAAAGGTATTCAGAATCTATTGTCAATATATTGCCACTCATAGTGAAAGTTGTAACTTTCCTTCGCTTATCTATGATTGTCGTTAAGTACAATTAACAGCTATAAATTCTTTTAAAAAAATTTTCAAAATTTCCCACGTAACAAGCAGTATAAATTTTTTGAGCGTAATAGAAAATAAACAAAATATAGTTACAAATTATAGTTACAAATATACTATTACAAAATTTCTATTACAAAATGTCCATTTTATAAATGTAATTTTAAGGTCCCGATAAAAAAAAATCGCAGTCACTTTTTATCATCAAATGTAGCGCAGAAGTTTTTGCGCAGAAGTTTGAAGAAGTTTTTTTTATCAAAGTTCTGTGCAATATTTCAACGTATTTTATGCTTTAAAATAACGTTTATGAATTTAGTAACATCAACTCCATATACTCGAGACCAGCACATAACTAATACTTACGTATTTTACATTTGCTTCAACCTTTTAGTTTAAAAGGTTTAGGATCAATTAATTTGTATGAAAATTATTTTCTATTGTGGGTAATGGATCCAAACGTAATGATAATTTAAGTGCTACATTGTTAATAAAAAAATCTTAAAATAAAAGCATAATTCAAATCAATTACTGAAAGCATAACAAAATAAGAGTATAAAAGCTTTTATAAATGCATTTTGATCAAAAGAAATTGCAATTTAAGCCTCCGATATAAATATGAGGAAAATAATTTTGTAAAATATTATTCAAGGAAATTTCACTTAAAGGAGTGTTTTTGCCAACATAATTGCTGTCAACAACATATAACAATGCTGATATAAAGAATATCAATTCATTTAAATTTATAGAATCTTGGATATCATTATGGAATATTGAAATTAATATATTGTTTTATAAGAAAAGTCAAATCCTATAATGTCAGATTATTTGACATTTTTGTTTTACAGCAAATTTTTTCATATTGTTGACAGTTTAGGAACAAAATCGCCAGTTTGATAAATTAATTTTCGATTTTTTATAGTATTTTACCTTTCCAGGTGTGTAATGAATGTTCTTTTTTCATTATTAGGCTGCTCAAAGTTTTGGTTCGGGGTTTTTTGTTCGGGTCCGGGCATCGCCAAAATAGCTGCTGACCTATAAACGGCCCGTGCAGCCAGAAATGTCCGACGAATAATACCCCGTGTAAGGGAGTGCACGTTAAACATTCTTCCAAGTCCTAACTCTGCGTACGATGTCGCCCTTAACGGTTGCGTTGGGTGTCTATTCAGGTGTTGCCTCGTCACCTGACTGTGGTTCTAAAATACGACGCCCGTCGCTAATAGCCCTCGTGTAGCTCTAGTGCGACGATAATTCAAACCTAACCTAACCAGGGTGGTTATAAAATAACGCTCGCTATTCAGAGAACGGTCGGTAGCTTGAATGAATAATCCAAATCCATCAAAAATTGAGACACTTACGAATCAAGAAGGGGGGGGGGGGGAGAATGGAATCATAAAAAAGATAGAATCTTAAAAAATAATCATAAAAAAAAAATTATCATAAAAAAACAAACTCGTCTCTTGACCAGAATCCAAATTACGAGGCGCCGTCAATTATGGCCAATTACAGCATACACAGCTAATTACGCCTCGTAATTTATAACCCTGGTCAAGAGACGAACTTCTTTGTCTTCGAAAAAGAAAGGAATCATAAAAACAAACTCGTCACTTGACCAAGGTTCTAAATGACGAGGCACAGCCGATTAGGGCTAATTACGGCCAACACATCCAATCACGCCTCGTAATTTGGAACCCTGGTCAATTCTTGATTAATAAGTGTCTCAATTTCTGGTGCTTTTGGATTATTCATTAAAGCTGCAGATCGCTCCGAATAGCGAGCGTTATTTTATAACCACCCTGTACTTTATTACGTTTCCGACGTAGTAATGATGGAACTGTGCAGGAGCCTTTCTACTTGTCATTTAGAAAATACAAGTAGCATTGATTTTGCAATTTTGTTCGTTTTATACATTGATCTGTAGTTATACCAAGGAAAGCGTACGTGGGCATGTTTCAGGTCTAAAAAGAAAATAAATTATTTATAGCAAATCGATTGGAGAATTAAAGTCACGTGGCGATAGAGCGCCAATCGGAACACCGATCTTAGAAAATGGAGGAATGAAAACTTAGAGGAATTACGTCACCTGTGAAACAGGTATCGAGTATTTCAAAAACTTATTGAGATATTTGTCAAGCTTGTGTGTTAGCCCCCTCCCCCCACCCTCTTCCAGAAAAAAATAACCAGAAATTTGACGTCTACTAGCTACTATTTTGAAGAAAAAAACCCAATAAATTACGGATATGCAGAAAACTGTTTGAAACTTTGTTTAAGATCAACGGCTTCCAAAGTTCATATTTAAAAAAAAAGTTGATCTGTTTCATACCGAATGGAACCATCTTGACAAATTCACATCTCATTAAATTGAAACAGAGGAGAGATGGTTCACCAATTGAAGGTTTGAGAAAGAATTTATTTTCGCCGCGCATTTGAAGAGCTTAGTGGAAGAAGAACATGCTAAGCAACATTTTTGAAGAAAAAAAAATTGTCAACGAACATGTTATTCCGTCCTTTACTGGTATCAAGATCTCCCTTATCATAAGCCTTTAATTAAGTATATATTTTACCGTTGGTAAGTGCCGTTTTTAACGTATTTAAGTGCAGGCGAAAAACTTTAAAGCCAATTTTCACGTTTTCACCTCTTTGTCGCTTAGCACATTCTTCCACTACGCTCTTCATTTCTGGGTCACTCATGGCTTGAAACACGCCCAATGGATTATAAATTAGGCATGTTCCATGTTTCAGGCTTTGAGTAAACCAGAAATTAAGAGCTTAGTGGAATAACATGCTAAGCAACATTTTTGAAGAAAAAAAAATTGTCCACGAACATGTTATCCCGTCCTTTACTGGTATCAAGATCTCCCTTATCATTAAGCCTTTAATTAAGTATATATTTTACCGTTGGTAAGTGCCTTTTTTAACTAATTTAAGTGCAAACGAAAAACTTTAATTCCATTTTCACGTTTTCACCTCTTTGTCACTTAGCACATTCTTCCCCTACTCTCTTCATTTCTGGGTCACTCATGGCTTGAAACATGCCTAATGGATTATCCATTAGGGCATGTTCCATGTTTCAGGCCTTGAGTAAACCAGAAATGAAGAGCTTAGTGGAAGAATGTGCAAAGTGACGAAAAGGTTCGGGAGTGTTCACTACAATAGTTCTAATAATTTCAAGCATTAATCATTATTTCCTTCATATATTTTATAACATCTCGTTGAAAAGTTTAAATTGTTTGGTTTGTGTCTCTTAGTCATCTAGGAATTGCCGTACTTGAATAGTATTAAACTCGCCCAACAATCCGTCTTTTTTCTTTGAATAATTAATTCGAATAAGCTATCGGTTAATATGATTAAAATTATTGATGTTATTTTGTCCAGTCAAAATTTATTCTCACTGCACAACACAACTAGTAGTGCTGCCACTTATCGACAAACTACAAAACTAAAAACTAACCTGACAAAATATGAGACTTAACCGAAAACACCTAAAGTATGAAACTTTACAGCAGTTATCTTAACTAGCGAAATGGTGGCTCAGATAACTGCTAATTTCTAATATATTACTGAAAATATTAACCCGTTTTGGCACGATTTGTGAATACTATTAGCACACACATTATGTATACAGTGTACAGTGTAATGTATGAAAGAAAATACCTCTCCAACGTGGGTCAATGGAACAATGTAGTGGTTGGTTGGTATACATATATTTTCAGACTTGTGTTCTTGGTCAGAGACCCGCTTATAAATCATCGTCAAGTAAGACAGATACAGTGGTGGAAATTGATTTATGAACTATCATTCTTTTCACCAGATATAGCTTTGTATTAAGTGCTAACAATTCAAATTTTGTGTGTTGGATATTCAAAGCACAATAAAGGTATTACACACATAATTTTTTTCAAAACATGATATTAAATAAAAATATATCTAATTTTAGTTTTTAAGCATGTCAAATGATGGAAATTGAATTATGAACTCAACTTTATTTTGAACCCAGGTACCAAATATTTTAACTAGTTCTATATTTGAACTTCAGGGGAGCTTACTATCAGTGTTTGTAAATAAGATTAAAGCCAAATTTGTTGAAATTTATCTGTTTTATTCCCATTTTACTAAATAGGAAAGCTTGCGGGACTGCCTGAAACCAAAAAGGTAAAAAATGACCCTTATATAATATTGCAACAAATCTTTAGCATATTAATTAAAAGATCAACAAATATAATTCATAAATATTTAAAGAATCATTCTGACTTCGGCAAAAACCATCATTAAAAAAGGTGTAACCCTCGTGGGACGAGGGACAAAAGCAGGATTATTGGACTGGTATCCCAAAAAGTTACCATTTGTGTCAGCATTTGTGCATTACAGGACGAATTTGTTATGAACAATCACTTCCTGTAACTCCCAGAAGAGTAGGACAAATATTGATATCGTCGTCGAACTTGAAATGTTCCAAAATGAAGGCTGGTCCAAAGCTTACTCTTCACCATAAGAACAGGCTATTAAAATATAGTCGTAACTACATGAAAATTGATTTGGTGGAGGTGGAGGGAGAGAAATGGGGAAAAAGTGACATTTGCTGATGAAAAAAGTTCAATCTGGATGGACGTGATGGTTTAAAATGTTATTGAAAGGATCTTCGGAAATAACCAAAATCTGTCTTCAGCAGAAATGTTAGTGGTGGAAGTTTGATGGTTTGGGCCCCGATATCTTATGATCGAAGAAACAAGGTTATGTTTCTGAATTGTTAACAAACATCACTTTATTGCAGATCAGTTCTAGAAAATTCTTTAATTCCTTTTTGCGTTGCAAAACTATGCTTTTGATTAGATTCTTATGCATGATAATGCAAGTATCCACATTTCAAACGAAATTAAAGACTGTTTAATGAGCTAAGTGTTGTTCATTTAGATCATCCTGCCAATAGCCATGACTTAAACCCCAAGAATAATGTCTGAGATCAATTGGTTTGAATAATTTACTCAAATAGAGTATGGTTTCAATGAAGTGTGCATCGGTTATGGAATAGAAGGACTTAATCATTAAAAACTGCAAATTTCTTGACCAAAACTTGACCCAAAGTTTTGTGTTGTCTATGAAAAATAAAATCAAGGAAGCATTCGCGACAAAAAATAGTTTTAGCAATTTTTAATTGAGATTGAATGCAAAAGTTCATAAATCAATTTCCCTATGCTAAAACTAAAATGTCAAGAAAATAAATTGTTTACGAATTTATATAAAATTTTATTTACGTGTATAGTTTATAATGCAAAGCCTGTATAGTACATAAAATTTAAATCGATAAAAATGCATTTAATAAAGAAATAATGTTAAAAAACTGTCAGTTCATAAATCAATTTCCACCACTGTACTACACACACGTTCACACGCACACACATACATGACAGATGCTGCCATCTGTCACGTGCCACCTCCACAATTTAGACATGTCCCTGAGGTGGTGGGAAATACCAGTCTCCAGAGACCTGTATCCTTGGGAAACTGCGTAATGACCGCCCACAGGACTTTCGGACCCAACAGATTTAACGAGCACTTACCCCGCATATACTCGGTGGGTCTTCAGCGACCAGGACTCGATCGCGGGACCTTTCGATCCGGAGATCGAGACTATGACCACAGGGCTCCAGCCCTATGGAGCAATGTATTTTATAGGATCTAAGGTGTAGGTTAGTGTGAATACCATTAACACTTATTGTGAATCCCAATACAGTGTACAGTGCAATGTATGTGAAAAAGTACGGGGATGTTCCGGAGCTTCCATCCTCCTACGGGGATGTACGGAGCAACGTATTTCAAAGGATCCGAGGTGTGAGTAGTGTGAATACCATTAACACTTATTGTGAATACCATTACAGTGTAATGTATGTGAAAAGTACCCCTCCTACGGGGAGGAAAGGGGGAATGTATTTCAAAGGATCCGTGGTGTTAGTAGTGTGAATACCATTGACACTCATTGTGAATACCATTACAGTGCAGTGCAATGTATGGGAGAAAATACCTCGCCTAGGTGAGTCAATGGAGCAATGTATTTCAGAGGACCGGAGGTGTGGATGAGTGTGGTCACTGGACCCAGGGCGATAAGCAGCTTTATCTGAAAAAAAAAACAAGAAACATTAGTAATTAAGAAACATCGGAAATAAACCGTAGACAAGAAGTTCTGAAAGAAATGAAATAATCTTCTTCCCTGTTACTTTAATCCCTTACGATACTTCAAACTAGCCCTGTTACTTTATTACTCACTTAAGTTCTTATAGTACGGATAGACGAACATACGAAAAAAAGTATAAATTATAGTTATCTGATGTCATACCCTTCTAACATTAAAAATGGAACTATTATAACTTAAATTAAAACTGACCGTTAAAAGACATATGGGCAGATTGATGGAAAGACGTACCACGATACCAACGGATAAAAATTAAAAATTAAAAATAATTTCTATCAACAAACGCGGATAGAAGAGAAATGATAAAAAACGCTTATAAGGATCAGAAGAGGCCCAGTGGCTTAGTGGTAGTGCTTCGTTGCCACGCCACAGGTCCGAGGATCGAATCCCGGATTGGGCGAGGTTGACCCATCCTATCATCCCTTGAATGGGTCGATAAAATGGGTACCATGCATGCTTAGGAACTAAACACTGAGGTCTCCGCGTGAGGCTGACCAACTAACCGAGACATATGAAGAGTGCATGGGAAGAACCGCTTGATTTTTTGGGAGTCTTCCCGTAATTCTGCTTGGTATTGGCGAAAGGAAACCGGGTTTTCTTTTGGTTCTTCATTCGCGGTACAAACGCGTGACTCGCATCCTCTGATCTCTGCCGTGAATCAGGGTTGGCGCGAAAGAAAAAAAAAAGCGAGTAGCTGGTTTTATTACAGCAGTTTAGGCGATTTTTCACTATCATCGCCAAAGAGGCCTACTGAGGAAAGCCTTCTACAAAATCAAGCGATTTTCCCCCTGTACTCTTCATATGCCTAGCACCAGGGCCGTCTTAAACTAGGCTGGGGCCCCTGGGCACACACTAATTTGAGGCCCTTTTGGAAAGTAAAAAAGTGAATTACAATAACATTTTTACTGAGTATGACTATTTATTTTAGGTAATCAATTATTACCATTATGAAAAGCATTAATAGCATTGGCGCTTGCAGAAAATCTAGTTTTTGAAGTGAAGGAGACTTCAGGACTATTTGCACCTAAATGCTCTGTCAAAACTTTCCATCGTTTTGTCGAAGCTGAGACAAAATTGTACAATTCAACCATAAACAATGTTGACATTTATGTTGGTTCTTGTTTTGACAGTGCAGCTTGACTTTGGAATCTGAGTGATTGCGTGAGTGATCGCTAGATAGCGTACTTAGTAAATTAGGTAGGATGCGTTTGGAAATATTAATTAATTAGTACAGTAGGAATCGGCGCAATCATCGATATAAGGGCGAAGTATATGCCTTGTAAATACCTTCTGATAATATTACAGATTTGTGAAAAAAGTGTAATGTGCCCGACAAATGTGTTTTGAGAATAAATGTGCGAGAGAAATTGTCGGACCTTCTGGGGCCCTGGGCACAGGCCCCGTGTGTCCTTATGGTAAAGACGGCATTGCCTAGCACCCCAGAGCCCTAGGTCACGAAAGCTGATATGGGCCGGACAGGACTTGGCATGCCAAGGCCTGTAGTCTAATGCGTCTATCGTAGCAGTAATGGTCTTCTGCTCCGAGGAGTTTAGTTTATAGGGATAAGAAGGACGGTAAAGATTGTATGCAGATGATGGTATGGTATGGTATGATACATATATATTCCAGCTTGTGTGCTTGTTCATAGAACCGCTTATAAGCTTTCGTCAAGTGGGACAGACACAGAAAGAAATTTTAAAGTCATAAAGAAATGAATAACACATAGACAAATAACTACATTTATTGACTTTCACAAACATCCATGTCTGACCGGGATTCGAACCCGACCTCAGCAGCTCCAAAGGCTAGTACACTAACCATTCAGCCACCGAGGCGGCTATGCAGATGATTAGAAATTATAAAAGATAAATCTCTTATGCTAGACCTTTCTAACCAAAAAAAAAAAAGCTACGCTCAAAATTGGTGTCAGTTTACAGGCTAGATCGAAAGTGATGCGCAATCTCATCAAACATTGTTTTGAAGCTGAAATTCTGAATTTTATTACAACTGCCCCCAGCCATCATTTAGTGGATGTAACTGAAGGTTAGCTAAAGTGTTGCTTATCGTTCTACAAAATGCGGAACTTTTATTTCTCATGCACCAAATTTTATTAAGATTACGTGTAATTTTCTATAGCCAGGAATAACGAGACAAAGATTTTTAAAGTGTCGAAGCATATCTAAGTCCTTTATGTTTAACAAAAACACGATTTTTGATCATATATATCGTCATTTACAGAAAAGGGAAATATTAGGAAAAAATGATTTTCAGGATAATTGTGTGTGTAGAATCCGTTTGGAGTTTAAATACTTAACTGCATTTCATTACACAAAAGATAGTAATTACTATATACTTTGCTCTTTTCAATGCTTATGTCAGATTAATTCTTGAAAATGGTTCTGTTGTTTAAAATCCCCATTCTGATTTTCAAAAATTGCTATTTTAGAGGTACCTCAGAGGAAGTTTATTCGTAACTTGTACAGGAAGCTGACTCGTGATTCTTCACGCACTATATCCATTACACATTTCCTTAATTTTTTGTAACTATAAATCTCTGGCAATTAGAAGACATTATCATTTGTTGTTATTTTTTCTTTAATTTGTGTAATAATAATATTGATTGCCCTCATTTTTTTTTATTGTCACAGGTTAACTTATTGGTTGTTCCTCTTTGACTGCGTAATTTGTTTTCAACAAATTTGGATTCTACCGCATATTCTTTTTATTCTCCTTCTACATGTTTTCATTGTTTGCATAAGTCTATTTAAGATCTTCATGTTGCTTTATACACCACCAAATGTTTTTCAATCTACTGTTTTGCCTCTGTTTTAACTTATTTCTGTATGTGTCCCCTATAATTGGGATTTTCCGCTGTAGTTGTGACCCAAAAAATATAATTAGTTAAAAATTAAATCTACTATATAAAAAATGTATATGCTTATTAATTTGTGTTGCTTCATTCACTGGATACTTAAATTTCAAATTTTTTATTATTTGTTTTTGTTAGAGAATGTTTACATCATTAAACTTAAGGAACATTTTTAACCCTTTCGGTCCCAAAAATTTACTACACTACAGAAACATCTGATATTCCCAAAATAAGTTTGTTTTAGGTCAAAAATAAGAGTTCCATAAGAAAAAAAAGTCATTTTAATTTTTTATATAGTTTTTGAGATAATGCCAATTTTTTTTTAATGTGGAAAACAACAAAATAAAAAATATATATTACTTAAAAACACTTCGAGTTATATATTTTACGGTATCTGATCATATTATTTAAAAAAATTAAGTAATTATTTGAACCGAAATAGTTTAAATTGTGTTTTAAATATGTGGAACTGAAATGAACTTGTCAAAAATCAGGTGAAACGCTTGTTAGCTATTTTCTAAAAAAAAATAGTAGTTCTGACTTCTATTGAGATTAATGTAAAATATTGTCTAATAGAACAAAGGGTGAAGAATCGAATGATGTGTGTTTGGATGTCATAACGGGACATAAACATTTGGAAAAAAATATTGAAAGTAATGATTCCAAATGCCATCACTTGGACTGAAAGGGTTAATATTATTTATTGGAATTTGCCAGTTTTAGTTTCAAATTTATTTTTAAGATTTTTTTTTGTAAAACATTCATATTTCTGTCATACCTTTTTGTTGTATTCCTGTCTTTCGGAGAGCAGTGCGAAGCCCGCCGTGTTCCCTTGCGAATGACCGATGAAGAAAAGTTCGTCTTGTCCGGTCTCTTGCAAGATGTAGTCGATCATGGCAGGAATATCATACTTGGCAAACTCATCAAAGCTGGAACAGAGAATTATCAAATTTTAACCCTTAGTCTAAATCAATAAAGGATGTCGTAAGAAATACAAAAAATGCATTTTTACATTTTTTAGATTTTTACATTTTAGTTTTATTTCACTTAAAAAAGAGCGCAGTTTTGGGTTCGTGATAAAACGGGAGTCACGTGTCCATACTTCATAAGATCTGCCACACAAAATGACCTCCATTTGGCCATAGAGAAAGTCTGATACAAGGCGTTTTTTAACATTTAAAATTTTTGTAAAGTAATAATATTGGGGCTGGGGAGCCCAGTCGGTTAAGCACTCGCTTAGCATGCGGAAGGTCCCAGGTTCGGGTCCGGGCATCGCCAAAATAGCTGCCGACCTATAAACGGCCCGTGCAGCCAAAAATGTCCGACGAATAATACCCCGTGTAAGGGAGTGCACGTTAAATATAATTCAAAGTCTTAACGCTGCGTACGATGTCGCCCTTAACGGTTGCGTTGGGTGCCTATTCAGGTGTTAGCTCGTCCCCTGACTGTGGTTCTAAAATACGACGCCCGTCGCCAATAGCCCTCGTGTAGTTCTAGTGCGACGATAATTCAAACCAAAACCAAAAAAAGTAATAATATTGAAATAATTCTTGTATTATCTGTAGATATGAAAGTATCCTCAAATTAAGAACATGTTTATTGTGGCGATGTATCTGTAAACGAATGTAATCTGCGACTTATAATATTCTGTTTAGTTTAAAACCTATCCGCACTAGAGATACCCGAGGCTTATTAGCGACTGGCGTCGTGTTTTAGAAGTACAGTCAAGTGACGAGCCGACACCTGAGTAGGCACCCAAAGCAACCGTTAATTGCGACATCGTACGCTTTGAAGGGTATTATTCGTCGGACTTTTTTTTGGCTGCACAGGCCGTTTATTGGTCGGCAGTTATTTTGGCGATGCCCGGACCCGAACCTGGGACCTTTTGCATGCTAGGCGAATGCCTAACCGATATAATATTCTGTCAAGTCAGAGAAAAAAAGATTTCGTAAAGTTGACTTAGTTTTAAAAATTTAATTTAAAAATATCACGGTATAAAAAGCTTTTGAGTTATTTCAAAAGAATTCAATTAAAATTTAATATCGCTAAATTAAAAATGATTTTAATAATTATTATTTCAGATTTTAATTTTGGGCTTAAAAATCTGATTTTTTTTTTCAAAAAAAAAAATTATAAAATGCATATTGATATTGGAATTATTGTGGTTATGAATTGAGTAGCAAAAAAAGATATTTTGACTTAAAGTAAATAGCAAAAGCTTGATCTTAAAACAACTTGAGTATTACGGTAAAATTTACGTCTTTTCGAATTGTAAAAAGTGTCAAGGTATCGCTGTCAAGGAAGCTTTTTTTCTTCGCAACGGAAAATTGTAACAGAAAAAAAAACAAATTTACAGAGAAAAATATTATCTTATAACAATATTATTAATGACATTTCTATAGTTCATAAACAGATGGCGGCACTGTTTTATGAATTGTTTTGTTCCAATACTGTGATAAATATTATGGTTTAAAAAAAATGCATTCGTTTTATTGAACTGACCATTGACCATCCCTCTTAACGAATCTCAATAGTCAAATTTCCACAAGATCCTTCACTAATCAAAATGTCCATCCAGTTAAGTTACAGAGAGTGCCAAATTTACAGTTCTGCCAAAATCCCAAAAATAGGGAAAATATTCACTCTTAAAACAAAAGAGTGAAATCCACTCCAGTTGGAGAAGTGCATTTTCGACACGGCATGCATATTTACTCAGACTGAGTTCAAATCACTCGTTTGGAGTGATCCTGTCGGAGGTTTAACACACAAAGGATCCACTCCAAAAGGAGAAGTGCATTTCCCAGTCTGGAGGAGTGAAATCCACTCAGACTGAGTTAAATTAGGAGTGTTTGTTTTAAGAGTGTTCTATCATAAAAAAAATTCATCACAAATATTGCCTGAAGTTCCAAAATTCCGCCATGTCTGTCGTGTAGTTTCTGTGTTTCTTAGAATAAACATTGCCCCTTCCGTTCCCCAGCCACAAATCGTATCCGGCGTCTGCAAGAATGAAACCTGAAATAGTTTTTTTTCTCTTAATTTAAAGTTTAAATAAAGTTATATACAGATATAAATAAATCAAAGGATTTAAGGATAAAACAATTAAAATATTTGGGATAAATCAATCACAAGTTTTACAGATAATTAAAATGTTTAAGGTTAATTTGAAGAGTTATAGATAAACCAATCGAAAGCTTTAAAGATAAGCCAATCGAAATACTTAAGGAAGAAACAATTGAAAGATTTAGGGATAAAATAACAATTTCAGGATAAATAATTAAACTTAGCGATGAATCTATCAATTGCTTTAAGGATAAAACTATCAAAAGATCAAATGTAGGGTAAACTAGGGACAAATGACCCAAATTGTGTTTTTTTTTTGTTCCGAAGTTGGAATTTTTAATTATATCCGTTAAAAAATACTCAATTTCCCATAGACCGCAATGCTAAATGAGAAAAAAGTTAGGCTTAACTATTTTGTTTCAAAAAAAAACCAACATAACTTTCTTAATTCTTAATGAAATTTTGAAAAAAATAAAAAATTATGGGTCTAATAAATTTTTCTCTAGTGCTTGAAGAGTACAGGGGAAAAAGCACTTGATTTCTTTAGTCTTTCCGTAATTGTGTCTCCTTGGCGGACATTGGCGACCGGAAACCAGTTTTTCTTTTGGTTCTTCATTCGCGGTACAAACGTGTGACTCTCATCCACTGATCTCTAGCGTGAATCAGGGTTGTCGCGAACGATAAACATAGCGAGTAACCGGTTTCTTTACACCAGTTTAGGCGATTTCTCGCTATCATCCCCAAAGAGGCCTATTAAGGAAGGCCTTCTACGAAACAAAGCGGTTCTTCCCCCTGTACTCTTTACTTTGGAAAAATCAAGATTGAATTCTGTGACATGAAGAATTTGAGCTGGGTGATTTGACGTACACTCTCAGAAATAACACTTGCACTTTTTTACGATCGTGATTTGACGATTCTGCATCTTGATTTTGAGGAAACTGAATCTCATTGTTGTACTCACATGCTCAGAAACGACAAAATATTTCTTTTAGATTGGACGACATTCAAATCCTCATAAAAATGACGATTCAAATGTCCTCACTTGAGGAAACGAAAACACGGAGCATGTGCCAGTAACGGAATCGTCAAAATTAAGCAAATATTCGTCATTTTTGAGCATTCATTTTTGAGAGTGTAGAATGACTCAATTACTTAGTGTCTGTTCAGGGAAGTTGAGGACCCAGTCATTGGAGGAGGACAGCAGACCGTGCATGATGAACACCACTTGCTTGTCGGCCTCCCTCGCCCCATTTCGGCCGTATGGAATCCTTTGGATCTGGAGAACGTAGCCATCTTGGGTTTCGACGATGTGGTTTTCCACGGGGTAGCCTTTGCTTGAAATGAGCTCACTCTGAAATGAAAATTAAAATTCCAAATCTTATACTATAATACGAGGAATTGGTGCCAAGTCGAAAATCGCCTCAGAATTAATAAACTCCTTTAAACTTGGGGCTCTGGGGTTTTTGGCCACGACGAATCGATTGGCACATGTTTTGAAGCGCTACGGTCAAACATTTCGGAGTTACATATAGGATATTTTCAAACTTCATTAGTTCGACATAATGGCTATTTTTCTGATGCCATCTGCTAAAGCTATATGCCTCTGCTTAAGCTATAAATGTTTAGTTAAGATTTTAATTTTTCAAATTTAAATAAATTCAACCTCGCTTTAAACTTTATTGAGTTTTACAGAAATGGTAACATGAATATTTTTTTAGTTCCAATCAGCAGACGATTTTAGTTCTATTCTGTTCATTGGCGATTTTTGGCGATCTTGAAAATTTAACGTGTGGTTGCTATACCTATCGAGTTGAATGAAGTATGAAATGGAATGTTTACCACATTTCGACATTTTCGTTGCTTTTCAACAAAACGCCAATTACATTTCATTTCATGACTTTTAAAACTTTACCTTTGTATAGAATAGTTCCCTTTCCAAACTCTAACTTTGTTTACAATGGTGCACTTTAACTAATGTGACCAGACGTCCCGCTTTTGGAGGGACAGTCCCGCTTTTTGTCTTACTGTCCCGCGGGCCGAATGTCCCGCCAAAACGTCCCGCTTTTTTGTAAAAGTCCCGCAATGTCCCGAAAAACGAGGAAATTGTAAATAAAATAGACTTTTTTTATGAGTTAATCGTGTAAAACGCTATGACGTCTTTAGATATTGTTAAATGAAGTTAAAGTCATCAACAAATTGGTGGAGTATGGTTTCTGTTTGCCTGGAACCACTGCTGCTGTTGAACGCGCCTTACTTATCTTTCTTATACCAAGCGTGTAATTGTGTGAAGGTACTATTATGTGCATAAAAAAATACTTAAAAAATACACCGGGGGGAGGGGGTGATGGAGTGTCCCACTTTTTGATTTTGAAAACCTGGTCACATAAACTTTAACCGGTTATCTTTTCACCAATGATTTCACAAATTTTCTTATGGTATGTATTGTTTTGATAAATCACAATTGAAAATTTAAATCTTCGAGTTTGATTCGATACCTGTTTTCTCCGAGCAGAGCTCGGTCACCCACTGGTATCTGTAATTCGATGGTTTTGCAATTCACAAATCAGCAACAAAATAAATACAGCAGAACTTGACTTATCAGAATAATCCGAAGTGTAATGGTACTGTTCTGCTCTATCCATTCATTCACCCGTACGTCAATTGAGTAAAATTGTTGCTATTTCGTTTAATAAGTAGCTATTTATCTTTAAAAATAGTTTTCCTCCATTTTCAACATACATACAATTAATTGCAAATGTACACCTTTTTTTAAAAAAAAATCCAATAATTATATTAGTTTTTGATTTTCTTAATGAGGATCAGTCCCTTTTAATTGTGATAATTTAAGTTCTAAGCATTATATCTTCCACAAAGCTGCTATGTGATCAATTCCTTAAATTTAAGTAGTTTTCCTTATTGAAATTGAGAACATGTTGTTTTATTACTTACACGATATTTTTTTAACAATAAAGGGTCACTTTTCTAACTGCTAAGTTAAGTTACTTTGAATTATCGTCTAACTTTACCATACGTACCTAGTTAAAAAAAATATCTTGTCCTGTTAAAGTGATAAAAATGTTTACTTCTTCGTCTAGGGTTTTCCTAACTTAACCTTTAAGTTCATAAAAAACTGAAATGATTGTAGGTTTGTAAATCGGTCTATCTTTTTTTCTCCAATTTTACAGACCAAACCACAAATGTAGGAATCAAATTATTACATATTCTTCGCGAAAAATATACAACTAATAACTACGATCCTAATTCGAAGGCATCTGCATGTATTTCAATGGGAAACGCTTTTGGGACGCGCGAATACGCATTATTAATTATCCAAAGCAACCCATTCTTTTCTTTGAAATATATTATTAAATTTAAAAAAAAAGTATTTTTTTATCAATGAGCATGTTTCAGGTCTTGAGTGTTAACTGGAAGTTAAATACAGAAAGAATTTTTGTGTAGCTCCTTGATAGGTGAATTAATGTCACGTGAGAACAGAGCGCCAACCTCAGCACTGATCGAAAGAGGACAGGAATGAAAGATCGAAGGAATTACGTCACCTACAACAAGATAATTACACCTTCGATACTTCCATTGATCAAAATATAAAAAATATATTGCCATATCTTCAATAAGTGAAGGAATGACTGATTGAGGTGCCAATGACTTGTAAGATTCAATACCTTGACATGAATTTAATAAGATATTAACGGATAAAATTTTGAGATGCAGCGGCAATTCAAAATAAAAACATTTTAGAAGTTTTCGGGTTTATTCTTAGAACAGACAACCCAAAACTTATAAAGATATTTTTTGTCGATAGCAATCTTTTAGCCGCTTTGATTTAAGCAAATTCTTCAAATATATTTTTTTTAAATATCTATCACATATAAAGGCACTAAAAAACGGTTCTCAAATACATCAGCCAACATTAAGTGAAGCATTTTGAATGATTTTGTTATTTTTTGGTTCATTAAAAATTAGGTAGTGCAAGCTAGTATTCGAATATTATTTGTTTTAATACAGTAAGTTTTCAGTAAAAAAATTCTACAAAAATCGTAAAATTTTGTATTTTTTAAAAGATTTAGAATCACTATGTATTTTTAAAAACTAAAAAGCTAGGAAAATGAAAAATGTTTAAGAAGATACTTAACGCATATTAAGAATATTTATTTTTTGATTTAATATATTAGAAAAAAGGAAATATATTCGTAAGTCATATTGGGACAGATTATGAATAGTATAGTAGAATGTTATACAAATATAACACTTTAAGTGGGACCGGAACCCTCCTTGAAGCCCATGTTAAAATGACCTGTTTTATGTACCTTTTTCTCAGAATCAATTGGATACTTTTATTGAAATGTTTACCAGTTGTCAAATGGATATTTAACTATACTTTACTAAAGGCATTTTCTAAATTTGTGTTTGGTTTTTAAATTAAAATTTTTTAATTGAAACTACATATTTTTTACTTAAAAGGCATCAATAATATTGAAAAGAAAAAAAGTAAGATAGTTATAGTCAAATCCTTCCAGTGGAATTTCAGGCTGACACTTACAGTAGATTTTGAGAAAAAGGTACATGAACATTGAAAAAGTAAATTTTGAGATATATGCGTTTAAAGTAAACAATATGACTGGAATTTACCTAAACAACGCTTGTTTAAAAAATTATCAATAACACTTCCAGTACTCGAAACTTCTAATGTAAGATATAGTTAAAAAGCTAAGATTTTTATTTTAATAAACACTAAAAACATTTAAAAGTCATTTTGAAAATTTTTGGGGTTCTGCATTTTAGTACTTGATTAAAAAAAATTATACCAAGGTATTTTGCTAATCATTTCAAAAAGTTTAAATATATCATAAGACATATATGATTAATGCATACTTACCACATTTTTATACATATCCGGGTCATCAGTAAAAATAAGGTTCCTGCTTATAGTTAGTTGAGCAACTACAGACATACATAACATAAAATAATTAAATGAAGTGGATTTCATTTTAAAATTTAAAAGTTAGTAATGAAGTTTAAAAAAATAAACCGCATGTGTTGGTGGTGTTCAGAGAAAAAAAATTAAACCACTGAGCTACTTGTAAACAATATAGTAAATAGCATAATTAATTGAGGGGGCATCAAAAATTATCTGCTGACAAATTGTGATACTAATTTTATCTTTCAAAAACCTCTAAATGTTTTACCTACATCTGTTTCAAATCTTTAATTAAATCTTTCGCATCATTAAGAGAATTAAAATCAAAGAAAGTGCTTATGAAGCTGGAAGCAAAACCAATTTAAAACGATGATATTTTTTTATATAAAAATGGGTTCAAGGTCTTTTTCAATTGTGGCAAAACTCATTAAAAAACTGTTTATTTCCGCATCACCCTTTAAGTAATGACATTTTTATAACAGGGCCATTTTTAAAAAAAGCCTATCTCAGTATTAAAAAAAATCATGTGTTATATAACTAGATTAGACTTTCTTTAATTTCATTCATTGAAGTGTAACAGTGAAAACTGATTCTGGTCAATTTTAATTACATTTCATTAAAATGCAGTCCGAGTGGTCCAAGTGGTGAAAGTCCAAGTGGTGAAACCACGCTCATGACATTTTTCTTTTAAAAATCGCCGCATCAGTTGTGTAGAGACTAACTCATAGCAGTTAAAATAAACTATATAAAACCGCTTTCGAAAATCTTTTTATTATACATCAGTGAAATACAACAATCAATACAAATTTGATATGAATGTGGTATTGAAAACATATTTCACATATTTATTCCTTTTAGGGCCTCAATTGAATACAAATCTAGTGTACCCAATCAATCATTTGTGCTGATCTAGCAGTTGCAAAAACTTACTGTGTAGACCACCCCATGCGCGTTCAGTGCTATGGCGAAGTCCAAGTGGTTGAACCACGAGTAAGGGACCTTGTAGTCAGACACGACATTCTTGAGCTGGTCACGGAGAATTGAGACATCGATCGGTTCGACTAAGACTCATTCAAATCAGTAAAAGGTTCAAATAACTTACAAGTCCATGTCCAAGTGGCAGTCCAACTCAGAAGTGCAGGTGGCTGAGCCACGAGTAAGGGACCTTGTAGTCAGATAGCACACTTCTGAGCCGAAGAATTTATCAATCAGTTGGATAAACAGATTGAAAAAAAAATAAAAGTTCAAATAACTTACAAACAAAACCTTGACTATCTCTTTATTAAATTTCAGTCAGTATAACAATCAATACAAGTATGATCTGAACATGAATAAAAGTTATTTGTCTATGTGCTTGTGTCGGCCTGCCCGCCAGCGCAGTGGTAAGTGTACTAGCATTTGGAGCTGCTGGGCTCGGGTTCGAATCCCGGTAAAGATTTGTCGATGTGTTTGTGTCGTCCTTCTTTGTGTGTCTCTTGTGACTATCTCTTCTGGCGAGATAGGTAATGAGATATCAAGCCTGCACTCTCCCTTCTAGAGGGCGCAATCACTGTCATTTGTCATGTGTTTGTGTCGACCTTCTTTGTGTGTCGCTTGTGACTGTCTCTACTGGCGAGCTGAGTAAAGGACTGTAAAGCCTATGTTCTTCTTTTCCAGAGGGCGCACTCACTGTCATTTTTGTTCTGAACATGACGCAAGAAACTTTCGAAACAAAGTTGTGTTTCCTCTATGTTCGTCTAGCAGTTTCAGAACTTTAATAATCAATACAAATTTGATATAAATATGGAATTTGAAACTTATTTGACACCTGAACCGCAAGTAAGGGACCTTGTAGTCAGACAGCAAATTATTGAGCTTGTCACTGGGGAATTGAGACATATGTTAGATAGCGACTCATTCAAAACAGGTTAAAATAACTTACAAACAAAACCTTGGCTATCTTATTATTACATTTCACTGCAAATAACAATTAATACAAATTTGATCTGAACAGGAAAAAATAAACTTTCAAAACAAAGTTATATATCTTATCAGTGTTCCTCAAGTAGTTGCTGCAGAACCTTTTTGTAAAACACCTCAATAGCATTTAATGCTATGGCAAAGTCCAGGTGGCTGAACTATGAGTAATTGATCTTGTAGTCACAGCCACCACATTCGTGAGCTTGTCTCGAATTATTGAAACATCAATTTTATAATTACTAGTTCAAAACAGACAAAGGTTCAAATAACTAAAAACAAAAAGTTGCTTATCTTATTTTTACATTTCATTGAATATAACAATTAATACAAATTTGATCTAAACAGGAAACAATAAACTTTCAAAACAAAGTTATATATATCATCACTGTTCCTCTAGTAGTTGCAGAACCTTTTTGTAGACCACCTAGTGAGCATTCAGTGCTATGGCGAAGTCCAGGTGGCAGAACTATGAGTTGGACCTTGTAGTCAGACACCACATTCTTGAGCTAGTCTCGAATTATTGAAACATCAATTTTATAGTTACTCGTTCAAAACAGTCATATTCAAATAACTTGCAAACAAAAATTTGTCTATCTTTTTATTAAATTTCAGCGAATATAACAATGAATACAAAATCGATCTAAACATAAAACAAACTTTCAAAACAAAGTTGAAACTCATCAGTGTTCCTCTAGAAGTTGCAATATCTTTTTGTAGACCACCTCATGGGCGTTCAGCGCTATGGCGAAGTCCAGGTGGCTGAACCACGAGTAAGGGACCTTGTAGTCAGACACCACATTCTTGGGCTTGTCTCGAATTTTTGAAACATCAGTTAGAAAGTTACTCGTTCAAAACAGTCAAAGGTTCAAATAAACTTACAAACAAAAATTTGACTATATTTTTATTATCTTTTAATGAATATAACAATGAATATAAGTTTGATCTAAACAGAAAACAAACTTTTAAAATAAAGTTGCATTTTATCAGTATTCCTCGAGTAGTTGCAGAACCTTTTTGTAGACCACCTCATGAACATTCAGCGCTATGGTGAAGTCCAGGTGGCTGAACCACGAGTAAGGGACCTTGTAGTCAGACACCACATTCGTGAGCTTGTCTCGAATTATTGAAACATTAGTTGTATAGTTACACGTTCAAATCAGTTAAAGGTCCAAATAAATTACAAACAAAAATTTGACTATCTTTTTATTATATTTCAGTGAATATAACAATGAATATAACTTTGATCTAAACATAAAACAATCTTTCAAAACAAAGTTGAACCTCATCAGTTTTCCTCTAGCAGTTGCAAAACCTTGGTGTAGACCACCTCATGGGCGTTCAGAGCTATGGCGAAGTCCAGGTGGCTGAACCACGAGTAAGGGACCTTGTAGTCAGACACCACATTCGTGAGCTTGTCCCGGAGAATCGAGACATCTGTTGGGTCGCCCAAGTAGTCATTCTCTCCCCATATCAAGGCGACAGGGGCCGTGATTTTCGACACGTCATATTCGGGAGGGGTGCTCTGAAAAAAAGTTATTTTCTTGAGTGCAAAGATATCATATAAAGTACTAGAATATCAGATCACGCTACCTCCAATGCTAACGACGGGACGCGCATGGGGACCCCAGAAGAGTAGCAGTTTGACAAGTGTTAGGAAAAACTAGTGTATTAAATTTTACTTACTTTTCCCCGTTTAATTTTGCCACGGCGAAAAACTTAGATAAGCTATGGTTGGTTGGTTGGTTTGACATATATTTTCAGGCTTGTGTGCTTGGTCGCAAGGACCCGCTTATAAACTATCGTCAAGTAGGACAACACAAGACGCACACATACACATATGGCAGATGTTGCCATCTGTCGCCACTTCCACAATTTAGACATGTCCCTGAAGGGGAGGGAAATTTTCTCCAGGAACCTGTACCCATGGTGAACTGCGCAATGACCAACCACAGGACTTTCGGACCCAACAGATTTTACGAGCACTTACTCCGCGTATACTCGGTAGGTCTTCAGTGGCGACCGGGTCTCGAACTCTCAACCTTCCGATCTCAAGCTCGAGATCCTTTGACCACTAGGCTCCCTACAGCCCGTAAGCTATTTAAACTTGCCACGAAAAATTCCGGCAATGTTTACAAACAACCGAACCACTCTTTTCAGTTCAAATCTTTGAGTGTTTGGTTTGTTTTAGTTAATTTCCTCAGGTTTCCTCTAGTTTTGTAAAAATATTGTAAATATTTTTCACCCTCAGGTTTCATTCTGGCCGATGCTGGTTACGACGTTTGGTTGGGGAACTGCAGAGGCAACACCTATTCCAGGAGACATGTCAAATACACGCCGGACATGGAAGTATTCTGGGATTATAGGTAAACCATTTACGCATATTCTATGATGATAGAAAGTGGTGATTTTCTTAATTCAAATAAATTAAGAGCTGTTTCAATAAATCAATAAAAGAATGTTTATGTTTTAGACTCGGAAGCCGCCCTACTTCGCCTTAAAATTGGGTAGCTCAGTTAAGGGGTCATAGGAGTCTTAAAAATGTGCAAAGAAGATACTACAAAGCATAGTCTGATCTTTCATGTAATTTTTTAACTAATCAATATATAAGTATAATTTTTTTATATGTAATTCTACAAGATTTATTTAACATAAAACAAATTTTAAAATTTATGAAACTTTAGCCGAAACTAAAATAAGTGATATTAAACATAAAGCTATTTTAACACATTGGGATTAGGCTTGCGCGGCAAATTTTGAGGTCAAAATTGAAAAAATGACCAAGGAAATGACTTTATATTGTACAAATATGTACAAACTAGGACTTATACCTAAAGTCTCAGCTCAAGTTTAATTAGAAATTATTTAAAAAAAACATTTAAAATCAAAATTTAAAAATTTTTATTAAATTTTTTTGAAAAAAGTTCTTAAAATAATTTCTAATTAATATTGAGCCGAGAATTTAGGTATAAGTCCTAGTTTGTACATATTTGTACAATATAAAGTCATTTTCTTGGATATTTTTTCCAATTTTGACCTCAAAATTTGCCGCGCAAGCCTAATCCCAGTGTGTTCAAATAGCTTTATGTTTAATATCATTCATTTTAGTTTCGGCTAAAGTTTCATAAATTTTAAGATTTGTTTATAATAAATAAATCCTATAGAAATAAATAAAAAAAATTATACTTATATATTGAGTAGTTAAAAAATTACATGAAAGATCAAACTATGCTTTGTAGTAACTTCTTGGCACATTTTTAAGACTCCTATGACCCCTTAAACCACCGGTACCCTTTTGGGTGTTAGTTTGAGACCATGCAGTAAAGCAATATTCTTGACTGCCAAGCAGTCATTTTTTTATTTTGTCTGTTTGTGTTTGGTAAACAAAGAATGTTAACCGGTGAGTTGTGATATTTTTAAATAAACTTTTTACTAAAGCTTCGAACTTATAATTTACGTCAATGCGTCACTCTGCTCCACTTATGAGAAAAACCCCTTAACAACAAGTGTGGCCACCACTATAAGGAGAAAAGTGCTACGAAAAAATTTAATTTAATTCTTAAATTTCAAAAATTTCCCGTAAAAATACAAGTTGCAATTTGTAATATTTTAGTGACTTTAAAAAACGTGAAAAGCTTTTCTAATATTTTTGTGATATTTTTTGTAATTTTAGAATTAAATGGTATTTTTTCGGAGTATTTTTCTCATTAAAGAAATGGCAACACTGACCACATTGCCCCTCCTTTGGGGTCCCAATCACCTATCACGTGATCTGACAATCTAGTACTTTATATAATATCTATGACCTGATCAGAGACCCGCTTATAAACATTCGTCAAGTAAGATAGGCACATTCAAAAATTTTATAGACACAGAGAGAGAAAATACACCCTAGGAGAAGGCGGGAATCGAGCCCGCACCCGGTTCAATCCAAAAAACACTCCGCTTACAAAGTTAATCTTTATACTATCGAGACTTTTTGACTCTACACATTTAAAGACTGTGTATGATGTTTCAATGCACTTAGGAACCTGGTTAGTTAGTTACGATTTCTTTTTACCAGTACAAATATTTTTTTTAAAATAAATTAAATAGGAACACAAATCTCTAAAACTGTAATTAAAGTCTTACATCAATGATATTTTTCAAAGAAACCATAGGAAAAAAATAAGGTTGCTCTTCACACACCTGATTATAATGCAGCTGGTTTTCACTTCCATAGTCATACTTAGTAAACTTCCTCGATTTAACAAGCTATTAAAAGAAAAATAAATTATTTAATTTAGAGTAATGCAGTAGCTATATTTTTTAATCAACTCTAATATTTTGATGGAGTCCGCCTCGTAAGCCAAAGATCGCGGGTTCGAATCCCAGCTGAGTCGTCCGATTTTCTGGATGGGAAAATCTTGGGCACGCATGTCATATGATTATGTGGCATGTAAAAGATCCCTGGAGGGCTCATTTGGCTTGGGTTCTCTTCGCGAAATTAAATCTCGGCTTACTTTAACATCCACAGAGAGCACAGATCCACTGTAATCTGTGCGTCAAAATTGGTAAAGAGAGTCGCCTACATGGTGCCACAAAAAAAGGGCTCTCACTTCTGGAGAATATGTCGAGTCTGCAAAGGCTTGACCGCCAAAGTTGCAGCCCCATTAGAGAGAGAGAAAAAAAATTTGGATGGAATGTTAATCAGGGCAGGATTGAAAGATTTGCAGCCTGTTGGCTATGATCGATTCGCCGCCTCTGTCACACTATTCTTCCCCTTCGACAAAAAACAGCTGGTTAGCTGCGAAGTAGGGTGGTGTATATGATGTTTAAAATAATCACAATATCCCATATATAGTTTTCTTGGCTATTTTTTCTGTTTTCATATTAGAATTATAGTCCGACTACGATAACTTGGCAATCAAAATATTTTGATTGAGGAAGATTCCACTTTGAATTGAGGTTTTAAGCCGAAGGAGGAAGGGTTGCCGGCTCAAGGCGTTTGGCGAGAATAGGGTTTGTTGGTGTAGTGCGATTGTAAATAATGTATCTCACTAGAACTGCACATCAGTTATCGGCTACAGATGATTGTTGTTGATTGCTGGTAGCGGTTAACGATTACACGTGCATTTCTTTGATATTTTGAATCGTGGAATAACTAAATCTATGATTATTTTACAGAAATTTAATTAACCATTGCTAAAAAAAGTTCAAAATTAATAAAAAAAAATCGTAGTTAAGTAATAAGTTCCACTGAGTCTATTTCCCAGTATACTTCTATGATTTTTTTTTTCATTTTGATGAAGGGTTTTAAAACTTCAAAATATGACTGTGACTAGGAATTACACCGAGGGACGCTATAACTTAAATATTAATGGGAGATATAAGAGTAATTCCGATGCAAGTTCGATCTACCCTTCGATTGATAGTCTGTTTCTAAACCTTAAAGAAATATGCGCCCAAAAGCAATGAATCGCCAAAGATAGTAACTCTTGCCCAAAACCAAAACCTTCCTTACCTTTTTTCGAAGTGGACTGGTTCACAATCAAAATATTTTGGTTGCCAAGTTATCGTGGTCGGACTATATCTATGTATCTTTACAATCGAAATCGAAATAATGTCTACTGTTTACGCATTAATGTATATTATTTGTATATTATTAATGTATATTATTTATCACTTTACCCCCAAAAATTCGCCGCTCAAGGCTACAGCTTACTTAGCCTATTTAAAAATTCTGCCCTAAAGTTAAATTGGTTTTTAAAAAAGAGCATTTTGCAAAATTACAATTGGTTTTCTAATTAAAGGTAAAATATGTCCACAATTGGAATATTTGGTCTACTTCTAAACATCTACTTCGTATACTTACAATTGTAAATAAATATTTATTGAAAAATAATGGAAATATACTACAATAATTCATACATTTAAATATATAACAGTTTGAATACAGTATTGGTATATTTATCAAAATGGGTAATATACTTTTGTTTTAAAAAAAGGTTAAGAAAAATATATTTGAATTGGCATTTGTCATTTGGTTGGAGAATTACTTTTCTTTCTTTTTTAAGTACATCATTTGGAATTTAGTTGATTTAGCTAATTACAATAAAACTAGGTTTCTAGGTTTAACTTTTGGCATAAGGGTTGCAAATTAAAGTTTGAAAGCAACTGTGCCAAAATTTAAAATCGACTTTCAAATTTCCGAATAATTAAACCTACCTGACCATAGTGAATGTAGCATTTTACAGAAGTACCAGCCGGTGTGTGGTGGCTGTAAACTCCCAGTCGAGTCTGAAAAAAAAAAGCACAAATGTGTTTGTAACGGAATCTGTCACAGCCCGCTAGCACACAAAATTTGTGTTTAACATGGAAAAAAGGTTCCAGACACAGTGTTAATGCCATATAAAGCATTTGCACTTTAAATTTGGCAAGTTTCATTTCTTTTCTTGCGAAATTGAATAATTACTTTTTATCGTTTGCTAAATTAATTAATATTCAAAGAATCAATATGTAATATTCCTCGCTTTTAAATAGAAGCAAAAAAAATTATATCGACATACAATCAAAGAATCTCTTTGCGAAATATATTTGACGTCATTTCAAACTGATTAGTGACGAAAAAATGAATTCTTTTTAGTTTATTAATTAAAAGAAATAAAGTTTCTCAGTGATTGTTGTGAACGGCAATGATGAATTAATTCAAATAAAAATGGCTTCTTGTGCTAACAGATTCAATTTTGCATGGTTTTTTTTAATAATTTATGTTATTCTAATTCGATTTTTTCCCGAGGTTTTCAATGTATTCTAAGTTCTATGCGCTAAATTTCTTTTTGACTTATCACACTTGCTTATAGCAATTGTAGTTTGGGCTATGAATGTGGGTGACAGACGAATAGAATGATTATAATACATCCCACTTTTTAGGTTATAAACGTAGTGTGGAAGCTAAATTAAGCATCCTTTATGTAATAGGGATATTCAAATAATGCATTATATCCTATTGACCTAAGATTTATATTCTTAGAACACAATATCTTATTTTTAGGTGATTTATAATTAGTTGATTTTTTTTCACTAGGCATGAAAGGAGTAGGGGCTTACCTAGAGCTAACTTGTAACATGGTCCACTGACAATATTTTTTTAAAAAAAATCTTTATCAGCAGCTTATACATTACAAAAAATGTTTTTGATTGCCAAAAAAAATATCCCCTGCTTGCGTTTCCATGTATTGAAAAAAGCAAAAGTTCGCCCTTCTTAATTGAACTTCAGAGGATTTATCAGCCAATTTTATTTTGATTCTGACTCGCCAGGTGGCGTTACAAATTTTCGCCAAATGATACGTCTGGCGATTTAAAAAAGGGGATACGTTTCTCTTTCTGGGGAGTGGAGCACGGCAAGCTTTCTCAATCACAAGATAAAGATTATTCGATTGTAATGAGGTTTAGACTAACGAAAACTGGTTCCGGTACTCTTTTGCGAGCCCGGACGATGTTCTGGAGGGGAAAAAATTGTGTTGTTTGGTTATGTCTCTTTCATTTAATTTTTTTATTTGTTTAATAAATTATATTTATTTTGTAAATATTACGATCTTTCAGGAAACGATTTCTTTTCTGGTTTGCTCGTACTAATACATTATATTTCTATTTATAATTACCGAGATTTGATACCGCTATGAACTGCTCTAAAGTCATCCCTGTAAACTTCGGAATACTAGTTTAGCTTTCGGCACATAAACAGTATTGTTCTTAAGGGGTCATAGAAGTCTTAAAAATCTGCAAAGAAGGTGATTTTTAATGTAATTTTTTAACTACTCAACATATAAGTAGATTTTTTATATGTAATTTTATAAAATTTATTTAATATATAACAAATTTTAAAATTTATGAAACTTAAGCCAAAACTAAAATAAATGATAACAAACATAAAACTATTTGAACACATTGGGATTAGGCTTGCGTGCCAAATTTTGAGGTCAAAATTGAAGAAATGAGCAAGAAAATGACTTTATATTGTACAAATATGTACAAACAAAGACTTGTACCTAAATTCTGAGCTCAATTTTAATTAGAATTTATGTTAAGAGCTTTTTTCTAAAAAAAAATAATAAAAATTTAAGAAAAAAGCTCTGAAAATAATTACTTATTAAAATTTAGTTTAGAAATTAGGTATAAGTCTTTGTTTGTACATATTTGTACAATATAAAATCATTTTCTTTGTCATTTCTTCAATTTTGACCTCAAAATTTCGTGCGCAAGCCTAATCCCAATTTGTTCCAATAGTCTAATGTTTGTTATTATTTATTTTAGTTTTGGCTGAAGTTTCATAAATTTTAAAATTTGTTATATAATAAGTAAATCTTATAGAATTGCATATAAAAAAAACTATACTTTTATATTGAGTAGTTAAGAATTGCATGAAAGATCAAACTATGCTTTGTAGTACCTTCTTTGCACATTTTTAAGACTATGACCCCTTAAATCTAGTTCCGTACTTTTAATTGTTGGCGTAGCAATCTTTATGTTTGTTAAAACTAATGGCATACTAATGCAAAAGTTGAAACCCCAATGTATAATGAATCTGTCGTATTAGCAGTGTTAAAGGCAATAATAAGGTCAGCAAGACACAAATAAACGCGGGTTTATGGTCTTCAAAAACATGTGCAGGAACCTTTTGTATTGCTAGTGGCAGTTTGTCAATTTGTTCATTCGGTTGCTCTTGTAAATTAGACACTGGTCTCTTTATTACAAGCCTTACTCCCGCCACTAATCTGTACATTCGTTCTGAAAGAAGCTTTCTACATTGCACACCTTTGGAGCCGGGAAATCTTGACGTGTTTTTTGCAACTTTTCAAGGCCTCTAAAATAGCGTCGGACTGAGTGATTGGCACATTAAACTTTCAGTACTCTGCCACCAAACGACACATGTTCTTGAATGTTGCTCGAGAAGTTCTTAAAGAATTAAAAAGCCCCTACATGGGCAGTTACTTTATAAGTACTAGAATGAAATTCTCGTCGAAACGCAAGGATATTATAATAACATTAACTGCCACCTATAACCACTTCCGCACAAGATTTATAACTTCAGAACAAATATAGACTAACCCAGCATTCAGTTACAATTTGAATCTTCAATTCTAAAAACTGGCCACTATAATTACATTTTTTCTTCCGCAAATTAAATAAATAATCTTTATAGTTTGCTAAATTTATTTGCAGTTTGAAGAATAATTATGTAAAATTGAACGAGTCACATCCTGTAGCATCCTTTCCGTGATCTTTGGCAATGCTTTGAAAATCTCACCTTAAATTACACGAGATTCTTGTAATTAAATAACTATCAATAACTATAATATTTGAAAAAACCTGATATATCCAGATCATTTGGCAATGATAAACATGAAATAACTCCAAATTGCACTGATAATTAAAGGAATTTAATTGTAAATTAATACCAATTAGCTCTTTAAGCAAAAAAAAGTAACACTGTAAACCACTTTCTTAGTAAACAAATATAATAAACATTAAAAAAAAAATCACATTGTGGTATATTTTTATAACGCCATTCCAAATCGATTTACAAAGAAAAAATTAATAATCTTTAACATTTCAAATAAGGTTTTTCGTGATATTGCTGATGTGGCAACAGTAATTTAAATGACTAAAAATTAAATTCCAATGCTACTTTAATGGGTCGCGTTCGTCGACATGACAAGATGACAGATATCCGTATGGACGTACAAACAGAAGAACAAAAAGTATGAAGTTAGGTCCCTGCTGTCCTATCTTTCGATGACAAAAATGATTCTTAAGATCTGATGGATAGAACAGATTTCGTCACCGAAGTAAGGACAGACAGACGGGACACTTTGGGAAGACTACCATGTCAATACCTTCTTTTCTATTAAAAAAATGTTTCGAATTTAAAAAAAGATTATAAAATATTCTAAAAATAACGTCAGGGCTTCATCCTCATTGACTATACATCCCAGGACCCCTCCCTAAACATTTTTAAATAAACGTTTATATTTCTCCCTTCAATAAACCCACAGACTACGGCCGTCATTTTAGAAATGGTAAACCAAAGGTCACTAAGTGATTCGATTGAATAACTCGTCAAATATTCAGCCAAATGTAACAAAAACTAAGATTTAGGGTTTATGAGGATTCTTAATATTTCTTAATTATAAAATTGGGTGCTGCCATTGAAAATTTTAAAGTTAATAGCATTTTTAATATGAAGACGGCTCCTTATGCAATTTTTTTGTCCTGCAATTAACTCATGATGTTATATAAACACAAAGTCAAAAAGGTTCTATAGGATGACTAACGTTCGAAATAATCACTAGTGGGAACTTTTTCCACAGCTGTACATATCAAAATAGCTAAAAGTATCCAAGCGCCAATAGCCCTCGTGTAGCTCTAGTGCGACGATAATTTAAACCAAATCTAATCTAAAAGTTTCCAACCTATACTACAACTAAAGTAGTCAAGTTTAAAAGTCGCGCAAAATTCTTTGGCTGGATTTATAATGAGCTCCGCCCACTTTTCCATGTGGTTTAGGTTTACAGTTTGAATGATTTAGATATTGGCGTTTTTTTCCTTCTACGATTTGGCGACATTTATTTTTGTGTGTCATCAAATTTTAAAATCATAGATTCTCGTTTGTTATGAACGTTTTTGTCATAAAAAGTACTTGAAATGTAAAAGCATCATTTAAATTCTGTATTAACATACAAAGATAATGCATGAGTGAATTATTTAAATTCATAATAAATCTTTTTAATCAATTAAGCCAAGTTGTCCTACAGATGTCGCCACGATTCTCAAAATGAAGCTTTTAAAAAAAATTAATAATTAAAAAACTGATTGATATTGTTCCTTCAAATCTTTTTTAAATTGTCTTTCATCCCTGTTTGCGTATCTGGTGCAAACAGATCATACGTTTAAAAAATACTTTTCAAGAAACTATGATTTGAAAAATAAAGCATTACGTGTATAGGACTGACAGTCCCTCTTCAGATTAGATTTAATTGAACTAAATAATAGCTTGCATTATCACTTATCAAATCATATACTAACTGAAAAAAATTTCTATGTGTGTTTATATATAAAACTAGCTCTATAAACCCTGCGTTGCACGAGTGTAATCTTAAAAACCCTAATTAGTAGGCTTTTTTATGTAAACTTTTATAATATACCATAATATACCAATTTATCCCCTCTCCACTGGTCTACTCCATCAGGATATTATAATCTCCTCCCATTCTGATTTGAAGGGTTGATTTTATCCAGGCCTTCCAGGAGTTAGATGGCTTTGCCACAGGCCCGGTGTTCAAATTGCCAAAACAGCTATGATATAATGGCCTGTTTCTATATCACTATTAGCGCAACAAAACTGCCCAAATGGGGTTAACATTTTATTCCATATTTCATACAACTCGATAAGGCAGGGAGGCTCAGTCTGTAAAGACATTCGCCTTGCATGCAGTAGGTCCCATGGTTCAGGCAGGTTCTGGCGTCGCCATAATAACTGCTGACCTATAAACGGCTCGTGCAGCTAAATGCTAAACAAATGTCCGACGAATAATACCCCGTGTAGAGGGAAGGCACTTTAAATATCCTCCAAATATCCCTTTTTTATTTCAAAAAAGCAAAAGTTCGCCTCTTTTTAATTGAAGTTAAGATAGATTTAATTGAACTAAAAGAATAGCTTGTAAACTCCCTTATCAAATTATCTACTAACTAAAACTTTTCTCCATGTGTGTTTATATATAAAATATCTTTTGTGAAAAATTAAGTCTTGTGCAAGGGCAATGGTCCTGTAGCTATAACGATTCCTTGCATCTAGGATATGAAGTCAAAATCCTTTAAAACGTAAAATTATGAGTGAATAAATTTTGTACCAATATTTTTTAAAAAAACATCATTTCAAACAAGTTTGTAATAACCAACAGGAAGAAAATAGAAAATCGAGGAAATCAAGACGTGCATTTCCCAAACCATGCATCAAAATCAATTTTTCCAAATCTCCGGATGATGTGTACATGTCTTCAGTGAATAAAATCCTTTTTCAAAGACTTTAGTAAGTTATTAGACAAAAAATAGGGCAAGTAAAGCTTTGCAAACAACGCTAAATGTTTGTTTGAATGTACTTACAAAAAATATAAAAGCAAATGCGTAAATTAAACTGTTTAAACCAAAGGAAATTATTTCGCAAGAGCTTTCGATTTATGTGAAATGAAAATATTTCCCTTCATAAAAAAACATACGCATTTGCTGAATAAACTAACGGCTGTCAGACTAACTAAACGCACAGCGTTTTCACTTTTTAAAATATAAATGAAGAGTACACGGGAAAAAACGATTGATTTTTCAGAGAAGTTTCCTTAGCAGGCCACTTTGGCGATTATAGAGAGTGATCGCCTAAACTTGTGCAAGGAAACCAGTTCCTACCACAGAGATCACAGTTGAAGTAATAGAGTGATAGATCACGTGACCTCCAATGCTTACGACCGGACGCGCAAGGAGCTGCCCCAATGAAGTCAGTGTTGTAGGTCACGTGATATGCCACTCTACTTTAACTACTCTCTCTGTGGTTAAGCTACCAAGGTTCAGGCGATTGGCGATCCTGACACTAAGACCAAGTGAAGAAGAAAGAGAGAAACCGGTTTTCTGCCGCCAAGCAGGCAATTGCGGGCGTCCGCCTAATGAATCAATCGCTTCTTCCCGTGTACTCTTCAAATATTTCTCGCTAAATCATCGATTCATTTTGATCCTTCATCCTAACGGTGGTGCTGCCACCTATCGACGATCGAGAAAATTAGAAGCTCACCCAAACATAAGCCAAATCTTGCACCACCAACCAATATGAATTATAAAGGACTTTCAGCCGACGCAAGCTTCCCTGTTTTAATTTATCGTTTATTCTTTTTATATCATTGAACAGGATTTTGTTGTCAAAGGGCAACTAGGGGGTTCTATGGGATGTACTTCTTCCTTATTTTTGAAGCGGGATCGGAGAAGAGTCACATTAGGTGAAGTATATTAGGCTTCCATGCACTATTCAGAGGTTGCGAGATTCTGCTTTTGTTGTTAGTGGTTTAATTTTAATCTTAGTAATGACAGGAAATTGTTAAAGATAACTTAGACCATTTATTTAAATAGTTACATTATTATCAATAACTACTGTTGACATGTACACGTAATGTAATGGGTAATGTAAGCGATTCCGGCTGCCTATTTCTAGCCTCCTATAGGAGCTTTAATACAGCCATTTACGCTTCGTAATTTAGAACCCTGGTCAAGTGACGAAGTCGACAACTGAGCGGGCACCCAGTGGAACTTCGAGCGACATCGTACGCTAATTCCGTCGGGACACAAAGAGAAAACGTACACCCAGGGCAAAAACGGGAATCGAGTCCACACACGGTACAGTGAGCATACTTGAGCCTTAATGGACTGCGATCGAACCCACTAGGCCATCCGGGCCCCATGTAGTTAGCCGCAATCATTGACCTAGGCCCCCCTGTGGCCGAGAGGCGTTACCGGCGAGCCTCTCCCAGAGAAGGTCCTTGGTTCTGTCCTTGTCCTAGCCATACTATAGACGTATTCGTGCTGGTGGAAAAAAAATCCTCTAAAATTCACCGGGGTGCCCGAGTACACTGCGATATACGAAGTCAACAATCTGCGAAGTCAAAAGTCCCTACGACGTTAGCGTACGATGTCGCTCGAAGTTCTGTTGGGTTTCCACTCAGGTGTCAACCTCGTCACTTGACCAGTGTTCTAAATTACGAGGCAAAAATTGCTGCGTAAAAGTTATAAAAGGAGGCTAGAAATCGGCAGCGGGGAAGCGATTACTTTACTTTCATTGACTTATAACCTGGCACTGGATAGCCTAGTGGTTAAGGTCTCATTCTCGGAAATGGAAGGTCTTGCGATCGAGCGGTGAGTGGTCATAGCGCAGTTTCCCACGGGTACAGGTCCCAGGAGACTATTTCCCTCTCCTTCAGGGGCATGTCTAAATAGCGGAGTGGCGATAGATGGCAGCATATGTCACTTATGTGTGTCGCGTCTGCCTTACTTGAAGAAGGTTTATAAGCGTGCTCTTCTTTTACCTAGTACACAAATCTGAAAATATATGTTTGCCAACCAAGCATAGATATCTTATTTAAAGTATTAGATTGACACATCACGTGACCTCCAATGCTAACGACGAGACGTGCATGGGGACCAGAATTGGAGAGTCATGGGGCCAGTGTTGTCACTACTTTAAGGAAAAAAAAGCTACGAAAAAATAAAATTTCATTCTAAAATTACAAAAAAAAACCATAAAAATACTAGCTGCATTTTGGAATATTTTTTAGTCGAAACATTAAATGCTTTTCTAGTATTTTTATAATTTTAGAACTAATAATGGTATTTATTCGTAGTAATTTTTCCTTAATGTGGTGGAAACACTGTCCCCTTTGTCACCCCATTAAGGAGAGAAATACTACGAAAACATGCATTTAATTCAAAAATTATTTTAAAAAAATGGCCCATGGCCCTCCAATAATGGTCTCCATGCGCGTCCCGTCGTTAGTGTTGGAGGTCACCTGATCTGCCAATCTAATACTTTAACTACGATATCTATGCTTATAACCTTACCGTGTTGAGTTGCCATAGATCAAATCCAGTGCCGATGAAGATGACGCCCTCGCATGCAAACCGTAGCTCGGTGTCGCAGATGTATTGGCTGACGTAATACAGGATTCCGTCACTGTTTAGAACCTCATGTATTCCCAGGAGATTCGCAAGGAACTGAGCAAAAAATATTTTGTTATTACTTTTCTGTAAATTTTTCGCTACTCGCACAAAATTACTCGCTATTTACATTTTTAAACAGTAATATGAATATCTAAAATATAGACATTCACCGTTTTTATGTAGTTCAGTAAAATTTTGGTGATAATTTAGCGAATAATTTCGCACCAAATTATTCGCTATATACATTTTTAAACATAATATGATTAACTAAATGCACAAAAATAAAGTTATTTACCATCTTTATGCAGCTCAGTAAAATTTTGGTGATGATTTAGCGAATAATTTCGCACCAAATTAATCGCTTTTTACATTTTAAACATAATACGAATAACTAAATGCACAAAAATATAGACATTTAACATTTTATGCAGCACAGTAAAATTTTGGTGATGATTTAGCGAATAATTTCGCTAATAATAACAATAATAATGTATACGTGGAAAAACAAATATAAATGCATTTGTATAGGTAATCGGCATTTACATTCATGATTATCGGCATTTACATTCATGATTATCGGTATAAATACCTCCAATGGTGTGATGAATTGAGCAATATACCACAGAGGTCCGTTTATGTGTCCAAGAAAAGCAACTGGGGCTAGTGCTACTAAAAGCTTGATCTGAAACATAAAATACATAAACAATCAAATATTATTACCAGCCAATGATAAACTCATTGCAATTCATCATCCATTTAAAACCTCTTCAGTTCTGGAATCTATGTTTATGCAATAAACAAAAGATTAAGTTATTTTGTTAACTTAAAAACTGCTCAAGTCTGCTTCAACATTAAGGTCTGATGAATATATCCCATACCTGTATTCATTAGAACTGAGGCCTGGGGTGCTGACCCTAATTAACTAACACACTTTATTTGCCAGCCATATTTATTTCAAAGATGGACCCTGATTATTTTCTCAAGCAAGATTGGTACTCATTTATAGTGCTGGAAGAAAGACTGAGTGAACCCATGACCACATATCTGACTCTTAATCGAACCAGGGTCGACAACATGGAGTAGGTTTTTCTAATCAATATACAAGTCTACTAATACCCTTTTCTTCTGTAATGGGGCTGAAAAATTGGCGGTCAAGCCTTTACAGACTCGGCACATTTCCAAGAACTGAGAGCCACTTTTTGGATCACCTTCTAGGCGGACTCTCGCTACCAATTTTGACGCACAGATTAGAATGAATCTGAGCTCTCTGGGGATGTTTAAGTGTGTTCAGATTTAATTTTGCCGAGAGAACCCAAGTCAGATGGGCACTCCAGGGATCCTTTACATGCCACATAATCATATGACATGCGTGCCCAGAATTTTCCCATCCAGAAAATCCGACGACTCAGCCGGGGCTCGAACTCGCGATCTTGGGCTTACGAGGTGGACACGTTGAACCTCTCAGCCACTGAGCTGCTACCAATACCATTGTCTTGTTTTACAATTTTAACTACAAACTGGCAAAAAAAGAATAAAGCTTTTAGTAGAACGCATAGATGAGGTTTTTTATTACTTATTACAAAATTTTTACGGGCAGTTAAGTCTTCTTTTGCGGAAAAAAAATTGGTTCGACCATTTGTTCCCAAGCTTGTTGCATTAACGATTTGGTACAATGGACTGTTGTAGCAATAATTTTGTTTGTCACTCAGTCATATGCGAAATTGAGGCTTTCCTAATTGAATATCAGATACTCATTTGCATACCTTTTTGTTGTATTCCTGGTTTTCGGAGAGCAAAGCGAAAGCCGCAGTGTTCCCTTGAGAATGACCAATGTAATAAAGATGTTCTTGTTTGGTTTCATTCAAGATGTTGTCGATTATGGCAGGAATATCATACTTTGCATTTTCATCAAAGCTGAAATTCAAAAATAATATTTAGGAATTTTTAAAACAATCTTTTTTTTATCCTTTGTCATCGTGTCTTTAAGATATTTCTACTGGAAATTAAATCCAAATTCTCTGAATAAAAAATCATTTTGTTCGAAAAAAAGATTAGCTTATGTTATATCAGAATCAAACCGCTGTGTATGTGATGTTCGTTATGTAAAAAAATCTTGTGTTTGGTTCTACCATAATAATGTATCCCATTACACTCCTTGCCAACATAACTTGGGTAAAAACAAAGAGTAAAAAGGCAGAAAAAAGGCGCGATTGGTCCATTAGTTAGAAACTTGAGTGAGGTAATATGTACATACCAAATGATCTGAATGCAATTTAACCAAAATTAACCAAACCAATATAACCAAAAAACAACTTTTTCATTCTGATAAAATTGCCAAATTTTCCCAAATAATATTCAAATATGTTAGACCTTAAACAAAATTAATGTTTTAAACATGTTTTCTGGATGGATTCACAAATAATTTATGGAACTCTTTGCATCTGCGGAAAGATCTTCTCCACAGCATATTTCTATTTACCCAACTTAGTTTGGCAAGGAGTGTAGTTGCAAAATATTTGTGTTGCAATGCTTCATCATATTTTCAGTATTTGAATGAACCGTGTTTTAAGTTTTTCTACCAAATACCAAAAATATGACGAAACATTTCACCACACAGCCGTTGCATCTATAAGAACAATATTTTTTTTTTGGGGGGGGGGGGGGGGAATTATAGAGTTTTTACGTTGGAATTTTAGTAAAGATCAGTTCAGAGATTGTTCAGACTTTTATTAATTCAGTTCAGTTCGAACTTTTGTTCATTCATTGATTTAAAAAATGGAGAAAACAGTCTGCGTTAAGGGGGAATGGGCGTGCAGGACCGGGGGTCTCCAAACTCAAGTGCCTCAATGTTAATCCAATGGGAAAAAATTATTTTCTTTGCCACATTTCTCCGGCTGTATTGAATATTTTAACAAGCGGATTTTTTTATGTGATAAATGAAGCTGACTTACAGGTCCCGACAATCCCACTTTTTGAAATTAGTACGAATATTTTTTTTAATATTCAATAAATTATTTTACACAAAATATTCGAAGCAATTTCAAAAAGTGAGAAGATAGAGACCTGTAAGTCAGCTACATTTATCACATAAAAAATCCGCTTGTAAAAATATTCAATACAGCCGGAGAAATGTGGCAAAGAAAATAGTTTTTTCCCCATTGGATTAACATTGAGGCACTTGAGTTTGGAGACCCCCGGTCCTGCGCGCCCATTCCCCCTTAAGGCGAAGATTTGTTAGTAAGGTTGAATTAATTAAAAAAAAATTATTACATGATTTTTCGAGTATTTATCTAAGAGAGGTAATGGGTGTTAACCTGAAATTCCATAATTCTGGCATTTGTCGGGTGTATTTAACGTGTCGCCTGGAATACGTGTTGCCTCTGTTGTTACCCAGCCACACATCGTATCCTGCGTCGGCAAGAATGAAACCTACGGGAAAGTAAACTATATTTATACGCACATGTGCACTGCTTTTAAAAAAATCCATGTAAAATAACGGGCAGGGAACGGCAGCAGTCCACTTCGTTAAAAAAAACACTCATGTCCATCATTTCCTATAAGATAATAGATGAAATACGGGAATAGCTGATAGAAGGTTGACGAGTTGGTGATTTTACTTACACAATGAAGATTGAAGACACAATGATTGAAGACACTTTTATAGTTATATTAATTGCAATTTGAACAAATTAATTAAAGCTTAATTTAGCTTATATCATTTCTAATTTAAAATAAAGTAATTTATTAACTTAATAAATTTAAACATCTTGTTTTTAAATAAGTCTAATCGAACGAGAGTAAAGCGTTGGCATATTTGGATAAGGCATCATGTCAACAGCAGAGTCGATCCGGTAGACGCCCCTTTTATCTTTGCTGCAGGCTCGAGCACAGTGTTGCCAACAACAATAGCCCTAATTTTCTATGACCAACAATGACAAATGACAGTGAATGCGCCCTCTAGAAGGGAAGGGCGTAGGCTACATAGCCCGTTACCCCGCTCGCCAGAGGAGACAGTCACAAGAGACACACAGAGAAGGACGACACAAACACATTGACAAATAACAACATTTATTGACAAACACTAGCACCCATGCCTTGCGGGGTTTCGAACACGAACCCAGCAGCTCCAAAGGCTAGCACCCTAACTAATACGCCGCCCCGGTCGGCGTCCTAATTTTCTAACAGTCCATGGGAATAAATCGCAAGGAAAGATCCTTTATTTAGTGGGTCAGGCCGTTTTCCACCAAATACAGCTGTTGCCCATAAAAATTGAAGGGCAAATGCTCGTAAAATTTAAAAAAAATTGTACAGCGTGGTGCGCAATTTTACTTGGTATGAGTGTTAAACCAAAGCCTCATACTTTGTCGCCCTTAACGTTTACACGTTGGGTGCCTACTTAGGTTTCAGCTCGTCGCTTGACTGTGGCTCTAAATTACGACCCTCTACACTCTTAAAACAAAAGAGTGAAATCCACTCCAGTAGGAGATATGCATTTTCGGCACTGGAAAGGAGTGAATATTAACTATGACTGAGTTAAAATCACTCGTTTGGAGTGATCCTGTCGGAGTTTTAACACACAAAGGATCGACTCCTTTCGGGGAAGTGCATTTTCAAGACTGGAGGAGTGAAAATTAACTCAGACTGAGTTAAAATCGTATCTCTCGATTGTAGTATCTCTAGTGCTATTATAATTCAAACAAACCTAACTTTACCTAATGACTGGTCAGCGAAGTTCATCACAAAGTCAGCAGCTGATCCAGCTAAGCCATGCATGACGAGTACCACTTTTTTCCTCTCATTCCTCGTGCCATTTCTGCCGTCGGGAATCCGTTGTATCTGCAGAATGAAGCCATCTTGGGTTACCACGACGTGGTTTTCCACAGGGTAGCCTTTGCTTGTGATGAGCTCCGTCTGAAATGTAGTTTCTGCCTCCAGAAGAGATTTTGTGAAATTTTGAGCAATTTACTCATTTTTGAGCAATTTACTCTTTTTTGAACAATTTACTCATTTTTGATAAATTTATTCATTTTTGAGCAAGTTAATCATTTTTAGCAATTTATTCATTTTTGAGCAATTTACTCTTTTTTGACCAATTTACTCATTTTTGAGCAAGTTACTCATATTTTATGGTTTATTATTTAACTTCTTCAAACTTGCAAAAATTCCTTTTCATAGAACCTTTACATAAGCATATTTTTCAAGCAAATTATATATTTAAGAGTATGATTTACAAGTAATTTTTAAAAATTATTATTTAACATTTGCTGAGGCACACACCGATTTGGTGGAATTCGAGGTTTGGAGAGCGTAAAAATAAGCATTGTTGTGCCATGAATAACCAAATGCTGAGTTAGTTTCTTGTAATTAATGTAATGTAATGTTTTTGTTATTCCATTGCCGCACTTGTTTTAGTGCTAAACTTTAAAAAAAATCTAAACGCATTACTGGGCCAAGGCAGGCCGTGCCTATTTCAGCTTTCGTGACCTTGGGGTGCTAGGCATATGTCCCGGTAAGTTGGTCAGCCTTACGCGGAACCCCCAGTGTTTGGTGCAAAATGTCTTAATAATTTATCGATGAAAAACAAGTCAAACATAAGATATCCCCTTGACCCTCTTGCAATGCCATTTTTCATGTGCAATTAATAAATCAGTTGCTTCAGTATTAATATTTTTGGAAGGCTTGAGAATTCTAGTTTTTTATAGAAGAGTTAGTATAGGAGAAATTGTAAAATGAAGTTGTGAACGGAATTCTACAAATGTCCAAGAAAAAACATATGGTTTCTGTATTTTAAATTCAAAGGCATTTGTATATTTTTTTTTGTATTATTTAGCTTGTCATTTAGCGATAGCATGTCATTTATATATTTTAGAACGATACAAAAATTTATTTTGGTTGAATATCAGACCATTCGGTTCTGTAATACTTGAATTTAAGTTTCGTGAATCACACATTTGTTTAAAAACTTAAGAAACGGAGCTACATACTATATACTTACAACATTTTTCCAAAAATCCGGATCCACTTCCAAAGAGAAAAGCCTTCTTCCTAAACTTGTGTGAACAATGACGAATACACATACGATAAAATAATACGAAGAAATAGTTCCCATCGTAGCACTAAGGAGGACTTATTCACAAGTGCGGACCGTATTGAATTGTAAACGATTGCACTCACTAGTAGAGAATTATTGACTTCTCCATATTTACAAAAACTCGAATTCCTACCCTATTCACAACAGTAGAATTATTACATTCCTAGCAACCGTATTCACAAATGTGAAAATTCCTAGCAACCGTATTCACAAATGTGAAAATTCCTAGCAACCGTATTCACAAATGTGAAAATTCCTAGCAACCGTATTCACAAGTGTGAAAATTCTTAGCAACCGTGTTCACAAATGTGAAAATTCCTAGCAACCGCATTCACAAATGCGAAAATTCCTAGCAACCGCATTCACAAATGTGAAAATTCCTAGCAACCGTATTCACAAATGCGAAAATTCCTAGCAACCGTATTCACAAATGTGAAAATTAATAGCAGCCGTATTCACAAATGTGAAAATTCCTAGCAACCGCATTCACAAATGCGAAAATTCCTAGCAACCGTATTCACAAGTGCACCTATCAACCGTATTTACATGAGTGAATTATTTAAGAATTCGTAGCAACCGTATTCACACGAGTGGAGTTATTGAACAACCTGTTCACAAGAAAAGAGTTATTGAATAATAGCGAAAGTATTCTATTCAATAGTGAGGACTTTTTAAATTGTTGACGGTATACAGACAATAAATACAGAACTATTGAATTTTTATCACAACCGCATATACAGCAACAGATTGAGGGAGGTGATATTAAACTAATGTATTCACAAGTGCGAACTCGATTAATGTCCTGTCTGTCTGTCAAAATAAGTGTTCTCTGCACAAATCGGTTCTCAATTAATAATAGTAAGAATTCGAAAGTTAACGAAAAATCCCTTTTTTCGTTTAATGACGTCCAGAGAAGAGACCACATATACGATCTGAGTATCGTTTTCTATTTTTACTTCTAAGGAGAATATTATTCGCTTTCTTGAGTATTATCCAGCTTCCAGTTTCTGGCAGATTAGGAAGCCTTTCAGGATGAGTCCAAACCAACACTCTTACTAAAGTGAATAATAGGCAACAAACAAGAGTTCCAACAATTTCTATACAAACCCTGGTTCTGTCTTGAGCTGTGTAGGGTTTTCAAGATGGAATCTTCCTTGACTCACCCAGTCCATCAGCCAGAAACTGGAAACGAGATCTACGCGCAACTTGTAAACATGAAAAGAGAGAAATATGAAGATAATCCTCATATTTGGGTTAAAATATAAGACTGTTTTATTTGCAAGATCATCCGATCTTGTGAATGCTGCCGTATTCGACAAGAAATCGAACGAGAAATCCATGTTCATGTTGATTAAGATTAGTACAAGGAAATGACTGCAAGGTTATTTTGTGCTATCGATCTCTCTTATGTCATGTGCAACTGATTTTTTCCGATCAACTCAATTACTAGACTGAATTTTTCATATTTTTTCGTTTTTTCTTGTATCAAGTAGCATTTGATTGTAACATTGTCATTATGACTAATTTATCACTTCCATTGTACCTGTCTGATGTCTCCTGATGTCTTATGTAAGTTTCTTTATGTAATAAGTTTCATAACACAGCATACAGTACAAAGTAATTAGTCATCGTCAACTACATTTTCCCCATTTAACTCAATTACTAAACTAATTTTTTTTACTATTTTGTACGATAAAAGTTCATTGTATCTTTATCTAATTTATTACTGTCTATTGAACCAGATTTCTGATCCAATATTCTTTAATACGCCTTATACCATAGGCTAAATTAATCTTAATGAAATTTTTTTATAAGTTTAAATGAATGAATAACTGAAATGCTATTTTTTCTTGAGATTAATTTAAAAAGATGATTCAGACGAAATAAATGTATATTTGCTGCATCATATACACAATTAATGCTTAACAGAACACACACTTTCACTGCAAGCTCCATCAATCAAGATCTTAACAGATTTGTTTCGCTCATTAAATTTGTTTATCATTCTGATGTTAAAGGGCCTTTTGCCGAGTAGTTAAGAGAAATTGGCAACCTGATACACCTAAAGCATCATTCATAATATCCTATGATCTGTTACATTATTGCTTTGCAAATAATGTGTATATTGTATAAGCTTTGTTTTTTTCACCAAGCATGAAAATCGTAATGACAACAAAGTAAGACAAATTTGAAGAGAAACTATCATCTGGTTGGTTGGTCGACATATATTTTCAGGCAAATGTGCTTGGTCAGAGACCCACTTATAAATCCTCGTCAAGTAAGACAGACACAATACACGTGACAGATGCTGCCATCTGTCGCGCGCCACGCCAATCTCTCAACACCGATCGAAAGAATCGAGAAATTTTAAAGTGACAGATAATTATTGGAAGATTGCGATACTATTTTAAAACCTCATCAATTAAAAAAAAAACTATCGGATGATATTTAGTTATTACTATTTTCATGCTTTGTGAAATGCCTGCCCTGTTTCGTTAAGACTTTAAAATTTTTACTTTTTCAAATTTATTGTACTTCTCCAAGTAAAACTTATTGTTACTTTCTTTGTTATTCATTTTTTTAAATCGATACAATCATAATTCTTATAAATAATACATTTCTCAACAAAGCTCAACAAAGGACGACCACGTCATCTGGGATTAACAAGTCGTAGTTAGGTTAGATCTTTGACACGTGTAATTCGAATAGGTAGTAAATATAGAAGGACACATATATTTAATAATATATAAACATATATTTAATAATATATAAAAACATACAACATGTGCAGAAAAAGCCTGTTCAGCCAACATTCAATCAAGAAAAGGATCAAATATGCAAACAATTCTGTCTTGTCTTCAATAATATCCATTTCCATTCTCCTCATTAAAGTACGTGGTCGTAAAATGTTGATTCATGGTTAAACCTTCTTTACAGAAGTTACTAAAATTCCTTCAGAAGTCTCATCACTTCGTCTTAGATCAGCCTGTTGGCGTTCAAAGAATGAGCAAAGTCGTTGCGGTTGAAGGATGGGAGGGGGGAGAAGTAGCTGGACACGAGGGACTTGAGTTTGGACTGAAGGACGACCACGTCATATGTGAGCAGAAATGACATCTTTGACTCATGTAGTTGAGATGGGTAGTATATAAGGAAGAATAAATTAAAGAAATACAAAAGAACAAATACGTTTAATCACACATCAAAACATGCAACCTATTCAGAAAAATCACTGTCTGTCGACATTCGATCAACCCAAAAGCTCAAAAATCCGAAATAAATCCATTCAGCAATACCTTTCTTTTAAATTAAGTCATAAAAACGTTAACCCGTGATGAGAACTTCGTTTCATTGGGTACTAGTACAATAATTCATTCAAATTCCTTAAGAAGTCTCATCACTTCGTCGTAGACCAGCCTGTTGGCTTCCAATGCTTGGGCGAAGTCATTGTGGCTGAAGGACGGAAGAGGGACGCAGTAGCTGGTCACGAGGGACTTGAGTCTGGACTGAAGGACGACCACATCAATTGTGGGCAGAAATGACATCTTTGACTCATGTAGTTGGGATGGGTACTTTATAAGGAAGAATAAATTTAAGAAATATAGAAGCACAAATACATTTAATAACACATCAAAACATTCAACCTATACAGAAAAATCCCTGTCAGTCGACATTCAATCAACCAAAAAGCTCAAAAATCCGAAATAAATCCATACAGCAATACCCTTCTTTTTAAATTAATCATATAAACGTTAACCCGTGATGAGAACTTCGTTTCATTGGGTACTAGTACAATTCACTCAAATTCCTTCAGAAGTCTCATCACTTCGTCGTAGACCAGCCTGTTGGCTTCCAATGCTTGGGCGAAGTCATTATGGTTGAAAGTCGGAAGGGGAACGCAGTAGCTGGTCACGAGGGACTTGAGTTTGGACTGAAGGACGACCACGTCACTCGGGTCTGCCAAGGTGTCGCCCAGAGCCCACAGCAGGGCGACCGGGGCGGTGATCTTGGTCACGTCGTACTCCGGAGGGGTGGTCTGGGGAAATAAGAGTTTGTTCAAGAAAATACACTGCAAAAATGCATGTTAAATGTACACTCTTAAAACAAACGAGCGATTTTAACTCAGTCTGAGTTAATATTCACTCCTTCCCAGTGTCGAAAATGCACAACTCCTACAGGAGTGGACTTCACTCTTTTGTTTTAAGAGAATAGGTAGCCTGACCAGATTTGATTCGGGGATTACACTCTAAAACAAAAAAAAGTGAAATCCACTTCTATAGGAGAAGTGCATTTTAGACACTGCAAAGTAGCAAAAATGAACTCCTAAATCGCTAATCGCCTTAAAATCGCTCGTTTGTTGTTAAGATTGTTGGAGGTTAAACATAACAAAAGAGTGAAATTCACTCCTATTGTTGAAGTGCATTTTCGACACCGAAATTAGTGAAAATTAAATCAGACTGAGTTAAAATCGCTAGTTTGTTTTAAGAGTGTACCTTTTCATAAGTGAGATCGTCATTAAATTTCTATGAATCGTATTTTATTTACGTTGTTTTTGTTTGAAAAACTACGAAAAAACTAAACGGTTACTAATTGCACAATTTTTTTAGCTAGAAAATTGAATAGCAAACTAAACTGTACTGCTGAATGCGGTGCGTTTGTGTCAGCCTAAATTTAAGGTTTTAAACAATCATCTGAATTTCCAAAAATGAGTAAAAATGAAACTTTCAGTGATAAATATAACCCAGTTCCAGGCCAATCATAGTTCGATCCCATTAAATATACGCACTTTCATAAAATTAGGAAAAACTTTGAGGAGCTATTCGAAACTGCTACAAGTTAAGGAATGGTCATCAAATCTTTCCTAAGACGTTTATATCTTTCCAAGAGGGGAAACGTTACGCAAAGCGATCTCATTGATGTCCATTTTTTGGAGAAAATAGTTTTTAAACTGTAAATAACTGTAGTAAAATGGTTCAATACCATATAACTCGGAAAGGCGTTTTAAACTACTGAAAGATTACAAAATTACTTTTTATTAAGCCAAATGGATTCTATTTTTTAATTCTATTTTAGTTTGAAACCATAAACTATAAATTTCACAAGTATTAACTCTTTTTTTTTTTTTGGCAGTTAGCATGTTCAGATTAAAAAGTGTAAAAGCCGTTTCTACAACGTTTTAAAAATTTGGAGATCTTGTAATTGACATTCTAGGACCCTGGTAAACTATATATACACACGGAAGATATTTAGAGTTCTACTGTTTACGTTAATTCCTTTATTACTCACCTGATTATAGTGAATGACGTTGTTCTTTCCATAATCGAACTTTGCAAACTTTTTCGATAGAACCAGCTGATAACAAAAAGAATAACATCTATCATTTTATATAACACAAAACTAAGCCACCACAAATGAAAAATAACAATGAAAAAGAAAAAAAGAAACTAAGGAAATCTAAGAAAAATAATATAATTCAATGATTCCGTTTAAGCTGCAAATCATATGAAATTAATAAGCAATACAAATGTAAAAGAATGTAAATCTAAGCGATAACTCTGTTCATGCTACTTTTGTAAGGATGACAGATATCGATTAGTTTAAAATTTTAACCTACAACATTTGACCCAAAATATTCAAAAAAATCAAAAAAATATTATTATCTTAAATAATAACACAAATATTTTAGAATAATATAAAACAAAAAATTTATTTATATCTGCAGTAGAACGTGATATATGTAGCTATTTGTGTCATGACATCTGTGTTGGTCAACCACGTTTATAATGTTTGCTTCCTCGTAATATTTGATAGGATTAACATTATAATCGAATCCTTAGTCGTTCGGGCGGTTTGGAGAGCTTCAGTTAGGAAAGGGATAAACTTCAAAGCTGTTTTTCTTCTTGATCGTGTTTTCGATGATTTCTTGACTTTAAATTGATATAAGTCAAAACCCACTGATAGAGTGTTAAAATTTTCCACACATATTTTTCAAACATATATCTTTAATTTGTCTTTAGGGATTAGATGTATATAATTTATTTTTTTTATTTATTAATTTTTATTTTAAAAAAAAGTGAACCTGTGAAATTATCAAAAAAAGTTCAATATTTTTTTTAAAAAAAACTATGGCAAATAGCAAAAATCGGTAAAGACAGTTCGTTAAATACATTTTCCTGTTTATAAAAATGCTAAATTTTTGTTTGTCAATAAATAATTTTTTGACTTATAACAAAAATAAGAAACATCACTTTATGACACATTTCATTTTTTTTAAAGTAATGATAATTTAAAACCTTTGACTATCTAAAAGTGTAAGTATATTTAGAATACATTTATAGAAAAAAAAATTATATTGATATCTGCAATATTAAAAAAAAAAGCTAAAAGTGTCCCATACCCCCTTAATGTTTGTGAAAAGAGGGAATCTTGTAATCTTTTATAGGGTGGAATATCATGTCCTGTCCATTCACACAAAATCTTAATTTTTTTTCAAAAATGTCAAGGGCTATCTTTAACAAAGCTCGTCAATTGATAAAAATGATGGGATGGTTCTCAGTAGTTGTAAGGGGGTTCAGTACCCCACAATCGGTGAAAAAAACCAAAACAAAAATTATTGGCTTAAAATACTATTACAACCTTTATTAATAATGTCACAAAGTATCAAGACGATTGGAAAAATATTTTTGACATTAAAAGCCATTTTAATGTCATGGAATTTTTTAATGTAAGGAAATGGGTTAACAATAAAAACTTTAAACGCGTTTTCTCAGAACTTGATTTTTTGAACTTCGATGTACCTTTTCTCAAAAACTATGCGATGTTTTCTCGTAAAATATTTTTTATATGATGTAATACATATAGTATAGATTAATCTGAGGTTATAAATTTTAATAAAACTTAAGTGAAAAAAATTTTATGGGGCAAAAAAGTGAAAAATTTCATGATTTTTTTAGTACTTTAAAACTTATTTTATTTAAAAAAATCCAACAGTTATTTAAAAAAAACTTTTGACCTCAGATTAATATATAAGGTTGGTATAACACACACAGAAAATTTTAAGATGATCTGATCAGTAGTTATTGTGAAAAGGTACATTGCAATTGGCCAATTTAACATTACCGATATACAACGTACCGAACCCCCTTAACATAGCTAACATGATAGGTTATGTCATTAAGTCACAATGAAAACGGTGACTAGGGTTAAAAGAACAAGTTGACCGTGATCATTGTTGATATCACACGAAACAGTTACAATGACATACCTGGGCATAGTGCACGATACTCTTCACAGAAGAGCCAGCAGGCGCGTGGGCAGTGTACACTCCCAGCCTCGTCTGAAAATAAAACTTCAGGTAAGAAACACTGTTAATCCTTTCAGTTCCAATGACAATTTGGCATTATCATTTTAGAAAAAAAATTATGATCGTCTATAGCCATTTATGATATCATAAAGCACATCATTCGATTTTTCACATTTTTGTCGATTAGAAAATACTTTTTATTAATCCCAATAGATGTCAGCCCTATTCTTTTTTTAAAAAAATATGATCAGCCATTTATGATATCATAAAGCACATCATTCGATTTTTCAAATTTTTGTCGATTAGAAAATACTTTTTATTAATCCCAATAGATGTCAGCCCTATTCTTTTTTTAAAAAAATATGATCAGAAAAATGATGATACCAAATGGCATTAATGGAAAAAAGATTTAAACATTTCTCTAAAATTGCAGCTAATTTTTCGTGATAGTCTTATGACGTATCAAGAAGAATACATATTCTGTGGAAATATATTTATTTATTAATTATTTACTTTAGTATTTATACATATTTTTTGACTGCATTATTAATCTTCTGCTATGGCCTGTACGGGTTTTATTTCCCCTTGGCCATCAATGTGTGTTTTGTATTTTTTTTTGTATATGTAGCTTGTAAATAAATATTCAAATAAAAAAGAAAAATAAATTTCGCAAAATTTTCAGCAGCATATAGGGCTCAAGCAATAAAGATGTCTAAATAAAACATAATATTATCACATTATGGGACATCATCTCCACAGACATACCATACTGCAAAAAAAAAAATCTGCAAACCTATAGTGTACAATTTGAGGTTACTTTGTACTTCATAGTATTGTAATGTTTGTTCTACTATAAATTAATGTACTGACGATATCACAGGAATTATTATACGTTATACCTTCCATATAAATTAGCAGCACAAAGTAATGTCAGTATTTTTACCATCACATTATGATGTTTAATTGGAAGGGGAATTTTTACAGTGAACAACAAGAAATCACGAATGAACGAAATAGCTACATTCCTGATACTTCATATCTCCCATAAATTATTTTCAGTGCTTGATGATTTTATATCCCAGTATTATGCATGTTTTTTTAAAAGTTAATAAAAGTTAGTTTATAGTTTTTTAAATTAATAATTATCATTATTATGATTATTGAATTTATAATAGCTAAAGATGCTCAATAAAATTGATTTTATAACACTTGGTGTGTTTTTGAACCTGTAATTACTGACCCCTAGCACTGTTACAACCGCCTGGATGGGGTCAGTTGTGACATTTTTTCCCTTTTTTCTAATTCGCTCCTATGAGTTAACTATTAAACTTAGGGACAACATTTTAATATTTATGCGTAGACCAATGTTGCGCTTTACTATTAATGCAATTTTCATCCAGCTACCAAGCATACTAACGAATTTATTTGAGATCAAACGAACACTGTTACAACCGTACCCAGTCTCTCCTAAGCAGTCACAGAGTATTTTACAGACACACAGAGAAATAAAGCACACCCAGGACGAAGGCGGGAATCGAACCCGCACTCGGTTCAGTGCACAGGCAGTTATCTTAATGGCCTGCGATCATTTCCACTTGGCCACCCGGGCCCCTTTCTATCTTAAAGAAACCGCTTGGCACCCACCGTGTTGAGTTGTTGCAGATCTGCTCCGAACACCAGGTACATGACGTACTCGCATAAGAACTTGGCTTCCGTGTCGCACACATACTCGCTGAAGTACTTCATGAGGGCGTCGCTCGGTGCGAAGTCCTTCACCCCTAGAATCTTGACCAGAAACTGCAAAAGAAAAAATAAAAGGTAACATGAATTTATGCTTTCAAAAAACTCGTTGTTTTGCAATAAACTTTAAAGGTTCCCCATAACACTAATATAATGCTGCTGAATTAATACACTTTCACTGAATCTCAAAAATAATTTTCCATATTACAAATTCAATAGCAGCCGATTAATGATAGATTTTATAAGATTAACTAATATTGTTGCGATAGTAACTGTTTTACAAATAAAACTAGTGTTCACGTGTTTTAAAGTAGGCAGGTTAATAGTAATCAAGAAATTATCTAGTTTGAAAACCAATAAAATGCAAAATATCATTGTAAATTATTCGGAGTTTATTGGGGTACGTTATGCGTATAACTGAATGTATAAGGGTAACAAAACAAGTGTGTATTTTAGTAAAAGGTACGCCTGACGTACTCCTATACACAGAATAAATTCAGTTCACGTTTTACCTCTATCTCCGTGGTGAATGGAGCAAGATATTTGACGGCGCTTGTGATGTGTCCCACGGTCGTCACAGGAGCCAATGCCACAAAGAGCTTGATCTGAAACAATCATTTGGAGAAATGAGCAAGGAAGAAAGTTGTTTTAACACAGCACACTAAAAAATGTGTTCAAATAGTCCAAGTACGCCACAAGTACTGTGTAAAAATGGCAACATTACGATATCATGTTGTTCTAAGAAGTGTTCTAGTGTTGCTGACATACGAATACAAATTTATGCTGTTCCAACGCAACTGACGATCGCGAAGAGAGACGATTATATTACATATATCCATCCGTGATTGACAAGTACTGTAAACGATATTTTTTTTTTTCTAAAATCTTTCTAACGAAATTAAAACATGCATTTTAAAGTACCTTAATGTAAATTTGGTTAAGCTTCAGTATAGCTATTTATCTGAAACATTAACCCGGCAGCACTCGCGCTAACTTACCATAGACTAAGAATCTTCTAAACCGAGAACTCAATCTGATGCCTAGCGCCCCCAAAGTGTCGAACGGAACTAATACACCATTAATGATTGATTTGTGATTGCCATAATTGAACTTTTCGATATTCGATTGCAAATCTACTGTTTCTTTGAAATGTACAGGGTGGTTATAAAATAACGCTCGCTATTCGGAGTGGTCTGTAGCTTGAATGAATAATCCAAACACAAAAAAACTTTGAGATACTTACTAATCAAGAAGGGGATAGGGACTAATCAAAAAGGAAAAAAAAAGTATAGAATCATAAAAAACAACCTCGTCACTTGACCAGGGTTCTAAATTATGAGGCGTAATTGGATGTGTTGGCCGTAATAAGCCATATTTGGCTATGCCTCGTAATTTAAAACCTTGGTTAAGAAACGAGTTTCGTTTTATGATTCCATTCTTTTTAGAAAAAAAGGAACTTGTCTCTTGACCAGGGTTCTAAATTACGAGTCGCAATTGACTGTGCTAGAGCTCTTAAAGGAGGCTAGAAAAAGGCAGCCGTGAAATATTACATTAGTTCTCTTAGACACAATTGGGGGAGTTAGTGTCTAAGTCAATTTTAATGTAGAAAATCCTCATAATGGTAATCCGATCAGAGTTTCAGATCTAGAAGTGTATTTAATCTATCTGGGGTCCATTGGACCCCAGGCGAGTGCTGGCGGGTTAAATAGTGGTGGCTGAGCAATATGTTGGAAGAATACGTACTTTTTGTTCCTTCAACACAATTTTTGTACTGTTTCATCAGCACAACTTGTAATAACTGGGAAGAAAACAATTTGCTGTATTGAAAGTTAACCCAACTTATTTGGGAGTGTAACATGGCATAAATCTTTTATTGTGTAACAAAAAAAAAACAAGAATACTGCATGCCTAAAAACGAGTTATAAAGTGGGAAAATGACCATAATTATCAGTAACCACCAAACAAAATGCATTTTTATTTGCTTTTTTGTTACTTGCATTGACTCACCTGCTTATGCAACAATTGCGACATTGCACATCTTATAAAATTTAACTGAAATGCCTTGTCTACTAACTCGTTCACTACCTTTCATTGTATCACTCAGGGCCGTCTCGAATGCTAGTTTGAGCTTTAGCGAACTCTTATCGAGACGGCCCTGTATCACTCTACATCAGTGTTTCCCAACCTTCTCTGGACCATCGCCTCGTTCTTTAGGTTGATTATACCATCCATCGCCCCCTTTTAATTTTCATGTTATGTCTGATCATAATTTGAGTTAACTGTTACACTGAGAAAAAAATACTGTAAGCATACAGAAAAGTTTTTAGTAATGCTACAGAAATAGCCAATTTTACAAAAAAAGTTTTTGTAATTCTGAACAGAAATCTTCATTTCTGAAGTTACAAAATAATTTCTAGTATTTTGGCCTCGATCTTGATTTGGATAGCCCTCGTGTAGCTCTAGTGCGCTGATAATTCAAACCTAACCTAACCTAATCGATCGGATTCAATTAGCCAATCGCCATTTTAAATTTATACTTTAGTTGATTGTTTCAAATGAATTTATCTTCTCATTTCCTGGCGCTCTATGTGCCGAAATAGCACAGTTGGGAAAGCGTTAGACTGATCATCTAAAGGTTCCTGGTTCGATCCCGGGTTTCGTCAGTCTGCTATTCCTCGGTATTTATAGTGGTCAGTACCCCCGCTTGTCACGAGGGAGACCGGGGTTCGATCCCACGTAGTAGGAAAGTAGACATTATGTTTTTCTTTGCAATTGCACGGAAAATGCGGTATCCATAAAATTTTCTTGTATACTTACTGAAACATTACTTGTGTGGGATACATAAAATAGTCCTGTAAATCTACATGATATATACATGTAATGCTAACAAAAATATTTTATGTGTTTTTACAGCACTATTTTTAGTAATTACTTACTAGAAATTTTCTAGGAAAAGTTTTTTACAAAAAAATGTTTTGTAATGGTTACAGATTTTTTTTCACAGTGTACTATAAACAGTTTTATAACACTGATGCCGTTTATAAAAACAACCAAAAAAGCTTTATCCGGCCACTTTTAAATAAAATAGAAAAAACATAAAACACATATTTTTAAAGTACAAAAGTGAATGAATTAATTAAGATATTTTACTGGTTTATAGAAAATTTAAGAGAGTTGAAAGTAAAAATTGCCTGGTTTGGTTATGGTTGGAGAATGGTTTTACTATACGAAGGTACATTATTTTAATTTCCCCTTATGAATACTCGTTGCCCCCTGACCGTCCCTCAAGTATTTTTTGCCCCCTTGATAAGACAAATCGCCCACTTGGGGACGATCACCTCCAGTTTGGAAACCGCTGCTCTACATTATAGATAAAACACTTTTTTGGATTTATCTTAAGTTCCCCCAATAAAAGTTGTGATAGATAAAGTAATAGTAAAATTCCGCCTTTCTTTGAACCGTACGAATTCATTTTATTTGGTTGGAATGTCGGTACCTTTTTATTGTATTCCAAGCTTTCGGAGAGCAATGCAAAGGCTCCCGTGGTTCCCTGAGAATGCCCAATGTAAAAAAGCTGCTCCTCTCCAGTTTCTTTTAAGACATGGTCAATCATTGCCGGAAAGTCGTACTCGGCTAGCTGATCGAAACTGGAAGATTGTAAAGTTTTGTAAACATACTGTGAATGTGCATGAAAAACAGTGATCAAAATGTAACACACATTTCTATTACATTTTGTTACATTATTATAGGGTAGACCAACCAGTGAATGAACGCTTAAGACGTCACGTTCGCCAGTGAATGAACACCAGGATATAATGACCAGGACAACCAACCATTGTCAGAGAGCTTCCAGCTACATGGGAGGAAGTCAGTTTTGCCAATCCATATAGTGGAATGATTTTCAATCCTTATTTTTTTAATTATATTTACTAAATGTTCATTCACTGGGGCCTGTTCACTCACTGGTCAGTCTACCCTACTTAAATTAAAATGTTCCAGAACAAGTTGTATCCAGTAGATTCCCAAAGTCGTACAGTTTGTACTCATAAATGAAGAGCTTAGTGGAAGAACGTGATAAGTGACATTTTTGAAAAAAAAATTGATTTTTGTGTCAATGAACGTAAAATTCAATCCTTTAAAGATAACAAGTTCTCCCATTTCTATAAATTTAATGTTAAGTTTATTTTTTATCGTTTGCAAGCCCCGTTTTTAATGGATTTAAGTGCAAACGATAAACTTAAAAGCCCATTTTCTCGTTTTCATCTTTTTGTCACTTAGCACGTTCTTCCATTAATCTCTTCAAATATACATGTATACATTTTCCGTCATTGTTGTTACGTCATATATCTCTATTAAATAGAATGAATTGATTTTTTGATTTTTTTGCTTGGCAAATATTTGCCTGAAGGTTTTGTAGTCTAAAACATGTTGTTGTTTCTAATGCCACTCGATCAACTGAGCTACCCAATTTTAAGGCGAAGTAGGACGGCTTCCGAGTCTAAAACATAAACATTATTTTATTGATTTATTGAAACAGTTCTTAATTTATTTGAATTAAGAAAATCACCACTTTCTATCATCATAGAATATGCGTAAATGGTTCACCTATAATCCCAGAATACTTCCATGTCCGGCGTGTATTTGACATGTCTCCTGGAATAGGTGTTGCCTCTGCAGTTCCCCAACCACACGTCGTAACCAGCATCGGCTAGAATGAAACCTGAGAGGGGGAAAAAATTACAATATTTTTACAAAACTAACAGAAAGTCCTAAGCAATAATTTAAAATAACCTGACTAATTTTATCGTTATCTTCACCTGACATAGTGATTACAATTTCAGTTTCGTTTTCCATTGGCGATTAAATAGTTACACCAAAACCCACCTTAATTTTGCAGCATTAAAATGTTCTACGCGGAGGAATCGCGCGTAAACAAACGGAATTCTGCCCCTCTGATTGGTTGCTCCTACGCGATAAGTCTGTCCTGATATTCGTTCGCCCTGTTACGTCAAAATCGGGAAAAAATAATTAATATTACACTTTAACTGAGGCAAAAACAAATAAAAATAATAAAAATATGTCTTGAAATAACGAAAAAATTGGTTTATTGAATGTGAAATACACTCTTAAAACGAACGAGCGATTTTAACTCAGTCTGATTGATTTTCACTCCCCCAGTCTGGGAAATGCAGTTCTCCTTTTGGAGTGGATCCTTTGTGTGTTAAACCTCCGACAGGATCACTCTAAACGAGTGATTTTAACTCAGTCTGAGACAATATTCACTCGTTTCCAGTGTCGAAAATGCACTTCTCCAACTGGAGTGGAATTCACTCTTTTGTTTTAAGAGTGTACCTCTTTTTATTCGATTCTCGCACTCGAAAATGAGAACTATTTACCCTTTTTCTAGTAGAATATTTCTATACTGCAAACTTAATATGAGTTTAACTTTAGTTATCCGTCAAATGTTGTGAAATTTTGCAAGAGCATGTGTGGTGGAAATTGATGTTGTTTGGAAAAGACAAATGGAGCAACGGAGCAGATGAGTGACAGAACAGTGAAATAAGGTCATGGAGAAGTATAGCTTTAAAAAAAAAATCTGGAACGTTACAAGGAAATGTCGCACAAAAGGTGGTACTTAGTAAAAGTGAAACTCGTGAAAAGTAACATTCGTGAGATTTCTGAAGTCATTCTTAACTTTGGGAAAATGTAATAATTCTAAATCAGATTAGGTGGTAGGTAATGATTCTTTAACAAAATATACTATTGCAATAATATCAAATAAACTCTCTTTATAGTATCAAATGAACTAATTTTTAATAATATCAAATGTACTACCTTTTAATAATATCAAATATACTAATTTTCATAATAAAATCTTTAAAATATTTAAATAACAAAATGACAAACTAATGGATAGTGGTTGCGGATTGAATAAAAGTATTCTCTATATATCTACAAATTTTCCTTAAATTGGAAAAAAGAATAAATTTATCGGCTTTTTGTTCACACTATCGGGAGGGAAGGTTTCAATTGGCCTTTATCTTCGAAGGCCTACTACAAGCGAATTTCGCTCCCATTTTCTATTGTATTTTGCATAATTGTATTTTACCGAGGCTGATTTTACTAACTAGAGAGTTTCGTTCCCACGTTTGCTCAAAAAGCATTAAAAAACTGGTTTAACTTAGCAAGAAATTTAAAATGTGGGAAAAGTAAAAAAAAAAATGAAAATCCCCCTACACCTCCTTGCCAACCTAAGTTGGGTAAATAGGAAATATGCCATGGAGAAGATCCTTCCGCGCATATAAAGAGTTCCATAAATTATTTGTGAATCCATCCAGAGAACGTGCTTAAAACATTAATTTCGTTTAAGATCCAAGAGATTTGAATATTACTTGCGAAAATTTGGCAATTTTATGAGAATGAAAAGTGTATTTTGGTTAAGTTGTATTCAGATCATTCGTATGTAAGTATTACCTTACAAGAGTTTCCAACTAACGGACCAACCGCTCTTTTCCGTCTGCCTTTTTACACTTTGTTTTTTCCCAAGTTATGTTGGCACGGATGTAGCATAATACTTTCTAGAAAAAAAGTGGTATTCGATAAACAAAAATTATTTCAACACTGACCTAAGGACTGTTCTGGGAAGTTTATGACCCAATCTGAAGAGGAAGACAGCAAACCATGCTGGATGAACACCGCTTGTTTGTTTGGAACTTTTTTCCCGCCTTTGCCATGAGGAATTCTCTGAACCGACAAGAGGTAGCCATCTTTAGTTTGGACAACATGGTTCTCCACAGGGTAGCCTTTACTCAGGATTAGGTCACTCTGAAAAGAACACCGGTATTTGACGTTTCATTCAAAATTTATCGATCTATCCTTTAAAAAACTTACTAACAAACGTAATAAAATTTATCTTCGGTAACTTTAACTTCTTACATAAAAAATAAGATATTCCTTTTAAAAAACATATATACTGTTTTTTGTATACATCAATTTCTATGGTATGAAAAAGGTGTCAAATATTTTTCTAGCAAAGTTGCTACGTATCTTTTCTTGTATATAGAACAAAGAAGGCCTCTACCCCTTGCAAAAATAACTTAAAAATTTATGCATTATATTTTCTTTATAGTCTGGTCTGGGCTCTTCTACGTACTTTCCCTGAATACTCATCTCATATTTAAAATTTAATTTCATAAATGCTTCTATAAGAGTAAACTGAAGCTTAATAAAGAATTCATAAAGAATAGTCAAAACCTTTACCTTTGACACTTATCTTAGTAACTTTGATTGTATGCATTTTATTGCGTATAATTAAAAAAAAACTTACTACATTCCTCGTTATATCAGGATCAAATGCAAATTCAATTTTCTTATTAGCAGTTAACTGGACAGCAGCAAATAATCCTAACAGAGCGAAGTAAACTAAAATAGCCTTCATGATAGCGCTAAAATAATACTTAAATTCATTTATTAGAGCTACAAAATGATGAATGTCTGCATTAGTAAGTTATTATATAAACAATATATCTATGCAACATATTTGTAATCTGTTATCTACCTCATTTATCGACAGCTGATTCATTTAGTTGCTGAATTCGATAGTTATCTTCCTAATCAATAAACTTTATCTGTGTTTTACGCTGTTAGTCAACTCTTTGTTTGATACCTGCAATAGGCGAATTGAAATTAGTTAGACAAGTCTATACCTTGTCTATCCAGAATGCGAGCCTCGAAAAGACTTTCCCTTCGCTTGGTTTTCTAGGAAACGGGTGGAGCATCGCTTTTCCAAACCTATCGCGTTTGAGGTTCTGTTGTGAAAATTAACAATCCGAACAGTTCAAACCCAAGTAGGGTGGAGAAAAAACACGCTCACGTCGTTTCGAAGAAAACCACATGCGGGAATAGGGGAGGAAAATGCTTTTTCGCGTTGGCTCGTATGCTCTTTCGCGCTTTCGAGGCTCGTATTCTAAATAGACAAGGTATAGTATTGCCAAAGATATTGCAACAATCTGTTTAACCCGGCAGCACTCGCGCTAACTTACCATAGACTAAGAATCTTCTAAACCGAAAACTCAATCTGATGCCTAGCGCCCCCAAAGTGTCGAACGGAACTAATACACTATTAATGATTGATTTGTGATTGGCATAATTGGACTTTCCGATTGCAAATCTACTGTTTCTTCGAACTGTACAGAGTGTTTATAAAATCACGCAATATAATAATTGGATGTGTTGGCCGTAATTAGCCACAATTGGCTATGCCTCGTAATTTAAAACCTTGGTCAAGAAACGAGTTTCGTTTTATGATTCCATTATTTTTTAGAAAAAAAGGAACTTGTCTCTTGACCATGGTTCTAAATTACAAGGCGCAATTGACTGTGCTAAAGCTCCTAAAGGAGGCTAGAAAAAGGCAGCCGTGAAACTTTACATTAGTTCTCTTAGACACAATTGGAGGAGTTAGTGTCTAAGTCAATTTTAATATAGGAAATCCTTATAATGGTAATCCAATAAAAGTTTCAGATCTAGAAGTGTATTTAATCTATCTGGGGTCTATTAGACCCCAGGCGAGTGCTGCCGGGTTAAAAACCAAAAGGAACTTCAGGGTTGAGGACCGAATTGCTTCGGCTTATATAGTGCAATATTTGTTATAATATAGATGACTGTTAGAAGGGCAATTCCATAAAAATGTCAATTTTTAGCATTTCAAATGGTGGGAAAGCGTTCTTGATACGTGTTTGAAAACCTTTCACATGGAAATGAATGTATATAATGTAATATTTCATATATGAGTATTCAAGATAATAAAAAATAAGATTAAAATATATTACTTTACAAACTTTTGATTTAATATACATTTATGAAACTTTTAGTCATTCCATCACAGTCATTCCGTCACATCAAATGACAGTTAATAACTTAATCCTTCCTTGTTACAGGTAGGTTGCTCCAAATTTTAATTTTACACAGCTTATACACTCTAAAAAAAAATCTGTAAGGTTACTAAGAATTCTCTAGGAAACTCAGCTTCCATAAGTTTTTTTAGTAATGTTACATAAGAAATATGTGTATATATTACTAATTAAAGCTTAGTATCCAATGCAATCATTTAAATTGCAAGCATACTATAAAAACTTCAGTAAACGTTACAAGATATATTCTAGTAATCAATACATCCACTTATGTAGTATCTTTACTAGGAAAAAGTTAGTAACTAGCAGTTTCAAAAACACCAGTACATTAATTTCTCATTACAACATAGATTTGCTAATGAAAATAGAGGTGTATAGAACTAGGAGGCATCCAAAAAAGCAACAATAGGCATGTTTCAGGTCTTAAATAACAACAGAAATGCATAATGAAAATATATTCTTTCTTTAGGCCTCGATTGGTGAATCAATGCCAATTGGAGCACCGTTTGAAAGAAATGCAGGAATGAAATCTGGAGAAACTACGTCATCTGAAACCAAGCCAATTAAAAAACATAAAATGCATGTACATCCATAAGAGCTATGTAGCTCTATAAATGGAATAGCTTGACCCAAGGTACTGACTTTTTTGCGGCATGATTATTGCGTCGACGAACTTATAAGGCACCGTTAGGTGACTGCAATCGAGCTCTTAATAAACTGTACTGCAAAAATATTTCATTCCAAAATCAAATCCCGAGTTTACGGTTTTAAACTAGCAGCTGAGTTGCCAGAAAAAACTTAAGAAATAAAGAAATTTAAAAAAAAAACTGTAAATTGCCTTTGAAATACGTTTTATCCCCGTAACTTTTTTTTTGTATTTTTTCAACATATTTTTTTTTAACATCAGATATGACTTTCTTACCAAATCGGCCACCGAATATCACGGTAGATTGAAGCCAAAAGTTTAAGCATGTCACGGCAGATTGAAGTAACGATGCTGACGCTATTTCGTACCCGAGGTGGCGTCATTCATTTTGAACAAGTTTTAATGAAGAAAGTTTTAATTAGTAAAAGTGACAGCGTATAACTTAAAGTAGAGATTAATTTGTGGAAAAAAAATTACACAAAAAAAATATGCACAACATTTTTTATCACTCTTTTATTATTACATTGTAATAACTTGTTTGATGCCTTCGGTATTGAAGGTGGATTATGGTTTACATCAAAACTTTGACTTTTCTTACAAATTTAGCATTGAGTGTAGCTGAGCATCGACATTTTTTTCAGAAACAGTCTGGCTATTGCTGTACATTATGTAAGTCTCTTGTACTTCTTAAGCAGAGCTTGTTTAATGTGGTAAAAAGTTTAGATACTGCTGTCCATTGCTGTTTCAATGTGATTAAAAGTTTAGATACTGTTGTCCATTGCTGTTTCAATGTGATTAAAAGTTTAGATACTACTGTCCATTGCTGTTTCAATGTGATTAAAAGTTTAGATACTGCTGTCCATTGCTGTTTCAATGTGATTAAAAGTTTAGATACTGTTGTCCATTGCTGTTTCAATGTGATAAAAAGTTTAGATACTGCTGTCCTTAGTACTTCCTAAGCAGATCTAGCACTTGTTGGTACACCAAAGTATTGGCTTGTTCGGCCATGACGAAATCCTCGTGGTTGAAGGCGGGGTAAGGCACGCAGTAGCTGGACACGAGGGACTTGAGTTTGGGCAGCAGCTCTACCACGTCAGTCGGGTCCGCCAAAGCGTCGTTGAGGGACCACAGCAGGGCGACTGGGGTGGTGATGTTGGAAACGTCGTACTCCGGAGGGGTGGTCTGGAATTACAGCAGAAGATATTTCATTAGGGTCATAGATATCATATAAAGTACTAGATTGGCAGTTCACGTGACAGTCAATGCTAACGACGCGACGGGACGCGCTTGGAGACCCCAGAGGAGGGGCGATTTGGCCAAGTGTTGCCATCTCTTTAATGAGAAAAATACTGGTAAAACTCCATTTAATTCCAAAATTACAAAAAAAAAATATTATAAAAATACTAAAAAAGCATTTCACGTTTTTTTAAGGTCACTAAAAAATATTCCAAAATGCAGCTTGTATTTTTGTGGGTTTTTTTTTTTTTTTGTTGTTGAAATTTTGGAATTTTATTTTTTCGTAGCACTTTTCTTCTTAAATTGGTGGCAACTCTGGCCAAATTGCCCCTCCTCTGGGGTCTCCATGCGCTTCCCGTTGTTAGCATTGGAGGTCACCTGATCTGCCGATCTAGTACTTTATATGATATCGATGATTAGAATGAGAATGCCAAATGAAATTAAATAGTATAGTGAAATACGAATCCTTTGAGATTTGGTTAAGTACACGTTTTTCAGCTGCATATTACTAGCAAGTTATCTGGTTATGTTTCTGGCCGTTTTAAAGCTACAGCTTCAACCAAATTTGCCTCGTAATTTCTGGTCAAGTGATGGGGTAGACACCAGATGGGTCACCCAAACGGAACTTCGAGCGACATCGTACTCTAACGCCGTCGAGACTTTCGACTCCACAGATTTAACGAGCACTTATATCGCAGTGTACTCGGCTTTCATTATAAATGAATATCGCAGTATATTGCAGTATACTGGGATTGCTTCATTTTCAGTGAAATTTGAGTTACAGCTTGCTTTGCGGAATGTGGGAAATAAGAAAACTCATAAATTGCAAGCGGTTTAGCCGCACAACATTTTTTGCATTTCTCTCTTTCCTATATTATTTATTGTTTAAAGATGGCAGCACTAATTTGATGGTCGAAATTTTATCTACCGCCTAAAGGTGGCAGCACTACACATTTGTTCGGATTCATTGCTATGTTTGCCTAAAGATGGCAGCACTACCGGATGTTATTTTATTACAAATTATCATTTTTTTTTTTTAAATAAAGGAAAAACTTAATTCAAAATAAAATTATAATAAAATAAAATAAAGTTATAAATTCTATATACCTGATTGTACTGTTTCATGTTGTTTGTCGTTCCGTAGTCGTACTTGGTAAACTTTTTTGAATTAACCATCTGTAAAATAAAAAATGCTTTTAATGATATAAACAGTTATTTAAGCAACTAGTGCCGAAAATAACACTTTATTAAGCGAGTGGCTTAAATTTCACGAGACCGTAGGTCGAGTGAAATAATGACAAGAGCTTAATAAAGTATTAGTTCGCACGTGCTTGATTACAATTTTTTTATAATAACGTGCAAAAAGTATTGTATGGCGTAAAATTTGCGTTCTTACTTTTGTCTTATTAAATTTCCTGTAATATTTTTTTTTGCAGTACTTGTAGATTTCATGGAGATATTAAAAAATGCAAAAGTAATGAACTAATAGAAGTAAGTGACATTATTTAGTTTCCATGGAGATATTCATGGCATCATTTTGTTTTTCTACCAAACAGATACTCTTATTTACTTTACCGCACAAGTGCCGAAAATACTAATTTCGGTACTGTCTGTGACGTAACCACGTAAGGTGTCATTTTTCGCAACGATTTATGAATGAATAAGATATAAAAAAGTAAACTTTTTTGCATGTTGTTATAAAAAAATATTTAATTAAAAAAATATATTGAGGCACATACTTCTTAATTTCAATTTTCATCGTAAAACAATCAAAGAAATTTCGATCAATTTTGTCATTTATCCTTTCACGCTAAAAATGCCGGTTGCGGTCAGTGTACAGAGGTGATGGGTAATTGAAAGAACAAGGTTATAGACATATTGTATTCCGTCAAATTTTTAGACACTTTTTTTGCGCCATGGTTCAACTTTTAACCTTAATTGAAATTTTAGCCCAATTTCTTTCTATAAGAACTTGTCATTAAGTACTCGCATTAATTTTCGAATGATTTTTTAATTAAAAGCAACTCGGTCTTTTGTCTCTTCATATTACAAATATTGTATAATAGAAAATTAGTGTTTCATGCTTAGACTAGTTACCCCATTTGACAGTACATGGATATTTTGCTCTTTTTTTAAATTTGTGAGTTTTTTTTATATATTTCCTTACACGGACAATTCCATAAAAATGTCAACGTTTTGAAATGTCACATTTTAAAAAAAATATTTACTAATTAGGCTTTAAAATATATTCCAACACTCTAAAAAATGAATGCTCAAAAACGACGAAATTTTCCTTAATTTTGACGATTCCGTTACTGGCAAATGCTCCGAGTTTTTGTTTCCTCAAAGTGAGGAAATTTGAATCGTAATTTTATGAGGATTTGAATGTCGTCTAATCTAAAGAAATATTTCGTCATTTTTGAGCATGTGAGTACAACAATGAGATTCAGTTTCCTCAAAATCAAGATACAGAATCGTCAAATCACGATCGTAAGAGCGAGGATTCGCGTTTACTCAAATGTCACGGGATAGTTTGACGAAACAATCCTCAAAATTAACGAAATGAGGCTTGAGGATTCATGAATCGTCGCAAATGAAAGTGTTATTTCTGAGAGTGAAGCTTTCAAATTATGGTTTAAGAAAACAGGGCGATAAATTACTTGTATTCACATATCCCGAAAAAGAAGATTGATGCCTTGTGGACAAAAAAGATTTGTTTAGTTATTGGTTACAAAAAGTTTGTTTGTCGTGGTTGCAAAAATGTCATTCCGTCAAACAAAAATAAGTTATTCTAAAAATTAAATAATAAATACTTTTTTAAAAACTTCAACTTCCTTTTATATTCTTTTAATCATTAAAAGTAATATATAAACTGAAAAAAAAACTCATTTTCATTTGAAAATTTCTTCGTGTTAATTGTTTAACTTTCATTCTACAATTCAAATTCAAAATGTCATTTCGTCACATATGAAGAGTACAGGGGGAAAACTGCTTGATTTTGTAGAAGGCTTTCCTTATTAGGCCTCTTTGGCGATGAAGCGAGAAATTGCCTAAACTGGTGAAAAGAAACCGGTTACTCGCTTTTGCGGCAACCCTGATTCGCGCCAGAGATCAGTGGACACGAGTCACACGTTTGTACCGCGAATTAATAACCGAAAGAAAAACCGGTTCCAATGTCCACCAAGCAGACGCAATTACAGCACTCTTAAAAAAATTAAGTGGTTCTTCTCCTGTACTCTTCATATGGAATTGCCCAATGCCCATACCCATTATGATGATAAAAAAGGTCAAATTAAAACAAACAAGTCTATGATCCATCTTGGAAAGCTTTTTTAAGAAGTTAGTACTTGAAATCATTCACCTGCGCAAAATGTACGATGCTCTTCGTGGACGAACCGGCGGGCAAATGAGAAGTGTATACTCCGAGACGCGTCTGAAAAGAAAAATACCATCAGTTGGTAAAATAAACTAAATACGGAAATAACGACTTTTACTAGGTCACGAGTGTTCATTTGGATAAACTTGAAAGGAAAAATACCATCATGTTGTTGGCTCAGTGGCTGAGAGGTTAAACGTGTCCGCCTCGTAAGCCCAAGATCGCGGGTTCGAGCCCCGGCCGAGTGTTCGGATTTTCTGGATGAGAAAATCTTGGGCACGCTTATCATATGATTATGTGGCATGCAAAACATCCCTGAAGGGCCATTGCTTTGGTTCTCCCGGCAAAATAATAGCTTGGCATACTTTAACATCCACAGAGAGCTCAGGTTCATCGTAAAACTGGCGTCAAAATTGGCAGCGAGAGTGGCCTAAATGGTACCACAAAAAAATGGCTCTTTGTTCTGGGGAATATACCTAGTCTGTAAAGGCTCTACCGCCAAGATTGCAGCCCCTTTTGAGAAAAAAGAAGTAATTCACCATACAAAATATTAAAATGCACTTACCGTGTTGAGTTGCTTGGAGTCTGCTCCAGCCAGCAAAAAGAGGACATTTTCGCAGAGGAACTTGACTTCAGTGTTGCACACGAACTGGCTGAGGTACTTCATGATGCCGCCGCTCGGCAGGAACTCGTTGTAGCCCAGAAGCCAAAACAGATACTAACAAAAGAAAATACACAAGACTGATTAAAAAATTCACTAAGAATTTTTTTAAAAAATTGCCGCGTCAAATAAATAACGTCTTTGAGTCCTTAGTTCTCACTCAAATCGTAACCTCTTAAGATCCGAGCAAAATCCTGCACGTATATTCTTATCGAAACATACTTTTCATACAAATATATGCTAAAAAGTATGTTTTTGCAAAGAAATTTTTAAAAAATTATGATTTATACTAGTTACTTAGAGACACGCCTTAAACTCTAAAAATACACATTTTTTGTGCTATAAATGCAACAAAAAAGACCGTAAAATTAACTACTAAAGGAACTTTTCAAGAAGTTCCTTTAGTAGTTAATTTTAAAGGCATTTCGTTTGAAAAGTTTTTTTTTTTTAAGAACTCTAATATCGTATTGACACTCGTTCAACTTCATTTTTTTATGGAAATAAATGACTGATACCTGTAATCAAAGGCTGTAAACTGATATTTGGACTTTCTTCTATTCAATCAATTTCGGAACTAAATAACGTGTTAATTGTTCATGGGCAGGTTTTAGAAAATGTCCCCAAATGAAGACGCCAGGTCGCAAGAGGTTAAGGCATCATCCATAGCGAAAGTGTTAAACTAAATTTTGTATGTCTGAGAAAACACCAAGTTTAAGTATAATATTGCTTAAGGTAGGCGAATACCCAAAATTCTAAAATTTTTACTATTACTTTAATCTTTTCCAAATTTGGCATAGTGATTTCAAGTGTAATGAACAATGCTTTTTGGGCAATTTTTTTTTATTTAAATATAATTGATTTATTTTAAATGGTGTTTTTCAACAAAAAAAAGGGGGTTACGCCAACACTTCTAGCATAAAAAGTTTTACATTAATTTACCTGAAAATTTTCACAGATGCTATTTCAATATATATCTGTGCCATGAACCTCCAACATCTGGTGTAAGTATGCAAGTTTTTTTTTTTTAAATGTCCAAGTGTAAGTAAATAGAAAAAAAATCCTTTTTTTGTGGCTAATTTATAACATTTTTCTTAATAACTTTTTTCTTGTAATTTGTATATAACACTAGAGGGTCATTGCATATATCAGTTCAAAACGAAGAATTTGACACATAATAAATGTCCATAGGATGAAAATTCAATGTGGTAGACTTGTTGGCGTAAACCTCTTTTTTTAGTAGAAAAACGCCATTTAAAATAAATAAATTATATTTAAATAAAAACAAAAGCCTAAATAGTATTATTCATTATATTTGAAATCACTATGCCAAATTTTTAAAAGATTAAATCAATAGTAAAAATTTTAGAATTTTGGGAAATTTTGGGTATTCGCCTACCTTAAATATTGCAGTCAAGTAATAGAGTTAGGGAACTTTTTTTATCGGCACTTGTAATAATCGAACCATGCAGTCAGTCCCACCTAACAAGATTTTGCTTAAATTTCTCACGCTAAGTAATATAACTTTATAAAGTTTTTGGGGAAAATTATAGCTACCCAATATTAATTATTTTAACCTGTACTTTGACTAACTACCGAAAAAATTAACTAGACAAACTCTTACTTATAAAAATTTATTAAATAACAAAAGCGCACCCTTTTAATGGTAAATTTTCAAGAAAAATTCCGAACTGCTTCAAGTTTTTCAATTTTAGAACATTGCGCCTACTTTAAAACCTTCTTTGGATTGGCAATGAAGGTGTTTAAAAAACGTTCATAATTTTGACTGCCACCTCTAGTTTAACTCTTGTGACCTGATGTCCCTTTTGGGGACATTTTTTACAACCTCCCGACAAACAATTAACATGTTAATTAGTTCCGAAATTGACCGGGTCTGATAGAAGAAGATCCAAATAAAAGTTTTAAGCTTTTGATAACAGGTATCAGTCATTTATTCCTATAAAAAATGAAGTTGAACAAGGGTCAATATGGTATTAGAATTCTTAAAAAATAAAATTAAAAAAACGTCAAACTTAAAAAAAAGTTCTTTTAGTAGTTAATTTTAAAGGCATTTTGCATTAAAAACAATGCTAAAATAAACTGTTAACTACAAATAAGTGATAATGCTTCTTTTTTGCATTTATATCACAAAAATTGTGTATTTTTAGAGTTTAAGGCGTGTCTCTCAGTAACTATGGAACATAATTTTTCAAAAAAATTCTAGCAAAACATACTTTTTTTGCATATTTGTGTGGAAAGTAGTTTTAGATTATAATTATGCATGTAGGATTTTGCTCGGGTCTTAAGAAGTTATTTATACAGTGGTGGAAATTGATTTATGAACTGGCAGTTTTTTAACAGTATTTCTTTATTAAATGCGTTTTTATCGATTTAAATTTCATGCACTATACAGGCTTTGTATTATAAATTATACCTGTAAATAAAATTTTATATAATTTCGTAAACAATTTCTTTTGTTGATATTTTAGTTTTAGCATAGGGAAATTGATTTATGAACTTTTACATTCAATCTCAATTAATAATTACTAAAACTATTTTTTTTTTCGTTATTGCTTCCTTGGTTTTGTTTTTCATAGACAACACGAATCTTTGGGTCAAGTTTTGGTCAAGCAATTTCCAGTTTTTAATGAATAAGTCCTTCTATTCCATAACTTATGCACACTCCATTGACACCATACTCCAATTGAGTAAATTATTCATACCAATTGATCTCAGACGTTATCATTGGGGTTTAAGTCATGGCTATTGGCAGTATGATCTAAAAAAACAACACTTTGTACATTAAACCAGTCTTCCATTTCGTTTGAAATGTGGATACTGGCATTATCATGCATGAAAATATAATCAAAAGCATAGTTTTGTCATGCAAAAAGGAATTAAAGAATTTTCCAGAACAAATCTGCAGTAAAGTGATGTTTGTCAGCCCTTCAGAAACAAAACCTTGTTTCTTCAATCATAAGATATCGTTACCCAAACCATCAAACTTCCACCACTAACATTTCTGCTGAAGACAGATCTTGGATATTTTCGAAGATCCTTTCAATAAAAGTTTAAACCATCACGTCCATCCAAATTGAATTCTTTTCGTCAGCAAATTTCACTTTTTTTCCCATTTATCTCAATCCACCCCCACCAAATCCATTTTTATGTATTTATGACCATATTTTAATAGCCTGTTCTTATGGTGACGAGTCAGCTTTAGACCAGCCTTCATTTTGGGACATTTCAAGTTCGACGACGATATCAATATTTGTCCTACTCTTCTGGGAGTTACAGGAAGTGATAGTTCATAACAAATTCGTCCTGTAATGCACAAATTCTGCCACAAATGGTAACTTTTTGGGATGCAAGTCCAATTATCCTGCTTTTCTCCCTCGTCCCACGAGGGTTACACCTTTTTTATTGATGGTTTTTTACCGTAGTCAGAATGATTCTTCAAATATTTATGAACTATATTTATTGATCGCTTAATTAATATGCTGATTTCTCTTACAGATTAGTTACAATATTATATAAGGGTCATTTTTTTACCTTTTTGGCTTAGGCAGTCCCGCAAGCTTTCCTATTTAGTAAAATGGGAATAAAACAGATAAATTTCAACAAATTTTGCCTTAATCTTATTTATAAACAATGAAAGTAAGCTTCCCTGAAGTTCAAATGAAGAACTAGTTAAAATATTTGGTACCTGGGTTCAAAATAAATTTGAGTTCATAAATCAATTTCCACCATTTGACATGCTAAAAAACTAAAAATTGATATGTTTTCATTTAATATCATTTTTTTCAAAAAATTATGTGCGAAAATCCTCTATTATACTCTGAATATACAACACACAAAATTTGAATTGTGAGCACTTAATACAAAGCGATATCTATTGAAAAGAATGTTAGTTCATAAATCAATTTCCACCACTGTAGGCCAAAATAAGCAGATTCTATTAGTACCTTGACAATTAAAGAAATTGTTCTGAAAATTGCAGAGTTAGAAGCGGAGGCAGATACAGTGACCATTAACTTAGGCTGCTATTCAGTTAAGTTTCGTGGGTGAGAATCCTCCCCGGATTATTAAATATTTAGGCTACAAATTCAGTAGCACAATAAAATTATTATAACTTTTTTATTTACTCAATCATTCAACTCGTTTACAGAAGTTATCATAATTTTCAGTGTTCATCAAAAAGGAACTGTACACATGCATAGAAATGTAGAAATATAAAATCGTAAGTTTTGTACAGAATTTCAATTATACCATAAAATTGTCGCTTTTTAAATTTGCTGAAGTTGTTCAATATGTAGAAAAAGTTCTAATTTCATCATTTGAACAAATTTGCTTAGTTTCGATATATAGGGGAGAGTGGGGGCTATTGGGACGCAGGGCTAATGGGACAAGGGCCCTAAAGCTAGGAAAAATACACTTTTTTACAAATTTTTCTACACTGCAGAATTGTAACAGTTACACTTCACATTTTAACAACCAAAGATCAGCAAATAAACGCATGTGCTGATGAGGAGAGAAGAATTGCTGTTTTGGAGAATTTAAAGTTAATTAAAAGTGTACCTTGTTTTTCAATTTTGAAATATTAAATAAAAACTTTCTATGAATTAAAATGCAGTTTTAGATAGATGAAATATCCTAGATTAAGATAGTATATGTGGTACTTATGATTATTATGATAGTATATGTGGTACTGTGGTGAAGTAAAAGTGCTTCTGTGTTGAGTCATTTATAAAAAAAAACACAGTGGGGTCTAATGGGACAGAAACAGTGGGGTCTAATGGGACACGAATAAACCTAGCTTTGCATGCTTCTCTCAAACAATCTATTTAAATCTCTTATATCGTATTCAGTCAAGTTGCCTAAAACTTTTTAAAACTTTAATTTAAAACTTTTTGAACTTTTTTCACCGTATAATAAGTGAAAGTTCAAGTAGCTTTATTGGTGACATATTTCCACCTTGAATTTTAATAATTACATCTGAATAGAGCTTGGTGAAGATGAATATATTGTTATTGGTAAATTTTGCTAGTAAGCAAGCTATTTTTTATTTGTTGGATTGCTTTCTGATAAAGAAGGCATTGAACTGAAAATGTTCGTAGAGTAGGGTAGTTGCATATACATTCCGGCTTGTGTACTTGATCGAATACCCGTTTATAAGCCTTCGTCAAGTAAGACAGACACAGAAAGAGTTTTTACTTTCACAGAGAAAGGAAGTACACCCAGGGCAAAGGAGGGGAATCGAACCCGCACCCGTTACGGGGAAAATGTTCGTTAGAATGGTCTGAAACAAGTGAACGATGGTAAGCTATTTGAAGATAAGACGGTCTTTTAAATCCTTGTACCGTGAAAAAGAGGACAAGTTTGAGATAAAATTTAGAAGATTTAGTTATAAAACTAAAGATTTAGTTATAAAAACTAAAGATTTAGTTATAAAAAAAACTTAAGATTTAGTTAAAAAACTATCCTTTCCAGTTATTCAAAAAAAATTATGGGAGCATCTTCGATTTTGAGTTTTAACTATGATATTTCATCTCTTTCAATGTTGAAAAATTGTTTTAAAAAATTCGTTATGTACACACTATTTAAATGGTATTTGCTTTAAAGTTTTATTTTCTGGTCCTTTTCTGATTCATTTTCCCTTTTTTTAATATTTTATTAAGGCAACATTTAGCATGTCCCATTAGCCCTGCACCCTGTCCCATTAGCCCCCACATATGGGGGCTAATGGGACATTTACATGTTTGTTTAAAGTGCTCAGCAACCAAAGTATGGTAATGTTTTAACATTTGTCGAATGACTTTTTAAGTAAATGAATGTTCAGTTTATGAGCTTGTGAAAAAAGAAATTAAAATTAATTTATTTTTGCTGAAATACAGAGGTTGAAAAAAATTTGTCCCAATAGCCCCCACCCTCCCCTACATAAAATAAATCTAAGAAAGAGTTTTCAATACTATACGATCACTATACACGAATCAATTATGATAAAGATAGGTTAACTTTTACGATTATCAAAAATTTATTTAGACTACATATTTCCTTTACCATAATCAAGTTATTAGTTAAACCCTAGTGGCCATTCAACATGACAACAATTTCGAGATGCGAGAGTTTGCAATTTGTAGTTGTTTCTTTTTTTTTTTTTTTTGTTATTATTAATAATAAAGATTTTGAAAATATCGAGTTTTTGCAAATTTTGGGTACTTTTCCATTTTGGGAGCAACAATCTCGCCAAACAGAATATTTTGGTGACAGACGGAATTTTCTGGTGACAATACACAGTATCAACAGTTAAAGCACAATAATTATCAAGAATTCGAGGAGACTATCTAATATCCTAAAAAGTGTCATTAGTTCCTAGGGACTTCCGTAATTGTTGTATACAGTCATCAATAACTTCCGGTGATTGCTTGACTTCCGTTGAAACATCCATAATCTTTGTAGATTTCACTAATTCTCTACAATTATCAATGTCGTGTTTATTCTTCGCCATATTGTCAGAAAGAATTTCTGCTGGCTTTTTAACTCTATTCCTGTCGCCTGATTGTGTCAAGTTTAAATTTGGCCTCACAATTTTTGAATTGTATTTAGCCAAGTAGCCACCTTCTAAAATATTTCTTAACCCTTTCAGTCCCAGTGATGCCATTTGGAATCCTCCCTTTCAATATTTTTTTTTCCAAATGTTAATGTCCGTTATGACATCCAATCACATATCATTCGATTCTTCACACTTTGTTCTATTAGACAATATTTTACATTAATCTCAATCGAAGCCAGAACTACTATTTTTTTAATTTAGAAAATAGCTAACAAGCGTTTCACCTGATTTTTGAAAAGTTCACTTCAGTTCCATATATTTAAAACACAATTTATACTATTTCGGTTAAAATAATTACTAAAATTTTTGTTGATAATATTGTCAGATACCTTAAAATGTATAACTCGAAGTGTTTTTAGGTAATATATAGTTTTTTATTTTGCTATTTTCCACATTTAAAAAATTTTGGCATTTTTTCAAAAACCATATAAAAAAATTTCTAATGGAACTCTTATTTTTGACCTAAACTAAGCTTATTTTGTGAATATCAGATGTTTCTGTAGTGTAGTAAGTTTTTGTGACTGAAGGGGTTAAATCATGTTTCACTTCGTAGGAAAAAGGGACTCCTTTCTGTTTCGAAGACAGCATTCTTTAGATTTTCTTATACGCAACTTTTGACACAAACTTCTTGGGATCCATTTCTCTTATTTAAGGATAAAGTTAGTTTCCTAGTTTTTAGTGTTGCTAATGTTTTAACTCGCAATGGACAGATAATGTCTTAAGGAATTATGTTTAAATTTCAAAGTTATTCGACTTCAAATCACCAGCCATCACATTAATCTGTTTGTTTTATCAACTTTGATATGATGATATTTATATGACGAACGCGGGCCCTCACAAAAACTATATTAACTTTATTGCCACGATTGTCTGCGTAATATGCTTTCATGTACATAAATATAAGGTATTAGTAAAAAAATATACATAGCCTTAAATTTAAACGTTAGAGTTTGGATTTTCCTCGAATACTGGTGTCAAATGTTATATGTTTTATTAATTTGTTTTTAAAACTACGAAAAACTGCAGAAATACAGCTAAATTTTCTGAAACACACAAACTATTTAAAGTGAAAGATGATCAAATTCTTTGCTACAGAAATAACGTTACGCCGAAATTTTACCATGTAACTGCAAGATGTTTTTTATGTATCAGTGGTTTTTTTTTCATATCAAACGTCTTGCTGTATGAAGGTTTTAAAGAATATTGACAAGGTATCTGCCTACCTTGAAAATGGCAAATTTTGACAATTTTCATATTTTTTTTTTATTGTATTACAAACAAGCCCTATTATTTATCTTTCAAAAACAGTTGAGATTTTTAATCTACGATATTTGAATCAAAAGTTATGTCAAATATTTCCGAATAGTTGTCAAATATTCAAAAAGGTATCAAATATTTCCTATAAAAATTTATTTTATCTGTATGTAAAAATTTTCCTTCAAAACTGAAAAATGCGCCTTGCAAAATATGGCACAAAATAGATATTAAGCCAACATTAATTAAATCCCGTGTTTATGTGTCTGTAAACGTGTACACAGTATATTATAAAAGCAATTATCTGATTAATAAGTACTTTATACTTAGGAACTTTATACTGTTTTCTGAAGAACGGTATTTTTCAACAACAATGTTTTTTTAAAACCTGATATCTCAAAAACTACTTAATGTAATGTAATAAAATTTTCACAGCATGTATATTATAAGTTCATGTGTGTTTTGAAATGAGATCTAAGTAAAATAACTAAAAGAATTTATTTTATGGACATTTTACTATTAAAATTTCCTTTTTTTTTTTAATTCTATTAAAGTAGCTTTGACACTATGTAATTCCTAAAATATTCGTAGTTTTGCTTAATCTCATTTCAAAACAAGTAAAAGGGTCTAATAAATGACTCTGCCAAATATTTAAGGAACAAATGAAATATTTTTTGACTTATGGTGTTTTCCAAAACGCTTATTTTTAAGGCAAATTTCTTCAAAATTAGCATTTTTTTTTAAATAAAATGTTAATTTAATTTTTTGTGGTCAAATATTTCATTTAACATTATTATTCATCATTAACACTCAAAAATTTTTTTAATTTTAAAGTATTAAAAAATTAGACCCCGCAAGGTAGAGAGCTATCTTAATAAAATATTGAGAATACCTCTACTTCGCTAGTGAAGGGGGCGAGGTATTTGATGGCGCTCTTGATGTGTCCTACTGTGGTGACAGGGGCCAGGGCAACGAACAACTTCACCTAAAAAGAATCGAAGAGTAAGTCCGATACCCACCGCCAACCAAATAAGAAACTGTAAGAATGGCGGATTTTTAAGAAAAAACCGGTGTTTCAAAAACCGGTTTTTCGGTTTTACTGAGCCTTAAGACCGGATTAAAGAAAAACCGGAGGGGGGGGGGGGGGGGTTTGGTCAAAACCGAGGGCAAAAAACTGGTTTCGGTTTTCCATCCCTAAAGTGTTTCAAACAAGGGTGGCGGGAAGTATAGACAAAAAAAATTCCAAACTGCTGTAATTTAAATCATTTAAATTTAGTACAGCAATCCTGTCATATGTGGTTCGTGATAGTTTAGCTATTTTAATGCATAGACCAAGATGACAGAAAATAAGTATTTGGTTTTTATTAGGCCGAAAGCGAGGGAGCTAACTTCTGGTTAGGGGTATTAAATGACCTCTAAGAAAGAGGAGTAGCAGATATTCTGATTGCCTGTGTAGATGGGCTAAAATTAATTTAAATTATTTAAGTGCATACAATGAAACCGAAAATTAATCAATGGAAATTTATTCTGTGTAAATTGTTCTAATTTTTTTATCTACACTTGTCGGAGGGATCATGTAAAAAGTTGGAATAATCCAACTATGTATTTTGAACGAGGAATTGACTGATGAAACATCATTTGAATTGAATGATGAATTGAATTGAACGATTAATAAAGAATTACGAATGAAATGATAAATTATGATTCATGACCTGAATTGAGTTAAGTTTAGCGGAATGATGAATCGAATTGAAATTTGTAGAATGATAGATTCAATTGAAATTAGAGAAATTACAAATTAAATTGAAATAAGTGGAATGATGAATTGAATAAAAGTTAATGATGAATTAGAGAAGTATTGCATTAACTGATTAAATTGAGTGGAGAATTCTGAATTGAATTGAGTGAAGAATTATGAATTGAATTGAGTGAAGAATTATGAATTGAATTTAGTTGAGAATTATGAATTGAATTGAGTGAAGAATTATGAATGATAAATTGAATTTCGTGATGAATTATGATTAAGGAATTAATTAAGTGTTGAAATAGGACGGATGAAAACTAAATGAAGTATCAATTTAAACACTGGATGAAATGAGTGCTTATATTTTAATCTTAAATCGTATTGAAAGACATGATTATTATTTTAAACTATTTTCATCAAACTTTATTTAATAAGTCTTATTATTCTCACCTTTTCGTTGTACTCCGGGCTCTGGGAGAAGAGCGCGAATGCGGCCGCCGTCCCCTGCGAGTGTCCGACGTAGTAGAGCTGCTTCGTGCCGGTCGCGTTCAGGACAAAGTCGATCATGGCCGGGAGATCGAACTCGGCCATCTCGTCAAAACTGCCGAAAAAAAAGGAGAATAGTAATAAAACGGGGGCACCATTACTTAAACTCTTAAAACGAAAGAGCGATTTTAACTCAGTCTGAGTTAATTTTCACTCCTCCAGTCTAGAAAATGCACTTCTCCCGGAGGAGTGGATCCTTTGTGTGTTAAACCTCCGACAGGATCACTCCAAACGAGTGATTTTAACTCAGTCTGAGTTAATATTCACTCATTTCCAGTGTCGAAAATGCACTTCCCCTACTGGAGTGGATTTCACTCTTTTGTTTTAAGAGTGTAGTCGTCAGAACATCGGCCTCTAGTTCAGAGGGTCCTCATTCTAATCTAGCCACATCCAACTAAACTAAACTCCTCGGCGCAACAGCCTATTACTGGGCCATGGCCAGCCGTGCCCATTTCAGCCTTAGGGCTCTGGGGTAGGGTGGGCCGAAAAAAACTTTTTATTTTATTTCGTATCGCTATAGTGCGGAAAAGTTGCCATTGGTAAAGACATGAAAAATGCACTAATTATTATTTTTTTATTACCATATCTTCCGTTCGCGCAATGCCTTCAAATTTGGCGAAAAATTGTTAAAAACTGTAATTTTTTATAATTTTTTTAAACAAGGCAGATGTTTTTAATTTCGCTCCTATATCATTAATTGACTACTAAAAGTACGTAAAATCCAAATATTATGGCACTTATTAATTATAAATGCTATAATATATAGCATAATAAGTTATAATACATTTGTGTCAGATCTTCCGACCACTCAACGTAGTATAAAATTAGGAAATTTCGTATTTTTGGCTAAATTTCAAAGTTTTAACTTTTTGTAAATTTTAGTCATACAACATGATATAGGAAATCAATTAAAATCATATATCGGGTTTAAAAAAATTATGAAAAATTACGGTTTTTGACAATTTTTGCCAACTTTGATAGCATTGCGCGAATGGAAGATATAGTCATAAAAAAATAATAATTAGTGCATTTTTCATGTCTTTACCAATGGCAACTTTTCCGCACTATAGCGATCCGAAATAAAATAAAAAGTTTTTTTCGGCCCACCCTACTCTGGGGCGCTGCATATGCCCCGGTAAGGTGGTCAGCCTCGCGTGGAACCCCCAGTGTTTAGTGTCCAAGCATGCTTGGTACCCATTTATCGGCCCACTCAAGGGATGTAAGGATGGTTCATCTTCGCCCAATCCCTGATACGATTCCCGGACCTGTGGCGCGGCAATACGGAGCACTATCACTAAGTCACTGGGCCTAGCCTCATCCAATATGTGTTGGAAAAATAAAAAATAAAAAATAAATCAACTTTATTACGGGGTTCCCCGAGAATACTGGGACATATGTTGATAAATTTATGGACTCCAAATTCCCAAAGGCGTTAGTATATGGTGTCGCTCAAAATCCAGTTGGGTGCCAGCTTAGGAGTCGAATCCTTTGTCTACTGTTCCAAATTACAAGGCGTAATTTGGCTGTCTTAAAGATCCTCGGAGACTAGAAATACACAGCCTGAAGAGAACAACCTAACAGTTAAATGGTAAAGATTTCGTCCATTAACGGAGGCTTAAAATTGCAAAGCGTACTCTGTTGTGCTGAAGGTTCGTTAAAGAATTTAGAAACCAGTTGCCGGAAGCAACCTACTTATTACCATTAGCTGTTCTTAGAATAAATCTATATTTTACCAACTCAAAACAATAGCGACCCAACCAACAGTCTTTATCATAGTAAACAAAAATTATTGTAGTCGTCATTGTGCTCCTCCAGGGAGCCTGGAAGGTATGAGGATTGCAGTAGCTTCTATTTTCCTAAAGCACCCGTGAGAGTATAGAAGCCTGGCTTTCTGACTTATGCTCCAAGATCGTGCCACCTCTTAAATTTACGCACGTCGTCGCTGAAATGGAGAGACGTTTTTCTACAGACAACCTACACTTATAGTAACTGCATTACGATCGAATACAAGACTTCCGAACTCTTAGATTCAACGAGCACGTTGTCCGCGTTTATTCAGGACAACACAAATAACCATGCCTTCCCCATCTCCCCTTCAGGGACATGTCTAAATTGTGGAGGTGGCGCGTGATAGATGGCAGCATCTGTCACGTATATGTGTGCATGTGAGTGTGTGTGTTGTGACTGTCTTACTTGACGAAGGTTTATAAGCGGCTCTCTGAGCAAGCACACAAGCCTGAAAATATATGTATACCAACAAGCCTTTCCCAGTGAAAAATTAGTAAAATGCGAAAATAAAATAATGACAGAAATTTCTCACCTGAAATTCCAGAAGGCAGCCATTTCAGGAGTGTATTTGACGTGTTTCCTCGAATAAGTGTTTCCTCTGGTGTTACCCATCCACACATCGTATCCGGCATCGGCCAGGATGAAACCTGATGGAATACATTATCCTTTGTTGTTAAAGTCGTCAGTTCACTTATAGATTTTAGAAAACCTGTGCACATTTTCATGCAAAATATAGAGATATGACTAGTAGTGTGGGGGGGGGGGGGGGGGGGGGGTAAGGACCGGATTTAAAGATTTGCCGCCTGTAGGCTATGATCGATTTGCCGCCAGATGTACTTTTCTTGACTACTTTTTTTCTTTCTATATATAAGAATCATCTATGTACACTCTTCTTAAAAATATTTATAAACTGTTATTTTTATGTCGAATGCCGCTTCAATTGTTCATAAAATTTGCCGCTCTAGGCTACAGCCTACTTAGCCTATTTAGAAATCCGGCCCTAGGGGGGGGGGAGAGACTAGGGACACATTGATCCATAAGGATACTTGACCCAATGCAATTTTCTCATAGTAAAAAGAGTCAGAAGGGGTATCACTATTCCTTTTCAGTTAGTTAGGAGCCCAAATTGTAGTGATTTTTATGCTAGATTTTGTTGCCCCCTGGAACCTCAGTAAATGGTGTCAGTTTGTGGATTTGCATAATTTTTGTAGTTAAAAAATAAAGCATTACATTATACAAGTTCAGCAAAATTAGTTAGATTAAAGATTAAATTTTTAAGATCTAGATTTTTATAAGATAAGATTTTTTTATGTTAGTATGTCATTTTACTGCATCATCTGAAATGCTCGTCAGCAATATCTGAAATGCTCGCAGGGGGATATTTATTTTAGTTTGACTGCCCTTGCCGTCTAGTAAGATTTAAATCAAATGCTAAATCATTTGTGATGGAAAGACTTAAATACTTTTTTTTTTAAAAAGTGTTTAAACCATTCGTTTTTAAGATGTTTCAAGTTTGAAAAGCATACGGGAACACCCTGATAGCGCAACTCCTCAAATACGAGCAAATAACTTAAAGTAGGGTAGACTGACCAGTGAGTGAACAGGCCCCAGTGAATGAACATTTAGGAAATATAATTTTAAAAAAATAAGGATTGAAAATCATTCCACTAAGGGGATGGGCAACACTGACTTCCTCCCATCTAGTAGGAAGCTATCTGACATATGGTTGGTTGCCCTGGTCATTATATCCTGGTGTTCATTCACTGGCGAATGTAGCTCCTTAAACGTCGTTCATTCACTGGTTAGTCTACCCTAGTCGCGAAATGTTACCTAGGCTCTGCTCGGGGAAGTTGATGACCCAGTCGGACGCTGCGGACAGGAGACCATGTTGCAGGAACACCACAGGTCTCTCGGTCAGGTCCGTGTCCCCGGTCCGCCCGTGTGGGATCCTCTGCAGCGATAGGACGAAGCCGTCTTTGGTCTGGGTGGCATAGTTCTCTACCGGGTAGCCCTTGCTCGTGATCAGTTCACTCTGGAATTAAGATAGGGATGGAATTAACCTTTTAATGGCAATTAGAGATATGCTGGGCTATTGTTCTATAACTTCTAAAAAAACATTTTAACGGAAATAATTTATACATTACTTAAGCTAAACCATAGCCTACTCCTACTCAACTCTAAGACCACAGAAGCTCTTCGTCATGCTATCCATTCGGTTCGGATTGTCTGCTTTTCCGGGGAAAAAATACGAAACTTTTTCGCGCACACCCCCGATTATAATTTTAAGTTACGAATATGCTTCCATTAACAATAAACTAACACTTTTTTTAGCATAAAACAAACGTTGCAATAATATTTTTTTCGTCACAATGGAGTTTAAAAATCCTGTATATGTGACTTATTACTTATAATTGTAATTATAATTGAAAGACACATTATAAGTTAACCAAACATACACAAAAAATAATAAATTTAAATACATAAATATAGGTTTCGTTTCTCTCTTTCGGTTTTCCGAAAAACAACCGATTGAGACGGCAAACTGAATCGGGTAGATAATGTGACTTTACATCAGAGAGCTTCTATGGCGTTACTTGTTGAGTCAGCCGAAGTAAAACATACTTACATTTTCGGGGTCTCTGTTTTCGCTCCCTTACTCAATAAATCCCTTTGACACTTATTAATAGATTTCTCCATAAAATATTTATCCCCAAACTTTATGAACCGAACACTTCCAAATTCGCTTCATTTATTTTACAAAAAATGGACTTATATAAAATTGTGAATTCATAAGAAATACATCAGTACATTTCTGAAAAAAAATAGATGCTCTAAAATAACTGAAACTGTCTACTTTTATGTTAATTTAATACTCACTTGAATTCTTACATTACCGACGGGCAGATGGACGTAAACTTAAATAATAGGTTATAACTCGTGCATGCCTTTAATAAGTTCAAAAAAGAAAAACTTATCTCACTAATTTAATAAAAAAAACTTTTAAACAAATTAAGTCACTCCTAACGATCTTAAATAAAAGTAAAACGGCTAAAGAACGTTGTAAGTGCAAAAAGGAGAAAATGAGAAATAGGCTTTAAAGTTGTTCGTTTGCACTTAAATACGTTGAAAACGGAACTTACAAACGGTAAAAACAAATTTACGTAAACTTACAGTTTATGGAAATTATTTCTTTTTCAAGTTCCAAATCCACCTACCAGTTTAAAAATATAATTTTCTTTTTAAATGTTTCTTTAATAATTGTCTATAGTACTCTCCACGTGTATTATGATAGAAAAAAAATTAAAAATCTGTCACACACACGATACTCAATCAGTACAAAAGTTGGAAGCTCCACAATCAATGCCCGACTTTCAAATATTTTTTTTCTATTTTCAAAAAAAGGAAACTAGGCGGCAATTTTTATAAACATTCCAAAAATATCATTACAATTTCTAACAACAAAAAAATTTTAAAAAAATTTACTAATTACCCACCACCGCATTATAGCAGTGAATTATTCAAACAAAAAAATATTAAAATTCCTAAAAATATATCAATACTCACCACGTTTCTGGTTATATCTGGGTCATGAGTATAAAAATGTATCTGTTTAAAAAGAAAATGTCCATTTGCTTCTCTCAGAAAAACTACAAAAAAGCACAGCAGAACAGTCCGAAAACTCAAAAATCCCTCCATTTTAACGCGTTATAACAGACGAAACTGCCTTTCTACACCTATGCATTATTATTTAAACAGTGGTAATCTATAGATGAGGTTTTAATCTGTAACGTGAAATTGTGATATGACAACATAAGGCAATAATTAGCATCAGATGTTGTGTGTCGGTTTCACTCTGTTTTTGATCGCACTGAAGCCAAAGGTTCGATATCAGAAAGTATCGGCGACTTATCGGGTCCTATCAGTGTGTCGCAGTGTTTGTTATCAGTAGCATTTTAGAATAAATATATTTGTGGAAAAGGATGTGTAAGATAGTCAATAACCGGATGTAAGAAAGGTCTGACTTCTAATGAGGCTCAGGGCATAAGCAAGTTTGTGGGCATAACATACATGAATATACAGTACAGTCCCGATTAATCCGAACCCCGATTATCCGATTTTCCGCTTTAACCGAGCTTTGAAATATTTCTAGGATTTTTCCGACGACTACCGAAAAAAATTTTGAACAGAACATGATCTCACAAACCTTCAGGAAAGAAATCCGACAATAATTTCCCCTTTACTTTTCTTACATTGCTGCCGAGAAACGCCAAAATAACATAAAACAAAAAAACAAAGACTTTTTTAAGTGAAAGAACTATTTCAATGTCCTGCATATGAATTGCACGTAGTCTGTATAACATTTGTACTTGTTAAAATATACATTCACACATACAGAATTGCTTTATTTAAATTTTTCGCTTTAACCGAGTTTTTCGGTTATCCGAGTTAGTCTCGGTCCACATTAACTCGGATAATCGGGGTTCTACTGCATCTTCTTCTTCTTCGGCACTACACTGTTAAAAAAAACCTGAATTTTACATGCATATTTCTGTGATTATTTTCGAGAATTTACGGAAATATTGCGGTTCTTTAACAAACAGACGGTTTGTCTGAAATAAACAGCGTGTTTCCGTTTTCCTTAAACGCTGGACGAGCGAAAACGGAAAAACACCGTATTTCTGCGTGCAGAATTTCACTTAAGAGGGACTGTCAGTCCTATACACGTAATGCTTTATTTTTCAAATCACAGTTTCTTGTAAAGTATTTTTTAAACGTATGATCTGTTTGCACCAGATACGCAAATAGGGATGAAAGACAATTTAAAAAAGATTTGAAGGAACAATATCAATCAGTTTTTTAATTATTAATTTTTTTTTTAAAGCTTCATTTTGAGAATCGTGGCGACATCTGTAGGACAACTTGGCTTAATTGATTAAAAAGATTTATTATTAATTTAAATAATTCACTCATGCATTATCTGTGTATATTAATACAGAATTTAAATGATGCTTTTACTTTTCAAGTACTTTTTATGACAAAAACGTTCATAACAAACGAGAATCTATGATTTTAAAATTTGATGACACACAAAAATAAATGTCGCCAAATCGTAGAAGGAAAAAAACGCCAATATCTAAATCGTTCAAACTGTAAACCTAAACCACATGGAAAAGTGGGCGGAGCTCTTTATAAATCCAGTCAAAGAATTTCGCGCGACTTTTAAACTTGACTACTTTAGTTGTAGTATAGGTTGGATACTTTTAGATTAGATTTGGTTTAAATTATCGTCGCACTAGAGCTACACGAGGGCTATTGGCGATTGGATACTTTTAGCGATTTTGACATGTACAGCTGTGGAAAAAGTTCCCACTAGTGATTATTTCGAACGTTAGTCATCCTATAGAACCTTTTTGACTTTGTGTTTATATAACATCATGAGTTAATTGCAGGACAAAAAATTTGCATAAGGAGCCGTGTTCATATTAAAAATGCTATTAACTTTAAAATTTCCAATGGCAGCACCCAATTTTATAATTTAGAAATATTAAGAATCCTCATAAACCCTAAATCTTAGTTTTTGTTACATTTGGCTGAATATTTGACGAGTTATTCAATCGAATCCCTTGGTGACCTTTGGTTTACCATTTCTGAAATGACGGTCGTAGTCTGTGGGTTTATTGAAGGGAGAAATATAAACGTTTATTTAAAAAATGTTTAGGGAGGGGTCCTGGGATGTATAGTCAATGAGGATGAAGCTTTGACGTTATTTTTAGAATATTTTATAATCTTTTTTAAAATTCGAAACATTTTTTTAATAGAAAAAAAGGTATTGACATGGTAGTCTTCCCAAAGTGTCCCGTCTGTCTGTCCTTACTTCGGTGACGAAATCTGTTCTATCCATCAGATCTTAAGAATCATTTTTGTCATCGAAAGATAGGACAGCAGGGACCTAACTTCATACTTTTTGTTCTTCTGTTTGTCCATACGGACATCTGTCATCTTGTCATGTCGACGAACGATCCATTAAAGTAGCATTGGAATTTAATATTTAGTCATTTAAATTATTGTTGCCACATCAGCAATATCACGAAAATCCTTATTTGAAATATTACGGATTATTAATTTTTTCTTTGTAAATCGATTTGGAATGGCATTATAAAAAATACACCACAATGTGATTTTTTTTAATGTTTATTATATTTGTTTACTAAGAAAGTGGTTCACAGTGTTACTTTTTTTTGCTTAAAGAGCTAATTGGTATTAATTTACAATTAAATTCCTTTAATTATCAGTACAATTTGGAGTTTTTTCATGTTTATCATTGCCAAATGTTCTGGATATATCAGGTTTTTTCAAATATTATAGTTATTGATAGTTATTTAATTACAAGAATCTCGTGTAATTTAAGGTGAGATTTTCAAAGCATTGCCAAAGATCACGGAAAGGATGCTACAGGATGTGACTCGTTCAATTTTACATAATTATTCTTCAAACTGCAAATAAATTTAGCAAACTATAAAGATTATTTATTTAATTTGCGGAAGAAAAAATGTAATTATAGTGGCCAATTTTTAGAGTTGAAGATTCAAATTGTAACTGAATGCTGGGTTAAGCTATATTTGTTCTGAAGTTATAAATCTTGTGCGGAAGTGGTTATTGGTGGCAGTTAATGTTATTATAATACCCTTGCGTTTCGACGAGAATCAAGAACATGTGTCGTTTGATGGCAGATTACTGAAAGTTTAATGTGCCAATCACGCAGTCCGACGCTATTTTAGAGGCCTTGAAAAGTTGCAAAAAACACGTCAAGATTTCCCGGCTCCAAAGGTGTGCAATGTAGAAAGCTTCTTTCAGAACGAATGTACAGATTAGTGGCGGGAGTAAGGCTTGTAATAAAGAGACTCAGTGTCTAATTTACAAGAGCAACCGAATGAACAAATTGACAAACTGTCACTAGCAATACAAAAGGTTCCTGCAGATGTTTTTGGAGACCATAAACCCGCGTTTGTTCGTATCTTGCTGACCTTATTATTGAATTTAAAACTACTAATACGACAGATTCATTATACATTGGGGTTTCTACTTTTGCATTAGTATGCCATTAGTTTTAACAAACATAAAGATTGCTACGCCAACAATTAAAGTACGAAACTAGATTTAAGGGATCATAGGAGTCTTAAAAATGTGGAAGGAAGGTACTACAAAGCATTTCAGCAAAGCATGAAAGCAAAGCTTTGATCTTTCATGTAATTTTTTAACTACTCAATATAAAAGTATAATTTTTTTATATGTAATTCTATAAGAATTGCTTATTATAAAACAAATTTTAAAATTAATGGAACTTCAGCCAGAACTAAAATAAATGATAACAAACATAAAATTATTGGAACACATTGGGATTAGGCTTGCGCGCGAAATGTTGAGGTCAAATTTGAAGAAATGACCAAGAAAATGACTTTATATTGTACAAATTTGTACAAACAAAGACTTACACCAAATTTTAAGCTCAATTTTAATTAGAAATTATTTTAAGAGCTTTTTTCTAAAACGTTTATAAATTTTTTTTTAGAAAAAAAGCTCTTAAAATAATTTCTTATTAAAATTGAGCTCAGAATTTAGGTATAAGTCTTCGATCGTACATATTTCTACAATATAAAGTCATTTTCTTGGTCATTTCATCAATTTTGAACTCAAAATTAGGCGCGCAAGCCTAATCTCAATGTGTTCAAATAGTTTTATGTTTGTTATCATTTATTTTAGTTTTGGCTAAAGTTTCATAAATTTTAAAATTTGTTTTATAATAAGTAAATTTTATAGAATTTCATATAAAAATTTACTTATATGTGGAGTAGATAAAAAGTTACATAAAAGATTAAACTATGCTTTGTAGTACCCTCTTTGCACATTTTTAATCGTAGCGGTATCACATCTTGATAATTTTAAATAGAAAAATAATATATTAGTAAGTGCAAACCAGAAAAGAAATTGCTTCCTGAAAGATCGTAAGATTTACAAAATAAATATAACTTATTAAACAAATAAAAAAATTAAATGAAAGAGAAATAACCAAGCAACACAAATAATAAATTTCCAGAAATCGTCCCGGCTATCAAAAGTGTACGTGTACCGGAACCAGTATTCGTTAGTCAACCCTTGATTACAATCAAATCCTCTTTATCTTGCGATGAAATCTCGCCGTGCACCACTCACCAGAACGAGAAACGTATCCCCTTTTTTAAATCGCCAGACGTATCATTTGGCGAAAGTTTGTAACGCCACCTGGCGAGTCAGAATCCAAATAAAGTTGGCTGATAAATCCTCTTAAGACCCGTATTAACAGAGTTTTTCCATATAACCTCGCACCCAACAGCCTTTAGCCTCGACACATCCGCCGACCGACTCAGCCACCATGTTTTTTGTTTGTTTGTTTTGACCACATCTGAAGCAAGAAAGATAAATATATAGGTATGTTCATTTCTTTTAATAAGATATGATTTTATTTAAAGGTTATATTTTATATCCTTCTTTTCAATATATAGAATCCAGAGTTCTTGTATCTTTCTCATTTGTTTCTGTAATCTCTATTGTCCTATAATTGACCGTGGGGTGATTCCTGAAATTAATAATTCCGTTTGTTTACCAACACGCTTAACTAAGTAAATTTATTTAAATGTTTAAAAAAGCTGTCAAATATCTGAAATGAACAATGTTCACCAACAAACAAGTGCACATAATTAAAAAAATAATAAAATGATTTGAAATTATTACATTTAAATTCGATTGAAAAGCAATTGCCCTCGTGTAGCTCAAGTGCGACGAAATTCAAAACCTAACCTAAACTCGATTGAAAAGCACGGTTACTCTATCGCTATCAGCATGGTTTATTTAAAAAAAACTATGAAAGTATACATAATGCAAACTTTCTCTTTAATAAATAATAGTCTTTTGTGTGTTGATTTTAATGAATCAATTAGTGATTCCGGATGTATGCAGATCATATGCTTTGATTCGATTCAGAAGTTACATACACTATTGTCAATGATCTTTGTTTTGAAAAGTCTGCACTAAGAAAAACACAATTTCCAATTAAATGCAAATTTTCTAACGAATTAAAAATTTAGGAATTGCAAGTGTCTGCAGAACGCTATTTTAGTGTTTATTTAGATATAGCTGCTAAGTGATATCTAATTTTCGGCTCACCGTCTACTGTCAGTGATATTCAAAAGCAATAGTTATTAGCTCTTACTAGAATACTAATTATAAGATTGTACTTTATTACGAAATACATACTATTAAGTTACATTAAAATTATTGTTTTATACTAAATACTATTATAAAATTGTATTTTCAATTTTGATATATACATTATTCAAGAACATTTCTGTTTTGTTTCTCTCCCCCATTAAAAAAAATATTTTCGATGTTCCGATTCTCAAAACTGTATCGAGAGATATGGATAAATCAATTAATTAAAGGAACTCTAAGATTCATGCCTTGCCTGCCCCCTTCCCCCTCTTCACAAAATAAGAAAAAGCATTTTTAACTCTGATATTAAATTATTACGGTGCAGATACTATGGAAAACTTGCTCGAAAAAAAATCTAAAATTGACAAATTGTTTAATTTTAGAAGGTTTAGAATATTTTGTCTGGTTAACGCCTGATTACCACTTGCTTCTTTACATTAGATCTATTCATTTAAAATTGGATTAATATATATTATTTTTTTTAGGTGCTTGTTTATCATAATTCTCCAAAGAGGGTGGAAATTTCAGAAAGAGAAGAAATTCAGATTCAGAAGAAAACTAAATCTGTAGTTCCTGCACACATTTTTAAATTAGTTTAGGATTTGAAAAACTATAACAGTCTTTTTCAATTATGAAAGAAAAATAAAACATGATTTTATTCTGTAATTCTTTTGTTATTCATATCTTGTTAAATTGTATCATTGGTGTATCCAGGAGGGGATAATAACTCTCGTCCCCATGTACTAAAAAATATTGTGTTTTTTTTTTACAATCAGAGTATACAAATTCATGTATGCATAGTACAAATGCAGACACTTAAAAATTTATTGTTTTGATTACAAGGGTTACTGTCTTAAAGAGTCTCTTTGTTAAGGAGTGTTCAACCGCTAAAGAGACCCGACTCACTATCCCCTACCCATGATTTTGCCCTGGATATGCTTACTGTAAAGTACAATACCATTTAGCCACAGAACAATACTAAATATATACATTATAAAAAAATATGACAAAAAAATTATCAAAATTGGAAAAAATTATTAACATTTTTCTGCCATATTAAAATTGTTTTAAATATATGAAGAGTGGTAATTTTTAAATTTCAAAAATGTGAACAATGTCCTTTTTATTCAGATTATATACCAAATATGGTTTAAAAAATATTAAAAGATTAGATTGCATTTGTTTTGAATAGATTTAAGGTTAAAGTATGAAGACATTATTTGCTTACGTTTTATATAACAAACAGGATGCATGTTTAATTTCCCTGTTTCTCCTGTTAAATTTCCCTATGCTAATATTTATAACAACATATATAAATGGATATATTTAGAATGATTGATGGTTAAATAGTATATAGAAACAAAATTGACAAGAAAAAAGCAAAAATGTCTTGGAATTAACCAGAAAATATACTAATGTAAGTTTTCTGAATTTAGAGAGAAATGCAAATTAGGAATTCATGAAATTTACAAAGAAACAGCTAAACAAAAATTCCTGAAATTAACAGAAAATTTCTAAAACGGTAAATCCTGAAATTAACGGAGAAATTCCAAAATGGAAGATCCTGAAGTTAACGGAGAAATTCCAAAATGGAAGACCCTGAAATTAACGGAAAGATTCCGAAATGGAAGTTCCTGAAAATAACGGAAAAATTCCAACACGGAAGATCCCGAAATTAACGGAAAAATCCCGGCAACTTGCTGCCAGTAGTTTTTCCGTTAATTCAAGGAATTTTTTTTAACAGTGTACTGCCTAGGACAGGACAGGGCCGTCTCAACGACCCTGGTAGCACACCAGTATTGGCCAATCTCGGCTCATACTCATCGCCCAATGCTGTTGGTTCAGGGCCGAATTAAACAGTGTGTGGGCCAGTAGGCAGTTGATACGTGACCTATTGGCTAAAAAAATGAAAACAAAAAACTTTTAAAAAGCGAAAAAAGGGCTTTTGTGTAGTTTCAACCACTTCAAGAATTAGGGATAGACAGTTTAAAACCATATACCTTCCCTGATTTACAAAGCCAAATGGAATTTACCTATAAATACAAGAAAAAGGGGGAATGTTTGAAGATTTACCTTTATAAACACAACTTTTCTCAAGACTTAAATAAACTGGGAAGTTTAAATATTTAAAAAGTTGGTTTTAAGGGGCCAATTGGAAGCTGCGGGGCCCTTGAAATGGACCGGGCCTGTAGGCTAGTGCCTACTTTGCCTAGTTGGTATTCCGCCCCTGAGTCGGTTCATTGTCGTCTGATCTGTAAAGGCGTCCTATCCATCTAATACGATTTGCTTTAATGATATTGGATGATATCTGGTTTGGCTGCTTATAAAATTTTTTGTAAAACTCAAAATTATTAAGGGCGCTCCACCTGTTATTTTCGTTAATGAATATAACTATGAACTTGAATTTCTCTTTCTAAATTTCATCAGAGACCTCTCATATTATCATATCATAACTTTTTTAAATACATACATAATTTTTATTCACATTTTCAGGGACAAATTTATAGAAAAACAAGAGGATATACTAGTTATAGTGGAGTATAAATAAATGGCAGGAAACTTAGAATCGAGACTATTGAGAAAGAGAATAACAGATACAACTGAGAATACATAAAAAATATTTATTTTAGAAGAAGCTAAGAAAATGCTAAAACTGGTACTGAAATGGATCAAATCTTTATTATTTCTGTGATAAATTAACCCATCAATCAAATTTTCACTTTGTAGAAAAAAAATATTTAAGATACTTTTCATTTAATTCTGTGTAATCTTTAAAAAATAAGAAGAAAAATTCCAGTTAGCCAAATTTTCCATTCTGAGATCGCTGATGACTAATATATTAAATATTAACTCTTATCAAAACTGCACATGTCAGCATCCTCCCTATGAGTAAATAGAAAATAACCGATTAACCGCAAAAATAAATTTAAAAAAAAAGACAATTTAGAACGCATCATGCAAAACTAGCTGTATTTGGATAAGTAAGTGTGATAAAAAAAACCACGATATCTCCTTAATTGCATGTAGATAAGCAAGTTAAAATAAGCAAATAGAGACCTAAATTTAAATTTGGAAATGAAATTTAGGTGTATTTAATTTTTGAAAAGTATATTTTTGTGGCAGATGATTGTAAATGACTATTAAATTCTCAAATTTCAAAATTTACTAAAATTTATTAAATTTAAAAAAAAAATTATGTGTGTAGTTAGAAAATCTGACGCCTCGCAAAGGCGTATAAGAAATGCTGTTAAGAAAGAAAAACACTCTTGCAAATCCATCACCCTAAAGCTAAACATGCTACTTCAAAATATACTACACTTCAGAATATACTTCGCAATATATTGATCAATTTTATTGCACTAGTTGTAAAAAAAATATGAAGAAAATACAGTTAATAAAAATATAAGTTTAATGAATAATGTTGGCCAAAGAAAAATACTACTTAAGGGTCCACTGGACCGCGGGTCTCTAAACCAAAGTGACTCAGTGTTAATCCTATGGAGGAAAAATTATTTTCTAAGCCGGCTTAGTTGAATATTTTTAAAAACGTTTTTTTATGAGATAAATAAAAAATATAGCTGAATTACAGGTGTAACAACATACAAGACTCCAGAATACTCGAACACAAAAAACCACTCCCGTAGTAGCGAAAACGAAGGTAGTTTTATTTAGATGATTCGAAAATCTTTTATTAACATATTATTTATTTAACAAAATCACTTTAGAATTATTAATCAATTAATCAGAGTTCGTTCATTTCCGACGACCACTCGTCCATTTAGGACCACACCTAAAATTATGTCTTTTCCGTTCAGTGTCTAAAAAAATTCTCTCCTTATTCCGTGCTGCGGGTCTGCTTCCAAGTTGGCCGGTAGAGGGCCAAGGACCAAAACGTTGACGCTACAGGCTCCTCCTCCCTTGGGGAAACTTTCGAAGAATGAGAAAGTTTATGATTAGTGTTCATACAAGAGTTATAAAACTGTTCCAGGAACCTAGGCAAGTGCCAAGCAAAAATTATCAATTCCCAGTGTCGAGAGAAACCAAATGTTCAAATAAATATATGAAAAGAAATAAATGCAAGTATGAAAAGAAAGAAATAAATTGGGCACATACACACATTTTTTTTTTTTTTTAGTGAGTGTGAATCCGACTCAAACCATCTGCATTTTGATGCAGCTTTCCTTTTCGATGAATAACTTTAAAATTAAAAGGTTGTAATATTAGTGACCATCGCATCAAACGTGCGTTAGAACTGGCATGAGTATTCAGCCACACCAAAGGATTATGATCAGTCACAATTTGAAAGAAATTTCCATCGAGATAACACTTAAGTTTCGAAACTGCAAAGATGATGGCGGCACACTCTTTCTCACTAACACTATATCGTTTTTCAACACTGGTAAACTTCTTGCTTAGGTATATAATAGGATATTCATCAGTTTCATTTTCTGCCAACTGGGACAAAACTACCCCCATTCCTTGATCTGACGCATCAGTTTCAACTATGAACGGCTTTTGATAGTCTGGTGAGTACAGCACAGGATAGCTGCAAAGACAGTTCTTTAGCTTGTCAAATGCTTCCTCACATTCTTTAGTCCATGTAATGGAACCTTTTCTAGCTTTCCCTTTTAAAGAATCAGTTAAAGGGGCAGCAATCGATGAAAACATTGGAATGTATCGGCTGTAGTAACCGGCTAACCCTAAAAAGGCACGAACTTCAGTTTTACTTTTAGGTGGGCTAAAGTTCTTGATCGCCTCAATTTTCAGTTCAGCTGGCTTCCTAAGACCTTGTCCAACAACATGTCCAAGATACTGCACTCGCGCTTGGGCAAATTTACACTTTGACGGCTTGATGGTTAGTCCAGCTTTTTCTATTCTTTTCAGAACTATATCGACTTGTTTTATATGTTCAGCGAAACTGTTCGAAAAAATCGCTATGTCATCGAGATACGGAACTGCGTACTCTTCACATCCCTCTAGAAGTTGATATACCATCTTGCTAAATTCGTAAGGAGCATTCTTTATCTTCTGTATTTCGGTTTTCAGAATTGTATTTTGTCTTGGCGATGTTCGATAGGGCTTCGAAAGAATGGACTGTTCTTCGCTAAGCTCAATGTCGTGCATGACGAGTTCGGTTTTTCCTGGGATGTTTGAAAAACACTTCATATATTTCCAAACTAGGTTCTTCATTTGAGCGATTTGGTCCTCATTCATATTTGAACTTTCGCCGTAATCTTGAAACATCTCTTCAAGGTCCAATATATTCGGGTTAGAGTCCACACAAGGTATTTCCATTTGTTCCTCGTCATTTTCTCCATCAAGATCACTTATCAAATAATTCACTTCTTCTGGTCGTTTATAGTATGGCTTCAGCATATTCACATGGTACACCTTTGAAGTTGCTTTCTCACCAGGCAACTGCACAACGTAATTGGTTTCAGAGAGTTTTCTTAGAATTGTTCCAGGACCTGTCCAATGTGGGCTTAACTTGTTACTCTTAAATGTAGCAAAAATCAGCACTAGGTCTCCTATTCGAAATTCTCTTTTTACTGCTCTCTTGTCGTACCAAGTTTTATTCTTTTGCTGACATTCTTCCATCTTTGAGATTGCTAGTTCTTGACAGCGCTTCATTCGGTTAATCAAGGAGAAGACGTATTCAGTTACGGGCTCACCTTCTGTTTCTTCCACGTCCAACCATTTTTCATACAACAGAGTAAGAGGTGTTCGAAGATTCTTGCCATGCACCAGTTCAGCAGGAGTAAATCCAGTGCTTTCATGGGTAACAGTTCTTAGGGCAAACAGAGCTGGATATATAGCTTGCTCCCAATCACTCCCAGACTCCAAGCACAACACCTTTAAGACTCTTTTAACTGTCCGATGAAATCTTTCGATTGGATTACTTTGTGGATGATAGACAGAGCTGTGAACTACCTTTATCCCGAACTTCTCTAGAAAAGTAGTACTGAGTGCGCTGGTAAAAGAGCTTCCTTGATCTAACTGCAAAACCTTCGGAAATCCCATCCTACTAAAGATTTGCATTAAAGCATCAACAACAGTCACAGATGTTATATCTTCTACTGGGACGGCATCTGGATATTTAGATGATAGGCACATCGCAGTCAACAGGTATCTTTTTCCACTTGGAGTGACTGGCAAAGGTCCACAAGCATCGACATTTATCTTGGAAAAGACTTCTTGAATCACCGGAACTATCTTCATAGGAGCCTTCTTTTTGTCCAGAGGTTTTCCAACGCGTTGACATCTGTCGCAGCTTCGAACGTAGTCTTCGATTTCTTTATAACACTGGGGCCAAAAGAAGTGTCTTGAAAAGATGTCTTTCGTCTTTGTCACTCCTAAATGTCCCGACGTTCCCTCATGACAAAAGGCTTTCAAGTCATTTCGATACTTTTTAGGCACAACCAGTAACAGTCTCTCCACTCCTGTCTTGTCCATCTTTCTCTTCACGAGTATTCCATTTTCTAGTTTTTCTAATCCACCAGCAGATTCACTTGGGTTTTCTTGCACTTTTTCCAAAAGTGATTTTAGCTCGGGGCATTCTTTTTGTTGATCTGAGAAAGTTTTAGAATCCACTTTCAACAACGCCAAGCCCTCATAGTTATCTTCTTTAGGTGGGAATGAAAACAGATCATCTTCTTCAATTGTTATTTCATCATTCTCGTATTCCTCTTCCTCCACGACTTCTTCAATTATGTCTTCGACAACTTGCTCTTGTTCTGCTTTGCGTCTTTGAGCTCTTGTTTCTATAGCATTGATCTGGTGAGGAACATCTTCATTTTTCATTGTATCTAATAAGGCTGCTGTTTGATTACCCAGCAAGTATCTTCCTTTGTCTAGTTGACATGGCACGACAGCTGCCTTTGTGATTACATGTCCGAATTTTCCTTTCAACTCCACTTCTGCCAACGGCAAGCATACTGGGAATTCGTCCAACGGTTGTTGTACCCAAATGTTCTCTCCAGTTAACATTTTAGGAGTGATTCTGTTGCGGCACACAACGTCGATGCTGGTTCCAGTATCTCGCAAAATAGGCATAGTGAAACCATTTACTTCAGCCATAAAAGTATAGGGGGACATAACGTCTTCATCTCCTTTCTTTATAAGACGATTGATGTCTGAAGTTCCACCATTCTTCTTCATCAAGGGACAGTCAGGTCTTAGATGTTCAGAAGAATTACAACGAAAACATCGTGGTTTTCTGCGTTTTTCGAAGCCTTCATTAGTTTTACTTCTTTCATTTTCATTCTTCTCAACCCGTGGTTCGTTTAACGGGGCCTTTGTTTCGGATTGATTTTTTCCTTTCCATGGTTTGAACGTTTTTTCTTTGGTTGGAAATGTCTTTTTCATGATCATCCTAACGTTTTCATACTCATCCAGTTTTTCTGCGACCCTCTCTGGATTTTTCATCTGGGTCCACTCATCGATAAAATGATTTTTAATTTCCAAACTGGTTTTTCTTTTTACTTGCTCAGATAAAATCAAATTACACAAATCTTCAAAGTTCCTCACTTCCAACCCTCCTATCCATTCGTAGAAATAGTTTTTCAGCTCAAACAAAAAGTCTTTCCAAGTACCCTCTGGTCCTTTATGGTGATTATAAAAAAGTTGACGGAACTTTTCTGGGCTGAGTTTGTATCGGTTCAGAAGTACCTTCTTAATAGCCTCGTAATCTTCGTATGTTTCTTCCGATTCCCGAGCGATGAGCTGGGCCATTTCAATTGGCAAGAGTCCCGTTAGGTGAGACACCCATTGCTCTTCTGGAAGTCCGATCCTCTTGGCTGTTCTTTCGAAAAGGACTAAATACAAACTGATATCAGATTTGGAGTCATATTTTGTTATCAAATTGTGTATGTCTTCTCTATGTCTTGGAGCCACACTTGTTCCATTTTTCTCCAATCTTAATTTTTCGAGAAGAAACTTATTTTCTGACTCTTGCTTTTCTAGAAACAAACGATGCTCTTCTAGTTGCTTCCTTTCTTCAACAGCAGTTTGAAGAAATGATTCTACGAATTCTTGTTCGTAATGTGTACTAGCTTTAATGGCTTCTTTCAAAGTTAAAACTGTCGAATTCGCATCTATGTCAATGTTCATTTCCGTAGCGAGGTTTAATAAGTCCCCTTTTCGACACTTTCCCCAAATAGCCATTTTTATAAAAAAAAATATCTAACTACTTTTACCGACAAGATATTAAAAAGTTTCTTTAAATGTCTGAGACGAATTCACACTCGAATAGACTTCATATACAATAAACCTTTTTTTATAACATATCTTAAAATTCACAAATAAAAGTATTATTTTTATAACCATAAACCTTTATAAATTATACAATATCTTTTTTTTTTTTTTTAAAGATAAATAGCAAGGTTTAATTTCATTTTCTACAAGCAATAAGAACGTATTATGTTAACGTATTAACGTTAAGAACGTAAGAAATACATTCGAAAAGAAATGTCTCAATGCTTAAACACAAGAATAAGGCAAAAAGAAATAAATTGCAATAAATTTTTTCAAAGAAAATATTTTCACCTATATATTTTTAATGCAAGGAAACATCAAAATCACTTATAACAAATATCCTCAAAATAAGCATTAAAAAAGAAATAAAATGTGACCACGAAATTATTTTCCAATAAAAAATAAAAGAAACAGAATATGGTAAATAAACTTCTTATTCAACAGATGTATTTTTTTCTTCTTACTTAAAAAAACATCAAAAATATATCCAGTCTTTTATTTTGACCACAGAAAATAACCGAATACGTGCCAATAACTAAATAAAAAAAAACAATCGATATTCTTTCTCAGTCAACAGGACGTCAAACCATCCGCCATGTTTGTCCACGAACACATTTTCTCAAAACGAAAACTCGGTTAACGAAAGAATTTTTAAATATGTAATTGGGTTCAAACAATAATAATTCTTTACGAATAATTCTCAAATATATCATCAAAGAATTTAACCAGTGCTGTCATTCAAATATTTATACATGAATACACTAAGGTTCTTATATATTTTTTATTCGTTAACAAGAAACTCGATAGACACAAGATTTTTTTTAACTGTATAATTATCTTATACCATTCAAATATATGTAAAAATATTTTTCCCAAGAATTTTAACAGTGCTACCATTCAAAGACGTTTGAATACACTAAATTCTTAAATATTTATTCACTCTTGATATCAAAATATATACTACTTCGCAACAAATATCTATTACGCTCAAAATAACACTAAATTCCAACAATAAGCTACTTAATGCTTAATATTTAACTAAGTTATAAATATTTTTCAAGCAAATAACGTAAGTATTTAAGCTTCACAATTGTATCCAGGAATCACTTGTTACCAATAATGGCGCTCTCAATAGAATTTTATAGCTTTTAAAGCACGTTACGAACATTGATATCATACATAAATAGTTATTTTAGAGTAATTAATACAAAACTTTCTGTTTATCATTTCAAAAACAACTCAAAACTTAATTTCCAAGGAATTAACTACACCTTATTAAGTTTTTTTACGAGTTAAAGGGTTTTTATTTTTGAAAAACCAAACTAATTTGATAAACAGTTTTGTATTGACACTTAGTTTATGCAACTATTTTTTTCTCGACACCGGCAAAAGACAAAATTTGCAAAAGGCACTCACCCCAAGAAGTGACGAGATGATGTTGTCGTCGAAAATCCCAACGTATGCCACCATTTTTAGGTCTTGTAACAACATACAAGACTCCAGAATACTCGAACACAAAAAACCACTCCCGTAGTAGCGAAAACGAAGGTAGTTTTATTTAGATGATTCGAAAATCTTTTATTAACATATTATTTATTTAACAAAATCACTTTAGAATTATTAATCAATTAATCAGAGTTCGTTCATTTCCGACGACCACTCGTCCATTTAGGACCACACCTAAAATTATGTCTTTTCCGTTCAGTGTCTAAAAAAATTCTCTCCTTATTCCGTGCTGCGGGTCTGCTTCCAAGTTGGCCGGTAGAGGGCCAAGGACCAAAACGTTGACGCTACACAGGTCCCGACAATACCACTTTTTGAAATCGGTTCGAATATTATTTTTTAATTTTCAAAAAATAATTTTACACAAAATATTTGAAGCAATTTCAAAAAGAGGGATAATTGAGACCTGTAAGACATCTGAATTTATCATTTGAAAAAAAAACGCTTGCTAAAATATTCAATAGTCAATACAGCCGGGAAAACGTTGCATATAATTTTTTTCCATTGGATTAACACTACACTTTGGTTTGTGGAGACCCGCAAGAGATGGCGCCACTAATTTGTCTTTTTATTCCCAATCTTCTCTCCCCTCCTCTTTCCCCATTCCTGTCCTAGTCAGTGACTGCATTTACGCTGTCATTCAGAGTTCCTGAATCTCGCTTCTGCTGTACTACAAGAGAGCATCGCAGTGAAAACATCTTCATCTCATTGTTATTAACAGGTGAGCAATACCTACTTTTATAAGAAACGGTCCTTTAGTTCGTTGCCACCTAAACAAAGAGGAAATCATAAACTTATTATTTTTTTATCGTTTGCTAAAAACTAAATATAATAGAACAGTGGTAAAACGTTCCATATGGTAGCTTTTGTAGCATTAATTCCTTTGAAAAATAAATATTTAGTACCAAAATTCATATAATGTCAATGTATTGATAATTTTTATATAAGTTTTAGAATAATAATGTAATTTTTTTTCATAAATTTAAGTTTAAAAAGTTTTGACAAACGATTATTTTGTGATTTGAGGTCAATGGACAAAACTTCTCCAGCTGTTAGAACTAAAGATTGTTTATTGGAGCGTGCAGTGTCTCAGTTTCTTAACGTTTTTCTTACAAATCGGAAACAATTATGGTAAAATAAAATAGCGTATTTGAAATATTTTTTTTTATTTTTATGACAATTAAAAGGACACAGGTTGTTTTCATATGTCTTAAATTCTTTTTAAAAGCCACAATTAAATTTATGTACGGTAAATGTCCCAAGTGCCGTGAATATCAGTATTTGTAAGTAAAAGTTCGAAATAATTTAGATAAAAATCAAAAAAATATTTCAAAAATTTAAGGGATTTGTGAATATACATACACTTTGTATCACATACATCGATTATCTTATATCAGTTTCAAAAAAAAATTAAATTAGAAATACCAAGTTTTCCGTATGTTTAAGTTGATAATTTGAAAAAAGTTGTGTTTATAAATTGTAAGGAAATTATTCAACGGCCCCTTGTCCATATGGACATGGTGTTTTGAGGACAGGTTGCTTGTTTATTTTGTTATTATGTTTTTTTATACATGTTCCGAAAGTTTTGAATATTATTAAATTAGTTTTTGGAAACTCGATGTTTTGATTAATTAAATTAGCGCGATGCAGGGGCTATTTACTTCATTAAAGGTTTCCGCACTTGAAATTCATTGCCACTGCTTAATTGAAAACCTCACGTAAAACCATAAGTACGATTCTCATTATGATGTTCAACAGTGGAACCGTGGTATGTAAAATGGACCTAATTGTAAATAAGGACGAAAATGGAATCGTTTTAACGTAAAATGAATTGTAAATCCCGTTGAATGGTTAAAAATAACGTATCTTAGATGGAATATTTACACCAAAACCGAGCTTAAGTTTGCAGCAGAGAAATGTACTAGGCGGAGGAATCTGCGTAAACAACGATGCTGGCGCCGAAGTTTCGCCTGCTCCTATTGGCTGCTCCTTCGACCCTGATATTCGTGCGCCCTGTTACGTCAAAATCGAAGGAAAAAAATAATTAAAATAATACTCTAACTGAAGCTAAACTAATAAAAATAATAAATTTATGTCTTGAAATAACAAATCAATTTGTTTATTGAATGTGAAATACCTTTTTGTATTCGATTCTCGAACTCAAAAATGAGAACTATTTACCCTCTTTCTCGTAGAACATTTGTATACTGCAAACTTAAGGTCGGTTTTAGTGTAGATGATGATGGAGTTTTTATCTTAGTTTCTCTTCATACTAGGTCAGTTCTTTAAAAGAGCGAGGCTGTGTGCAAAAACACTTCGAAGATCCCTAATATCAATCCTGCTGACATGTTACTCTTGCAATATACAATTTGAAGACGAATAGGTTGTGCAATTCAATGTGCAGACAAACAATGCAATAGGAATTTTTCTGCCGATATAACGCTCTTGTTTTCGTTTTATCCGTACTGGATTTCATCGGTTGCTTCGGTTTCACGTACTACGATTTCATTGGGTGCTCTAGTTTCACTCTCTAAATGACCGATATAGATGAAAATAATTTATTCTTTGAATGCAAGCTCTCTTTAACAAATGTTTTGAACAACCAACAGCACAGCAAAAAGTTGGTGTTCAAAAAATTTAGTAAGTATAATATTCTTATTAAACTCATTTTTGAATATCAAAACATAAGTAATTTCAGGCAAAAAAAAATGACAAAATTTAATAAGTATAATATTCTCACAAGCATAATATTCTTCGAACACCAAAACATAAATAATTCCAGACAACAAAAATGACAAAACTTTAATAAGTATAATATTCTTAAAAGTAAAATATTCTTTCGAATACCAAAACCTAAGTGGTATGGTATGGTACAGCTGGGGGGAAAAAAACGCTCCACCCCACGTTTCTCAGCTGCTATTGGACAAGGAACTTTGTGAAAGGTGTCATTTTTCAGGAAATAGCGTAAGGAACTGAGAACTGGCAACAAAAATTGTATAAGGGGTCGTCTACATATTAAAATGTGTACCAACTTTGAAAATTCCAATGGCAACACCCAATTTTTTTACATAAAAATGTTCAGCACCTTCAAAATACCCCATGTGTAAAAAAGAATTATTTACTTTGCATTATTTGCTGAGCTGTAAGCGTTCAAAGTTGAACGCCCATAATGTTAAAAAAGTTTCATAAACTTTTATGCATATCTCCACAAATAAAAGGTATTAAAGAAAGTTTTTTTTTTTCATTATATACTTCTTAATCTTCCAAAAACAAATCACACAAGTTTTTTCATCAATATTTCAGTTTTAATAATTTTTTATTTAAAATTAAATAATAAAAAATAAAACATGAATAGCAACCCCAAATTTTTTTTACATAAATCGATAAAGTAGATCAAGTAGAACCAAAATCCCAAATTTTTTAATTCAAAAACAATTATTTGCCGAGTTATTGTAAAAAAAACTAAAAAAGATGAATTTTAGGGATCGTGTAAAAATTACTTGGCGAATTCGATCCTAACTTGCAGTATCGTTTGGTGATTGAAAAGCATTTGTTGATAAATGTTTACTCAAATTATTGATGTCTGAAAAAAATCTAAAAATATTTTCTTATTTAAAGTGCATGCAATGTATTTTGTTTGACGAATTAACTTTAAATTATATCGATTACTATGTTTTTAAATACGTGTTATTTCCAATACAATTTCAAGAAGTGAGTATCAAAAATAAATATGCTAAAATATAATTGGAATTCGGTTTTCAGTACATTTTATTGTTACCACATTGGTTATTTAAAATTATTAGTGCCCACTTTCCTTGATTATAAATCATTGCCCAACCATTCTGAATAATTTTATTTTGCTTTCCTTAAATATCGTGTTAAGGTGTAAATATCGTGTTATCGTGTATATTAATGAAACAAAAATTTGCATAAAAAATGTGAAACATTAATGCAATAATCATGTTAGTCAATGTAATTATAACTAATCGCATTTTAAAATCTGTTCGTTATAAATAACCGTATATGCGACTTAAATTAAAATTAAAACTTTTTATCTTCTAGTCTTTATTTTATTTCTTAGTTTATAATTTCAAAATAAAAAAACATTAAAAAAATCACAATATTAGTGAATAAAGTTAAATTCTAGCATCCGTTGGCGAGATTATGTTAACCCAGTTAGTTTGTTGTTTTGAAAAGACGCAACCCAAATATTACTGTTTTCACTTTAGAGATTTTCCCCTAAACGAGTTCAAAATTAACGCTTTAATATCTCAGCGAATAAGGCAAACTAGATAATACTTTTTTATACATGGGGTATTTTGAAGGTGCTGAACATTTTTGTGTAAAAAAAATTGGGTGTTGCCATTGGAATTTTCAAAGTTGGTACTCATTTTAATATGTAGACGACCCCTTATGCAATTTTTGTTGTCAGTTCTAAATTCCTTACGCTATTTCCTGAAAAATGACACCTTTCATAAAGTTCCTTGACCAATAGCAGCCGAGAAACGAAGGGTGGAGCGTTTTTTTTTCCCCAGCTGTACATATATATTCCAGCTTGTGTGCTTGTTCAGAGAACCGCTTATAAGCTTTCGTCAAGTGGGACAGACACAGAAGGAATTTTTACAGTCACAAAGAAATGAATAACACATAGACAAATAACAACATTTATTGACTGTCACAAACATCCATGCCTGACCGGGATTCGATCCCGACCCCAGCAGCTCCAAAGGCTAGAGTCCTAACGATTGAGCCACCGGGGCGGCAAAAAAAACCTTAGTGATTTGCGACAAATGACAACAAACAGTTGGAGCTGTTGCCATCGACGACGAGAAATAACCCCATATGCAGACGCACAGTGCAATATGCAGAAGAACCCTTCCATACCTTTCCAAATCATCGTGAAATATTTTCCAAAGGATCATTCCGTAAATAGAATTCCTTTGTCGGATTAGAAGGAGCTTTCCCGCCATAAATATATTGCGCACAATCTTTTATTTATTCTTTTTATTCCCTAACGCAAAAGTTTAAGAAATTGTTTTCGAAGTAGAAGCCGTGATATCTTTCAATTTTGTTGAAGAGGTAGCTGGTAGAGTTGGAGTTATGTTTTTATTTACATGGAATTTATTTAAGTGTTTCACTGTTTGTTTTGAATTGATTTGGTGCAAGTTTCAATTATTTATGTTATTTATACGACGTCGTTCAAATAAATATTTTTATATTAAGTTTAAAGGATTTTAGTTTAAAAAAAGATAATATAAATTACAGAACCTTATTTAAAAAAATAATTAAAGCCTAGAAAGCCGAATTCGACCAGTATATATTAGTCATTTTTAGAGGTGGGAGAATTAAAAATTGTCTCAAATTTCAATGGGCTTGTTTGAACACTCTTTGCCACAAAAAAAAATGCCATCGCAGTTCTTATGGCGTGACCTTTTTTAAACCAAAGAGCTGTTTCGATTAATTAGAATAATTGAAGTTCTATGCCAATTTGGAAGCTAAAATCCACAGTATTTTTTAATAAACTTCATATTGTCAGCATAATTGAAAGTAACGAAACTGAAAATATGTGAAGAAACTGAAATTTTTCGAGTTTATTTTCTAAAAAATTAAGGATCTGTAATACCACACGACTATCAATTACGCACTACACTCCGTGCCGACCTAACTTGGTTAAAAATAAAGAGTAAAAAGGAAGAGGGAAAAAGCGCGATTGGTCCGTTAGTTGGAAACTCTTGTAAGGTAATATATACAATATACATACAAAATGATCTGAATACAATTTCCCCAAAATACACTTTTCATTTTGGTAAAATTGCCAAATTTTCTCAAATAATAATCGAATCTGTTAGACCTTAAACGAAATTAATGTTTTAAACATGTTTTCTGGATGGATTCAAAATTAAATATTCAACTCTTTACATGCGCGTAAGGATATTCTCCATAGCATATTTCTATTTAGCCAACTTAGGTTGGCAAGGAGTGAAAAATAATTAATACATTTAAAGGTAGTTTTATACCCTGAAAGTTCATTTCAATTGCATTAAAATTTAAAAAGTTCATTGGCATCTACCATTTACGCAAGTGCGATTTTGTCGGAAAGTCCTTAGTTCATTTAGTTCAGTGGTTCCCAACCTTTTCTGTAACATCGCCCCCTTCTTTAAGTTGACTAACACATATCGCCCCCCTTTAATTTTTATAATTTGTCCAATTATAATTTGAGTTAAAGTATAACTAATAAAGCCATTTTATAATTTCAAACACTTACTATCATATATAAAAACAACCAAAGCAGCTTTATCCGGTTACTCTTAAATAAAATCGGGAAAAAAGTTTATTTTTTTCTATTTTTATTTAGATTTTTTCAAAGAATGAAAGTAAAATAATTAACCAATATCTTTAAACTCAATTCTGGAAAATTTAAGAGAGTTGCCAATAAAAATTAAAGAAAAAAAATGAATGTTGAAAACTTTTTTATTCACTTTTTTATATCAATTATTATTTTTCAAGCTCATACGCAAGTCTTTGAGACAAATATCCCATTGATTTCTTTGTTTGGTGAGGAGCTGGATAACAGAACTAACTCTTTTTTTAACTAAATATATATTGACGGAACGAGATAAGACGTAGTTCAGCTTTTTACCACAGATAAGGATCAGTGTAAATAAGTTTCACGTAGGCTAACTCATAACATAACCTCTCTGCTTGAAATGAGTTTCGACTCACTTATCATACTTCAGATCGTCAAACTCTATCTGCAAAGAGTTTTCAAGGTTATCTACAACCCACACATTCAAAAAGGAATGGATCGACAACAGAGTCAGGAATTTCTAACTTGGTCAAATATTCAAATCTTGTAAGAATATCAGTTTTAAAACTTGTCACGATGATAAAAAAAAAATTAGAATGGTTTTACTGTACAGCATATTTTAATTTTCCCCCTTTGAATACTCATCGCCCCCCTATCGCCCCCAAACTATTTATCGCCCCCTTGATAACACAAATCGCCCACTTGGGGGCGATCGCCCCCAGGTTGGGAACCACTGATTTAGTTCGAGCTGCAGAAGGGTTTAGAAAGACATTAGGATCATTGTTTGAAAACCTCTCTTTTCAGTGCCAGCACCCTTAGTACGGTGCAATTAGACCCGAACCCGGACATCCAAAGTAAAAGTTTCATTCCAGGTCCAAATTGTTCTATACAGCCTACATATTGTTTGGTAAAAAGTCTCACCATTTTGAGCGTCGGGTTTGTGGGGGAGGGGGGGTTAAAGTTCAAAAATTGGTAGTTTTTTCAGTTTTTCTTCAATATTTCGAAAAATATGCAATTCAGAGAAAAAAGTTCAATTACAAAAATATTCTACATTAAATTACAAACAAAATGACTATTTACATTATTGTTGTAAAGTGAACGGTTAAGGAGTTACAACGGGTTAAAAGTAGCATTTTGGCCAACTTTTTCAGATTTTTAGCAAAAATATGAAATTTTCAATGTGAAATCTTTTGGATTGTGTTTTGTAAAAGAAAATATGTACTTCAGTGACTGATGGTGTGCTAGTGATAAGCCCTTGAAGAAAGGGCAACCTCGCCACCTTCTCAAGGGCTGCAGTGGAGGGGGGGGGGGGGGGGGGCGCCCCCCCATAGAGCAATCAACTTGAACAGTGAATGCATAGGCTGTTTTGCAGTAGCCTTCTAGTAAAACTGGCAGCGAAAGCAATCTAGATCTTCAGTATCCTTGGCTCCAAACATTGCAAGAAAGCTACGTTTTCCAGCGTCAGTCACTGCAGTGGGGTCAGCTTTGGTGTCTTCGACGACTAGAAGTTTGGTACGAAGAGCGCGTTCTTGACTCGCATTTTCCTATACGACGCAATTTCCCCCCTTATAAATAGCTAATACAGTGTCACATCCTGTGAAGGCGTATATCGGTAAGAGTACACCTTTCAGGTTACAGTATACAATATACCAACCTCTGGTCGCAGTGCTAGGCTTACTGAGCCCCCCTACAAATGTTATAAAGTCAAGAGGACACCTTGCATGTCCCCAATGCCTCTCTGAGAATCTGAAATACTACACTATTTCCTGTTTATTGATTTTCTTTGGTACTATCAATTTTAATTTGTTCTCGGTGGTGCGTGGACATTCAATAAAACTAGCAAGTCAGTGTCGTCGTAGTTTGTATGTGCACTTTAAAGAGATAAACAATGCTTATTTTGTTTTTAGAGTTAGCTAGAAATTCACTTTGATTGATATTACAGTGTTGTTATAAATTTTTATAGACTTGGTTATCGAGGGACTTAATAGATAACTTTCTTTTTAAGTATATGTCATTGAATGTTTTGCTCTGAATCTTTTTCGACGCTTATGTTCCAATATCAAATGCTTTATCACAGTTGATGTTTTCGTCGCATGGCATTTCCATGCAACTTCTCCAACCAGGTTTACATTCTTCTCAGTGTCTTTCTTTCCAACCAAGTAGCACGTATCCGCTCTTAATTCTTGTGCTCCCTTACGAAGTGACTCGTTACTTGTGAGTGCTAGCGGTGTGTTGAGCAGGGGTGCCTACAGGGGGGGTCAACGACGCAGACTGCGTCATTGAAATTTTAGGGGGGGGGGGGGGGTCGAAAAAACTAGAAAATTTCCAGTGTGAATGGTTTATTTTTTTTCTAAGTTACAAATACTAGTTCTTTCTAAACCCCCCCCCCCCCCCCCAGACACCAAGGGAAGAGGGCATTAACCTGCCCCCCCCCCCCCTCCCCAACCTTCAAGAATCAAAAATGGTAACCAAAATCCACAAGAACATTACGGAAAGAAGATCATAGATAGTGGAATATCGCGTGGGCCTAACGAATCTTTCTGGCATTTATTACCCATAAACAACTCATCATTTCTTTAAACAAAACATTTGCAGCTGCCATTCTGTCTGTATAACATATACAATTCGATTAAATGATGACTACCGAATATTTCTTTTCACCAATGACACTCGTGCAATTTTCCCGCTCGCTTTGAAGTGTTGTTAGAGAAGGGTTTATTTTTGTAGATGTAGATTGTTCATTTTGAAACGGAGGAGGGAGCATCAAAGATATATCTTTATTAAATGCACCTATTTGATCTATTTTAAACTACATGAAGTTAAAATGCACTGCACTATAAATACTCCAAGAGCTTATTTTGAAGTGTTATGGCAGTGATTCCGGTAAGATTTTCGTTGTAATTATATAATTTGAATATATTAGTCGTGTTAACCCTCTGAAAAAGCAAATTGGCTGAAATGTAAACTTGTTTTCACTGCTTGAGATTTAAAATTTTAACTGAAAATTTAATTTCTCAATTAAAAAATTATTTTTCTGTAGTAGGTGGTTATAAATGACTCCCCCATGCTTTAAATTTTGGAATTTAATAAAATTATTAAATTGATAAAACTTTAAAATTATGTGCGTTGCTGGAAAATCAGTCATTTGACGGGTTTATACGTCTGTATCCTTCAGAAGGTTAGGCAAATAAAGAAGGGATACTAAAGAATTTTAAATCATACAAATACTGAGAAGTTAATTATATTTGATATTACTACAATAATTTTAGTTTCAAATTTTACACTCAAACATTTATGGGCACCAAAAATATTGATCAATTATTATAATGAAAACATTGTTTTCTTATTTTTTTAAATACACCTGAATCTTAACGTGGCATTTTTTTAATAAAGTCGACTAAAGACATGAAATTACATAAAATATTTTAGAGTGGCGGGATTTTTTTAACAGTTTTACCTCTAAATCTGCAAGAACTAGATGACAGCTTTCAAGAAATTAGATTTTAAAAATGTTAACCCCCTTCCCTTCATTAAGCCCTAGAGATATTAATAATTTTTATTATCAATTTCTAGATATTTATTTGGAGAATACTATAAAATTACTTGTTGAGGTTCAAGCTGTCTTAAGACGGAGCCACTTAAACCGCAAGGAACGAACGGGGCCTTCTCCTAATTAGTCATCCCATATTGTTGATTTTACTAGAAAATTTTTGCAATGATAACAGAATTGCACTTCTTAATAATTAAACTCACATTATAAGTTATTTAATTGAATAAAACCCTTAATTTCATACATTACGCACTAAATGCTCTAACTACATTAATCGCAACTAAAATCTTTAACAATATGTCCCGGCCGGCGTCGAAGAAAGCCATGTGCTGGCAATTATTTCACATAATTCCATGTTATTTCATAACATTTCTTAATCATTGTTATAGCATTTGAAGCAGACATTATAAATATTCAGAATTTTGTATAACATTTCTTTGAATGAATGAGCTTCGGATAATATTTCTGGCTCAGCATACATGCTGTGAGTGATTGAATTTAGTTAAGTAGTTCAGTTCCGAGTTTTACGGTAAGAATTTTGACTGTTTAATATTTCATTTTAATTGTAGTAATTTAATAATTAGTAACTTATTTGTAAATAAATAAGTAAACTATATCTGTAAACATTATAAAATAATTTTGATTTGTTTAATGATATCGATTGTGTTGCATTGTATCTATAATAATAAAAGAAAGAGTCTGTGTGTATGTCTGTGGATGGCAAAAGACCTACTTAGACTGCTGTAAAATATCCGAAATTTTTAATATAGATTCCTTTTAATACCTACGTGTGCACCTGAGGCGTAGTTTTTTTTATATTTGATTGTGATTTTTAATTAATATAATTAGTTAAAAAAAAAGGTCATCCACGTGGAAATGCGGGACCATAACAGGGCTTGAAAATACATGAACCGGGCCGAAATGGGTGCTTGACGCCATTCGCATTAGATATTGAGTGTATTTTCACAAGTAAGCAAAGCATGCCTCTAAAAGGAAGCAATGCGAAGTTAACGGGTTACCTGTAAGGCGGGACCATACTGCTAGTTAGATAAAAAGCGAAGACAGCATTTTTACGCATTAAGAATTGAGGGAAGGAATTGGAAACTGTTTTTGATTGGATCACGTGTCCGGCTTTTTTTATTTATTAAAAAATAATATAATTACATAAATTAAATTTTGAGTGGAATTTGTACCGATTATTTAGATTCCCGCTAACTTTTACTGTCAGAAAATCTTTTGTAATTCCGTAATCAGTTGTAATTCCGTATTGTAAAAGCAAATAAAAAATTTGCTTCCCTTTTTTTTGGGGGGGGGGGGGAGGGGAGGGATTTAAAAAATTCTAGGGGGGGGGTGCGTCGTTGGCTCTGGGGGGGGGGGGGGGGATCGGCACCTCTGTGTTGAGTCTGCTCCCGAACTTATTGTACAAAAATGTAACAGTCTGTAAATATTGGCTGTAGCATTGAGTTTAATAAATTATCTGAAAACGCTACCACTTGACAATATCGTTACACGACGCGACGGCCGACAGTACAGAGGGAAGGGGGCAGACGGCAGATGTTAGATGCGTAGTATTACTAATAAATTTGTTCTTGTTCGCAGTTTCAGTATTTTTACAATTCTAACAGGCTGTGGTGCTTCTTATCCTCTATTAGACTAAAAAATAATGCAACAATATTTCTTTTAAATAAAGTTTGTGTTTAGATTGTAGTTAAATGTCTTTTTTACAAAAAATCTGAAAAAGTTCGCCAAAATGCTACTTTTGACCCGTTGTAACTCTAGAACCGGCGGCTTTCGCTGTCAGTTTTACTAGAAGGCTATTGCAAAACAGCCTATAAACATTCACTGTTCAAGTTGATTGCTCTAACCCCCCCCCCCCCCCCCACTGCTGCCCTGAGAAGGTGGTGAGGTTGCCCTTTCTTCAAGGGATTATTACTAGCATACCATCGGCCACTAAAGTACATATTTTCTTTTACAAAACACAATCCAAAAGATTTCACATTGAAAATTTCATAATTTTGCTAAAAATCTGAAAAAGTTGGCCAAAATGCTACTTTTAACCCGTTGTAACTCTTGAACCGTTCACTTTACAACAATAATGTAAATAATCATTTTGTTTGTTATTTAATGTAGAATATTTTTGTAATTAAACTTTTTTCTCTAAATTGCATATTTTTCGAAATATTGAAGGAAAAATGAAAAAAACTACCAATTTTTGAACTTTAACCCCCCCTCCCCCCCAAACCCGACGCTCAAAATGGTGAGACTTTTTACCAAACAATATGTAGGCTGTATAGAACAATTTGGACCTGGAATTAAACTTTTACTTTGGATGTCCGGGTTAGGCCTTTTTTTGGACTAATTGCACCGTACTACCTCCAAAACGTGAAGAAAACACAACATCTAGATTTCGGATTTTCGACCCCATTGCAATACTTTCAGAACCTTAAATTTCATGTTAGGAATATTAGGAAAGGGAAAACAAAACAACATTTCAAAAGATAACGATTGATGATAGTTTTGAATTGATTGGTGCTTACAAATAGCAAGCTACAATTATTTGATAAACAACTATATAACGAATAAAAATTCCATAAGGACTCAACACTGCAAATTATTTTTCTAAAAAATTGTTTATGTGGCTTACACGTCACTTTTAGTCATGTGATGCGATGATATGTGAGTAGAATGATTGGAAAAAGTTTTTTAATCAACGCATAAATTCCTCCGTTGATTCCGATCAGAGCTTCTTTCATCATTTTATTCGCTTCAAAGTTATTAATTTTTAATTAGATTTATGCTTCAATGCATCGTCTTTGGGAATAATTTCAAAAAAAAAAAACATACATATGATTATGTAGATTTGATTCAAATGCGACGGTCTTAATCAAATTGTAAAAAAAAATTTAGAATAATAAGAAAATGTAGTCGCTTCCGAGATCAATAAGATTTTCTTCGAAGATTCTTTCATTGACCCATTAAAAAAGATTGGTAAGAAAATTTGCTAAGCGAACCTGAGATTTTTGCTTAAGGTTATCGAAATAAACAAAATATGAGACTAATGGAGACCATAGTCCTGAACAAGTTCTGAAGGAAAAATTAAATTTTACGAAAAAACGGATTTAAAAAACAGTTATTCGTAGCCGATAATTTGTTAAAGCACTGCACCACTTCAAATTTTCACGGGAATTTCTACTTTTTTTAATAAATCAGGAATAAATGAAGTTAAAAATATGTAAGTTAGATTTGACGTTTTGCTATCACTGTTGCTGCACAAAAATATATTTTTTATGTATGGTATGTGTATTAAAAAATATAGTTTTCATTTTAAATTCTCCAGTTTAAGGCATTTTTTCTGCGTCTAACATGAACTGCAAATACCAATTGAATTAGGCAAATGTATTTTAATAGGCAATTAATTTGTGAAATTCTTCTTGAAAATGGATTTGCTAATGATACCCCAAAATGACTGTGGCTTATTTTTTTTTTAATTTTTTATCTTGGTTTTATATTTTTGGTATGGACTTTCTATAATAGAAAAGGCTATCAAGGACATATTCTAAAATAAACATTCAACAGGCCCTTTCCTACTCGCACAACCCTACAAAACTAGTTTATATATATCTTTATATTATGTTTTTAGTATGGACATAGTTCTAATATACTCATTTTTCAAGTTAAAATCTAATAATAAATTGACCATCAATTTTGTGTGTGTGTGTTTTTTCGGATCGGTCTAACACATTCTTTTTTCACTTTGCCATAAAAAGTAACTCTTTCAGAATTTGCGGTCAAGGGCATATTCTTAAAATTATCTTCAAATGCATATTTTTTTTTTACCCGTACAAATACATCATAAGAATTTTCCTATCGAAACGTGACGCGAAGTAATAACGATGGAGTGGACATAATAATAAATAAACATCGAAGGAAGCAGTCACAAGTCACGATTATAAGATAAATTAAAACGTTGAAAGCGAATTTGTGCCTTAAAGTAAGGCAATGAAATGTAAAGTATGTCCGATCTTATTTGGCTGACAAAGCGGAGTACTTTTTTGAATAAATTTTGGAGTTTTGGTAAGTAAAGATTTCAAAATTTCTAAATGATTTCTTGAGGCAAGTACACTGCAAAAAAAATCTTTTAATTGGCATGTTTCGTTACATATGTGGTTCCAGTGGTATTATTTTCATATTTGGTCCTTCTAGAATTTTATTTGTATTGAACAATACAGTATTTTCTTACCTTACTTACCCCTTTTTGTCCCAATGACAATTTGGCTGGGCATCACCATTTTTATTTTTAAATTCTGATTGTCTACAGCCATTTATGATATCAAGAAGCACATCATTCAATTCTTCACACGTTATTCTATTAGAAAATATTTGTTATTAATCCCAATATATGTCAGCCCTATTATTTTTTTTTAAATTATGATCAGAAACATGATGATGTCAAATGGCATCACTGGGACTCAAAGGGCTAAAGGAATGTTGTGCCTAAATTTTCTGCCAGAAGAATTAAAGCTTTTTTTTCTGCACGTTATATATTGCTGTCCTGCAATTTCGGTTCATTTCTCAGCGCATAGGGCAAAATATTACCTCAAAAGTTTTTCAACGGCATTAATGTTTGGTAATGCTTTTCATACTTGAAATTTAGTCTACTTAAAGCTGACAAAGTTTAATATATAGCAGGAATTTTTAAAAAAAAATACAAAAGAACTATAACTTTAAAAAATATGAAAGACGAACAAAAACGCTCATTCTGAGACTGAAATCGTAACTACCAATAAAATCGCAGGACGCAAAAATGAAATCAGGATATTTAAATCATTTGAAACGACCTCATTTTACAGAAGAAAAAATCATTTATTTAATGAAAATACTGTTAATTAAAATTTTGATATTGCAATAGTAGCAAAAAACAAATAAAACTAATTAAGCAAATAAAAATATTGTTTATCATGGAATGAAATAAAATTATTTATTTTTTGTACTTCATCTATCTAATCTAAGTGATTTATTATTTGTTTATTTTATGTATATCTGTCTGTTTATTTAACTCTTGATTATAATTTGTTTCGGTCTTTAAATTGTAACTTTTATTATTTACTTAATTTATTATTCATGTTTTATATTTCACTTGCTTTATAAACCAGTCGTGACACGGGTGTACCCTTCATAACCCTTATAGTAGTGTTTTTGTGTAAACTTTTATTTTTTACCAATTGATCCCCTTCTCCACTGGTCCACTCCTTCAGGATATTAAAATCTCCTCCCATTCTGATAAGATAACCGATTATTAGATTTATTATTTTTTGTTGATTGTATCCAGGAGTTAGAGGGCATTTCCCATAGCCTTTTTATTTCCAATAGGCCCGACTTACTTTTATATACACTGCACAAAATTATTATTAGGGGAGCGTATGGCTTAAACCCTTTTACCCCTAATGATTCCATTCGGAATCAGCAGCTTGCGATTTTTTTTCTCACTAGGTTGAGATCGTATTTATTTATCGTAAAGTGATAGAATCATGTCTTTTGAAGAATTAAATAATGTTTGTTTTAATTAAATGAAAATATGAAAAAGGAGGATAAAAGGAGAAAGGTAGGATAAAATAAAATTCAGTCCCAAAATTTTTTGTGAAATAAATTGACCCTAAATTCTTCACGCTTGTATTCTTAGATGTTTATATATTGATTTTACCTTTTTTTTTAACAAAAGGAGTTTTGAAAAAAAATTGTTATAATCTATTCAAAAATTATGATTCCATTTCCCTCCCACTTAAATTTTAGTTAAAAATTAAGATTTTTTCCATATTTTTTAGCATTTCTTTCGGTATGCATAAGGAATCGATTTAACAAATTTTAGAGTTTCAGAATAAAAAATAAAAAGTTGAAACTAAAAGTGTTAACAAAAGTACGCAAAGTGCTCCCCTAATTGTTTTGAGCAGTGTATAAAGAGTTGAAAAGTATTCCCCTAAAATATATGCATTGCAGCATTACTGAATGCTTGTTCAATGTTAATTATAGTGTACTTTATTTACCTTAATGCAAATTTAATCTCCAGTTTGTTTGAATGAATAATAAATTATTCATAAATATTCTTTGCTAATAACTAATATTATATATCTATTATATTCTATATTTAATTAAATTCATAGCTAATTTATTAAAAATGAAAATGCGTTCAAAGTACACACATAAACATAATCTTTAAAACCTTTTGGGGAACATTAAACAGAACATTAATTCGACGAACAAAGAAAAATAATAATTATGAAAATGATATTAAAATCCCCCTTACTAGCTTACAAAACCACGAACCGGCATAATATCATTCTAAGCTTTGCCGCTAAACGATATAGCGCTGCATTTCATCGTTATCGACCCGTGACGTAACAGCGATGGAGTAAAAGCAACACAACAGCCGGTCTGATCCATCTTCTTGTTCTTCCATTCAATTTGCGCATTCGTTTGAATTAAAACTTCTAAAAAATCACAGATTTTGATTCCTAATTTCTCAGTGCGTGTTTTAAGTGTATTTTATTCGAATGTCTCGTTCCAAATTCGGTTTTAGAACGAATTTGGTGACGTTCTATGGCGACCGTCACACGTGGATGAAGTGAAGAGGAAACGAATGGACTTTTCTCGGCAAGAGGAAGAAAGACTGATAGGTAAATATTTTGGGTCGTCTGCTTCAAACCTGTTCGGTTTTGCTTTCGGTTTGGACTGTCTATTGGCTTGCTGATATGGACACAGATTAGATAACAGTATGGTTGTTCAAATATTTATTTACACATTCGTTGCATTCAAATTTTTGAATAGTTTTTTTTTAATTAATAATATTCTTTTAATGGCAAATTTATTTTATAGGTTTCTTGCACTGTTTTTAATGGCGAATTTATTTGTTAGGTTGTTTATATTAGGATTATATATTATTTTATTTAGGTTTATTACGTTTATTTTTTATTAACTGTATAAAAATTACTAATGCATTATTATCTCTTAGAGTTTTATTTTATTTTGTTTGAATTATGAAATTATTTAAAAGTTAAAAGGATCATGTTTGTAAACTATAGGACTCATTTATTTATTTTATTGTTTATTTGTGTTTTTTTCTTTTTTTAATTTATTTAAAGAATTTATCAAAGAAAAATAACTGTGAGAGCATATTTAATTAGTTAATAAATTCATTAATAGACTGATTTTTCCAGATTTTCTTAGAAATTTTTCTTTAAATTTTTATTTTGGGTTGAATAACGTAGAACATAAAAATAAGGTTATTGTAAAATATAAGGTTTGCAGCTAAATATTGATAATCTAAGCTATTGTTTTTTATATTTAAAAAGAACTTAATATATTAATAAGCCTTTTTCATTCCATATTAAACAAGTAAATCTTAACAAAATACTAAAATGGCTTAGATTTATTTTACTTTAAAACTCTCTGAAATTCCTAAAGAAACGAAGTAGGTTTGTTACAGTAACTATCACTTAGAACAGCTCAACACAATATTAATACACTTTAGAAAAAAAATGTAAACACAGCATTTACTTGAAATTTAAACTTGCAAACTCCTAAATGACACAACCTTTGTTATTCATAAACTAAAGGGCAAAGCCCCCTGCTCGCTACCGCTTCGCCAACCCCCGAGAAATGCCACGCAATTCCTCTTTGTTTAATGTTTGCTCAGCAAACAAACATGTAAGGCTAATATGATGATACTGCCAATGCAGGAATGCTCATCTATACAATCTGCATTGAATAAAACATGTTTAGCTTAGCTTCTGCGATTTCTTTCACGTTGGCGACTTCTTTGGCTATCGCTACGACCTCACAGATTCTGTTGAGCGGAAGAATTCCTATTCTCCATCATTGGAAATATCCATTAAGCCGCCGATGCAACATTATGCAAAGCAAAATAACAGTTACTTGTGAAATTTAAATTTACTTTATTCTTAGTTAGGAATATCTATGTTATAATGGCCGGTCTCGATTTGGAGTTTTAAATTTCGTTGCCAAACAGCGAAAATTCACAAATATGCTAAACATTTCACTTTATATTTCATACAACTCGATAAGTATAGCAAACCTGCATTACATTTTCAATTTCACTATAAGTCTGCAATCACTAACCATTCCATTACATTATAGCTGTACCATTATTTACTCAAAATACCAATTTTTATTAAGTACAGTAAATCCTTCGTTATATCGCCCTTGGAATGTAATAAATGGAATTACGTCTCAAAACTCAAACATTTAAAAAGTTTGAGTGCCCTGTAGCCTTAAAAGTAAACAGAAATTATTCGTTCTCAGTGAAAAACGATTTGATTGGTCGATGCGATGTCGTCAAACTCTTAAGATTACTTTCAGCGTTTCTAATTGGCTGAATCCGAGTAAGTCACGTGGTTTTCAAGCGTCCGACAATTACAATTTTATATATTATATAGAGATAAGTATTAATATTTGAATTTGTAAAAAATCCTATGCTTCGAAATATATAGTAAAATAAAATTTTTATTGCTATTTAAATGAATAAAAATTAAATTAATGCTATGCAAATGGGAAGACCCCGTCGACAGCCAGGCCCAGATGTTCGTCCAGAGACGCTAGACGTACGGACAGAATGATGGAAAACAGGGCTTAAATCTAACTGAGCTTTACTTGTTACAGTTACTACTTCAATTAGTGACGAAGTTAGATTTTTTTTTAAAGTAACTGTAACTTAGTTACTTTTAGCGTCAACGAAAAATTTCGTTACTTTTCACGCCGCTTCCACGGATATTTTTGGAACAGTTCGGTTGGTGTTTGAATATTTAAAATGTTAAAACTGATCATCTATTAAGTGATAATAACTCATTAATTAATGACCAAATAATTTTTTGATTTATTAATCAGCTAATATTTTGTTCATTGGCTATTTCAATTACTGACTGTTGTTTGGTTAATTATTTAATTGACTATTTAAATATCGAATTGATAGATTGCTTGGCTGATTGATTGATTCGATAATTTATTGACTGTCGATTTAAATGTCTAACTGATAGACTGATTGTCTGACTGATTTATTGATTGCTGATTGTCAGACTGAATTATTAATTGATATAAAATAACTTTTTAATTGATCAGTTTTTTTATTGATTGTCGATTTCAATGACTGGCTGATTGATTGGTTAGTTAATGTATTGACTGCTTGAACGACTGACTGATTAGTTAATTAATTGATTGACTATTTAAATATCTAATATATGGATTAACTGACTGATTGATTAGTTAATTTATTGATTGAGTATTTAAATGTCCAACTGATTGTCTGACTGCTTTATTGATTGACTAATTAATATATTGACTATTTGAATGACTGACTGATTGGTTAATAAATTGATAGACTATTTAAATATATAATTGATAGATTAACTTAGAGAAAGAGACTGATTGATTGTTTAATTTATTGATTGATTATTTAAAAGTCCAAGTGATTGTCTGAAAAATGTCCAACTGATTGTCTGACTGCTTTATTGATTGACGAATTAATATATTGACTATTTGAATGACTGATTGGTTAATAAATTGATAGACTATATAAATGTATAATTGATAGATTAACTTAGAGAGAGAGACTGATTGTTTAATTTATTGATTGACTATTTAAAAGTCCAACTGATTGTCTGACTGCTTTTTGATTGACGTATTGTCTGACTGCTTTATTTATTGAGTAATTAAATGTCTGACTGCTTTTTTTAGTGACTATTTAAATGTTTAACTCATAGACTGATTGTCTGACTGACTTATGGATTGACTATTTAAATGTCAAACTGTTTGATTGACCGATTGATTGACGCGTTGCAGGTGCCATTATGGACTCCCCTTCCCTAGACGAGTCCCAGGAACTGGGTCTCTTCAAGGTGTGGCTGCTCATCTCGCAGCTATTGGGTGTGGTGTGCATCGCCCTGGTGTCGGCTTGGTGCGGGAAGTACCTAGGGGGCTTCGCTTGGCAGGAGGATCCCAAACACCAGTTCAACCACCACCCCTTTTTCATGGTACTGGGACTGGTGTTCTGCTACGGAAATGGTACGTGGGGCTCGAGACCAATGTTATCTTCATTTTTTTTTTTAATTTAAATTTTTTTCTTTATTATTTTCATTTTTTATCGTTTGCTCAATTCCTATTGAACAGCTCCGCAGTCCCTTGGAATATTCACTCTTGTCACTTGTGCTATTAAAACCTCTAAAAAAACTCACTCTATCCTTTATCATAATAACTACGCAATTACCTTCCGACCTCTTCGTGGTCCTTTGCCAGGTGTACAAAAGCTGCTATGATTCCTAAAAAAAAAAAAAAAAGGCATGGTTTGAAAGCTCAGAGACATCCTGGGAGCGGGGATGGTGCATTTTTCATATTATAATTATTATGGCTGATAAATGCCCAATGCTGCTAACACATAAAATGAAAACGAACAAATCAATATGAATTTAATTGCGTTCTGACTAGTGACTTCTGAGCTGTTACAAGCGTTAGTAAACAGAGAGCGAAGTCTAATCTCTGTTTTCCTCCCTGGTGCAGCCCTCCTGGTGTACCGCGTGTTCCGCAACCAGCGCAAGAGGTCCCTGAAGCTGCTGCACTTCGGCCTGCACTCGGCGGCCCTGGTCTTCTGCATCGTGGCCCTGAAGGCGGTCTTCGACTCGCACAACCTCGCCAAGGACCCCATCCCCAACCTCTACTCGCTGCACTCGTGGCTGGGGCTCACGACAGTCATCCTATTCGCACTGCAGGTAATGGCTTCGACTTCCTAAATCCTAGGATTGTAACGTTTGTAGGATTGTAACGTAATTTTTCGGACTCATTAAAAAAAAGCTGTCTTCAATATCAACTTTCTAATGAGGGTGTTTCAGTGTGCCTGTTTCTGTCATTTAACCCTTTAACCTCGAAACCGGCCCAGGACGGCTCTTCCAGCAAACATCGGGAAGGCCGGTTTCGGCCGTTTCGTTTCACAAATAGGGGTGTTGGGTATGTTAAAAATTAAGCGTGCTGTGGAAAAAAAAAGTATCCACTGGTGATCATTTTGGTCGTTAGTCATCCTATACAATCGGACCTTTTTGACTTTGTATAAAAATAACATTCTGAGTTAATTGCATGACACAAAATTTGCATAAGGGGCCGTCTTCATATTAAAAATGTTACTAACTTTAAAATTTCCTATAGCAACACCCCTTTTTGAGTCCATTTTTCTAATCTATGACGTATTTTAATACGAAATGCCAAATTTTGTTAGTTTTTAAGCATTATTAGGGGAGTTAGAGACGTGCAAAGTTTAGGTGCCATAATGTTAAATGAGTTGCACATTAAAAACTATCCCAATCTATAAATAATTAAGATAATGAAACGAATTTTTTACTGAAAAGAAATTATAACAACCCAAACAAAATGCATTCAATATTGGGGTATTTAAAACAATTTTTATATTTTAAAATAATTATTATTTTAATTTTTTTAAAAATTATGAATAGAAACCCCTTAATATTTTTACAGAAATATATTTAAGACAGGAAGTTTAAGCGAAATCCCAATTTTTAATTTCTTTTATTCATAATTTGCTGAGTAAATCACAAAATACTTTTTAATTGCGCTTCAGGGGACTGTGTATAAGATCAAATATGAACTTGATAAACAAATACGGCTTTGGAAAGGAAGATAAACATCATTAAACCAACAACCTTGAGATGGTCCCCCATAGGACATCAAGTGATTCGATGGAATAACTCGTTAAATATTCATCAAAATGTAACAAAAACTAAGATTTAGGGGTTTTCGAGGATGCTTAACATTTCTAAATAATCAAATATGGGTGTTACTATTGGAAATTTCAAAGTTGTTAACATTTTTAATATGAAGACCTCCCCTTATGTAAATTTTATTTCATGCAATCAACTTAGAATGTCATTTATTCACAAAGTCAAAAAGGTCCGATTCCATGGGATGACTAACGGCCGAAATAATCACTTGGGTATTTTTTGATGCAGGACGATTCCATTTCGCTTTTTTCCTGCCTAGAAAAACTCGTATTTCGGGGATAAGAAATTCCCCTACCTTGTGAGGTTAAAGGGTTAAAAAGGAGAAAAAGTACACTATAAAAAGATCCGGTAAATATTCTGGTTTTGACTGTCATCAAAAGTCTCGTCCAAATACTCATAAATTGATATTTTGCTCGTTGCCCATAATATTATTTTGTAGCCCGTATACTATCTGCCTATCATGTTACAAACAGTTAGGGTAGACTGACCAGTGATTGAACAGGCCCCAGTGAATGAACATTTGGTAAATATAATTAAAAAAATAAGGATTGAAAATCATTCCACGATATGGATTGGCAACACTGACTTCCTCCCATGTAGTAGGAAGCTATCTGACAATCTGACATATGGTTGGTTGTCCTGGTCATTATATTCTGATGTTCATTCACTGGCGAACGCAGCGTCATAGACGTTCATTCACTGGTTAGTCTACCCTACCGCAGAATAGTATTGTACCCTAGAAGTAGGTTATTTTCCAAGCACAAATTCGTTTATATTTTGACTCTGTTTAGAACAGGGCCTACTCAACAATTTGGGATGTTCTGAATTCGGTTGTTGAGACTTATTTTATGTATTTTTAAATGCTTATATATCTGTTACTCTACCCGAAGACCAGCCTTCAGGCTGGCTCTGAAAGCGGTCTACGACTCGCACAACCTCGCCAAGTCACACCCCACGCCCAACCTCTACTCGATGCTCGCGCTCACGACTGTCATCCTATTCGCACTGTATGCAGAAGCGTAGCGTGCCTTGGCGGGGCCCTGTATAAAAATTTGTTTGGGGGCCCTTAGGAAGGGTAAAGATTTCGCACCAAGGAAAAAAAAATCTATAAAATTGAAAGAAATATTTGGGCAGTTTTACCATAATTTTTGATTTCAGGTATAAATTTTTTTTTGAAATTTATTTTTTCAAAATCACTTTAAATGTTTGTCAAAAGGTTTATAAGGGTTCTATAAAAACGAAAAAAAAAAGTTCAGCAAAGCTCATTTGTAAAAAACAAAAAATAATAACAAGGGATGGCTGTTTTTTAAAAACACCGATGCTAAGGAAACTGGTTTAAACTGGCCTTACGAAAATAACTGTTTTTCAATGAAACCGAAAACACCGATGCTAGAGAAACCGGTTAAAACTGGTCTTACGAAAGTAACTGTTTTTCAATGAAACTGAAATCACAAAAAAACGGTTAGTCTTAAAACTGGTTTCGGTTTTCCATCCCTAGATTTTTACGACGGTAATTACCGGGAAGTCAGGAACGGAAGGTAAGGACATTCACGTTTTTTTTTATGTTGAAACTAACTCCAGTTTAATAAAAATGGATCTTTTTACTTCTTGTACTTGTACTCCACTTAAACATATTTATAGTAAAAAAATCAATTATCAAGCAAAAATTAGCCTTATCTGGGAGACTGTAAGGAAAGCAATAAAGCCTCGCAGTCAATTTTACTGAGTTTTTTTTTTAAATGTTGTGCTGATTGGTGAATTTTAGCAAAAATATGTGGCTACTAACTGAAATGTGGATTTTCTGCAATGCAGTTTTCATGGTTGAAGAATCACTGTAGCTCAATCCAGTGCCTCTCTTCACCACTTTAGGAATGAGGTCAGTGAATGTACCAAAACCCAGGGACATAGTTAGGAGACCAGAGAAACACATAATAAATATTAAAAGCCAAAATTGAATGGAATTAATTTGTTAAGCTACAGTATTAGTTCAATTTAAAATATAAATGAATGTAATTTTTAGCTCAAAAATATGTTGGCTTGAGCCCTAAACTAAAAAAAAAAAAATTGACATTTGGGACACACTACGGTAAGGATTTTTCTGCATTGTTCTGTGTTCTCAAATTTTTTTGAAGTTTCTTTGCTTTAAAATTCCATTTTGCAATTATATAAGGACCAGTCTTTTAGTACAATAAGAAATTTTTTAAAGAAATATTAATTTTTTTAAGGTTATTCCCAAGGGAAATAAAATTAAAAATTATGGTAGAATTGCCCAGTTATTCATCATAATTATGTATCTGTCACTTTTTCTAAAATTAAATTCACACTCTCCTCGCCTTTTTTTCGGAAAATTCATTTATTAAATCATTTATATATATATAGATGATGATGACTTTAGTTTTTCGAAAGTTTCTAGCTCTATGGACAACATATAGTGACAGATCTGACAGGCATTCCTGTCCCATCGAAATTCTTAGGTAATTTTTTTATCAGTTTCAATTCTGAAAAACTTCTTCAAGCAGTTGTGGTTGTAACTGGAAGCGTCAAGAATAAAAAGCATGCTGTTATTACCTCGGGAAAACTGCATGAAAGACTATTGCATTTTATCAGCAATAATTCAAAGAGTTTCTTAATGGAATGAATTTTTTGAATTTCAGATTTTATGCATGTTTTTAGAGCCTTTAATTGATCATAAGTTTAACTGAGATGTCTTTACAGTAAAAAGCCGACAGTTTTGTGCTCCTGAAGCGTTTAATATCTCTTCATTTGAAGGAGACAAGAGTTTCTCCGGTTTAGTTGTAATATTTTGAACCTACTACTCAGGTCGCAAAAGCTCTGAAATCTTTGTTCCCGCGTATATCTATGTTCCCACAGCCCGCAATAGCCGATGTAGGGTGTTGACAACGTTTGAACGCACGCTTTACGCGGGAAACAAATAAATTGCTTTTTTTTTTACTTTTGCCATTTGTGAAAAAAAATTTGGGAAGTTTTTATTAATTTTTGATTACGCATGTAGGGGGCCCCCGTGGCCCGGGGGCCCCGTATAATTGATACGGCTGATACGGCGGTAGCTACGCCCCTGACTGTATGTAAATAGCTTTTGTTTCCTAAAGCTTAGGTTTCATTAGAAGCGATCAACCGTCACGTGCACATTATGATCACAGAAAGATTAACGAACAGCGATCGAGTATTTGTCGCGATTATAACTACTGTCGAGTAGCTCGGGCCACCTAGATTAGAAGGCCGAAGAACTAAGCAACACAACGTCACACTAGTGGACCAATTTCGAATTGTTGACCAATAACGTCGTATCTCAAGATGACGTAGCATCTTGATTCATCTTATCTTGAAAATTTATTCAAATACAAGATCTACTCACGAATGATCATTGGTCAAAACCACAGAATCGGTCCACTGATATGACGTCAAGCATTTAGTTCGCCGGTCTTCTAATCTAGGTGGAATTGCTCGGGCTCACGGCAGTCATCCTATTCGCTCTGCAGGTAAAAGCTTTGGTTTCCTATAAATCTTAAAGTAGAACTTATTGACCGTCTCACTCTCGTTAAGTCAGGGAAAGATCAACATATAGTGTTGATAGATATTTTTGCAAAGCAGAGTGTCGATCCTTAGTGATCCAGAGTGTCAAGCCTGAAAATATGTGTCCACTTTTTAACGCACGTGACTAACTCTACAGAAAGAGTAGTTTTAACTAGAACTAGCCCAAAGTAAAGATTCAACAAATCTAAAGAATTACGCAACAGATCGTCACGAAATTCATCGGCACAAAAATTCATCTCATCTCCTCAACAAACACAGACTAAGAATTTTTCGAATCAGACCATTCCTTCTATCGGTTTCGAACGTTTTTATGTGTCCCTTTATGGAAAAATACGCCACTTCCGCTCAAATCCGATTATTTTTTCCCTTTCGTGATAGCATTGGGCAGAAAAATTTAAATTAATCTTTTTAGAAAACACTTGAAATTGAAAATGTTTAATTTATTTTCAGCAACTAAATTAATAATTGGAAAAAGTAATTGATATGTTTCAAGCGACGTAACCAGTCTCCATTCTATTATTTTTTTGTGCCCATATGATTTTAATTATGAATTTTTTAAAAGCTTAGTTGAGCTTATACTGAACTATGTTGTTTTTTGAAGGCCATCGCACTAGAGTTGCATATTAGGGTTTTATGTCTTCCTTTTTTCGGAAAATACTTTGCCAAGTTATTACAAAAAAAAGCGCGCCAAATGAGCATTTTTTTTTATTAGCTGGTTGGTTGTGCGATGGTTCTTGCGCCAGAGCTGAATGTGTGTGCTTTTAGCTTTATATTTTCCTCGCCAAATTTTTCAAACACGTCAAATGAGCTAAAAATTCTTTTATTCAAGAAATTACTATGACATCTGTTAATTTTGTAGTATTTTTTGAATTTATGATGCAATATAAGTAACGGGATTCTGTACTTTATAACGAACGGGAAAAGTAACATCTACGTATAACAGATTAAATGGTAGTATGGAAAAAAAAAACTTGGATCGATTTGGTATTTCTTTTATTCTAACCCGTGCAACACCGGATACATCAGCTAGTTTTTAACTTAAAAGTTTTCTGAATCAGAATCTTCCTTTAAATGGCCTCATAGAACCGACTTTATCTTCTTCCTAACTTTCTTTTTCATTTTTAATTTCTTTTTTTCCCTTAATGATGAAAGGAAGTATTATGTAACAATCTGAGCAACAAATTTTTTGGACTCATTAAAAAAGATGTCTTCATATGGGGTTTTTAATGAGGATGTTTCAGTGTATCTGTTTCGGTCAACTAAATATTTAAAGGGAAAAAATTTCACTTTAAACAATCCGGTAAATGTGGCAAGTTTTTACTGCCAACAGTAGTCAAATCAAATACCCATAAATTAATGTTTTGCCCTTTTCTCGTAAAATTATATAAAATAGCCCGTAAATTAACTGCCCATCATATTGCAAAAGTGATCGTAATATAATATTGTACCCAAATTTGTTTTTATTTTGTCTGAGTTTAGAACCCAGACCCTTCTGAACAAGGGGGACGTTTTGAAAATTTGGCAATAAGACTTAATTTTTATGTATAAAGAGCTTCGTGGAAGAACGTGATTTATGCCATTTTTCAAAAAAGTTGAGATTTTTTTTTTGTGTTAATGAACGTGTTATTCCCTCCTTTAAAAATAGCAAGGTTCCCTTTTTTCATAAACTTTAAGTGCATTTTTCACCTTTTGTAAGTTGCGCTTTCAATGTATCGAAGTGCAAACGAAACATTTTTAAGCTCATTTTCTCGTTTTCATCTTTTTATCACTTTCCAAGTTCTTCCACTTAGTTCTTCATATTTAACATGAACCTGGTGTTTCCTTACAATGTTTTTGACAAGATGGACATTATATATATGAAGTTGGGACTCAGTACACTGCAGGGCATATTTTAAGGAAATTTGACTGTGTGGGCAATTCTAACTTCCTCGGGGGGGGGGGGGGGGGGGGGGGGATTGAAAATGTGCAGCTTTGTTAGTTGAATAATCGTCAAAAAAGAGTTGGGGTGTGTGAAAATTGGAATTGCAGAAATTATTGCTGACAGTCGGTGTGTTCGATAGGACGGTAGGAATAAGGAACGTAAACTCGTGACTTTTTGAGCTACTTTAATTTCATTCATCACAACCATATTCAAATAACATTGTAGTTAAAAAAAAAAGATTTCGTATAAAAACCTCTCGTTGTAGAGTTCAGTTTATGGTTTTCTTTCTATTCGGTTTTTATTTTAAAGAAATTTTATGACGGATGGCCTCGGGTTGAAATAGTCCGTCGGGCACCCATTTAGAGCAACATTCAATATTTTGTTTATTGTTGCAAGTTTCTTTCCGGCACTATTGGTCCGATTTGACTATATTATAACTGGAAACTACCCGCTCCACCTCCACCTGCATTGAATAGGAAGTTGCCACGATAAGTGTTTCAAGCAACTTTCTCAGTGGCCCTTTGGATGCGAAGAACATTTTCTTTACTCTTGTGGAATTGTAGGAAAGAATGTTCGAATTCGCTGGGAGAGTGGGAATTTGATCAATGAGTGACCAGATTTCACATATCGAATCCGCAAATTCAGAAACTTCATTCGGAGACAGGTTGATAAGTAAATTTCTCCGACGGAGATTATTTCTGCCGTTGATCCTAAAACGCATAAAGCTTTGGCAGTTTTTAAAGTTGCCAAAGCTTTATGCGGAAGTTTTTAAAGTTTCGGCCTGTTCGTCATTAACTTTATCTTAAGAACATTTATTAGTGATAGGACAATTTCTTGTATTGATTCAAAATGTTGTGACTTTAGAATTGTGCTTTTTTTTTTACGTTTACTACCTTCTTTTCTGGTCGTCTTCCTATTCTTCTCGCAAGCCTTGAAACCACCGGGATAAGGCACATTTATCATTAACTCCAGTTTAGTTATGGTAATATTCAAAACTCTGATGATGTCTGATAGAATAATATTTCTTTTTTGAAAATTTTCTGCATGGGAGGCTTTGAGATATGCGGAAAATGTCGCCCATGACTAAAGTTGAAATTGTAAATAACTCTCTTCCCACATGTTTAACATCCCTTTTGCAATATGCTTGTCTTTCTTGTCCACTTCCGAGTCAGACATGATATTCTGCCACTGTTTCCGACAGTAAGGCAAGTATTTGATGACTACTTGAATTTCATTTCTGATATGTTCAGCAAAACGGACTTCATTGTGGCGGGGAAAAGCTCTATACTATGAAAAAATAATCGCAAGCGATTTTGTATATCTTGTCGATTTTCGGTAATAGTTCAAAATACCGCTGAGATTTGCTCTTCATGGTGTGAGTTCAGGGACTGACGACACTACATTTTCAAATGCTAAATCGCTTCTGTGTTCATGTACCACACTGTTACTTATTTATTATCTAGTTCATCTTTGAGTAACTGTTATAAACCTGCCTTGTGGAAAGTATTCGCCGATTCCATCCGTCGTGATAGAAACAAGCTTTGCGACATCAATGCCAAGGATAGTAGGAAAGAAAGATAACCCCCTGGTTGTTTCACTCTTTTGCTTGTGGGAAGGGCTTGGGATCCCGCTTCCAAGTGACATTTCCTTTACAGAAAAATATTTTTTTTTATAGAAACACATAACCGCTGGAAAAATTAGGAAAATGTTTGTGGGCAATTTTATTTGACTGTGGGGGCAATTTATTTGACTGGTTGGGCAATTGCCCAAAAAAATCCCCTTAAAATATGCCCTGGTACACTGATGCTTAGATGAAAGATAGTTTATTACGGCTGCTCTAGCCGGCAGGTGGCAAACGCAAGACTTTCTCTGCCTGCGTCTGCTCTCGAAGTGTGGGTGGTTACAAGGGGGGTGTTACAAAGGTTCGGGGTTATGTTGGGGTTGCTAGCATCAGTGCCCTCTGCTGGTGTCTAGGGGGTTTAGAGTTGGGGTTACATGGGTTAAGTTAATCCTACATATATATATATATATATATTTAAAAATAAGTATTACTCCTGATTTTGCTTCACTCCACAGTACGTGTGCGGGTTCGTGGCGTTCCTCTTCCCGGGCCTGACCAAACTGTGGCGCACCAAGTACCTTCCCCTGCACGTCTTCTTCGGGCTGGCCATCTTCGTGATGGTGGTGGCGGCGGCACTCATGGGCATCACCGAGAAACTCGCATTCGCAGGGTCAGTATATAAAACACGGAGTCCTATTATACAGGGTGAGGCAAACAAAACCGGCCCCGTTCTAGAGATGGGATTACGTTGAAATGCTTGGCGAGAAAAACTCTTGAAGCCGCCTGAAACCTGCTTTTGCATTGGTTGGATCGGATTCGCTTCACATTAGAGCTACTCATAGACTAGTGGCGAGTTCAGATCTTAGTTCGTATTGTATGATGACGTCCCATAATGCAAATTTTGTGTCTTGCAATCAATTTAGAATGTTTTGTATTACCAAAAACACAAAGGTCCGATTCTCTAGGATAAATAACAACCGAAACAATCAAATAATCACTAACTCTTGATCAGCTTTACAAACCTTTTTGTATTTCATTTCAACTAGCTTCTAAAAGCGTAGCGTAGTTGCTGGCAAATAAGTCGCCAAGCGTTTGTTTGGGCCTAATATTGAAGCGATCCATAGCTTCAGGAAGCAAATCTGTTTTTGTATTAGTTTTAGACTTGGCAACATTTCTGTCGTATTCTTATCTCCACCTCGGGGCCGGTTTTGTTTGCCTCACCCTGTATTTGAAGAGTCCAGAGGGAAGAACCCCTTGATTGCATAGGCATCTTCCCGCCATCAGATCTGCTTGACAGACGATGGCGACAGGAAACCGGTTGCCCTCTTGCTTCTTCTCTCACGGTACCAGCATGGGACTCGTACTGGCTTGAATCAGGGCTGCCATGAAAGAAGAACCAAGTAAAGAACCGGTTTTCTTACTCCAGTTTGGGTGATGACTCGCTATCGTCGCCAAAGTGGCCTGATGCTGGCAGATTCCTAAGCAATGAAGGTTTTTCCCCCCATGTACTCTGCAATTATATTTCTGACTCTAAAGTATTATAGTGTCTTGTAACAAAATGAAATTGTTTAAATGTAATTCGCTATTATATACGGCCTTATTGTTTGCATTTATAGCACAAAAATGTGTATTTTTAGAGCTTAAGGCGTGTCTCTAAATAACTATTAAAAAAATAATTTTTTAAGAAATTTCTTTGCAAAACATACTTTTTGGCATATTTGTATGAAAAATATGTTTAGATTAAAAAATATATATAAGAATATACATGTAGTATTTTGCACGGGTCCAAGTGGTTAAAACACTCACGAGATCGATCTTAGCAAGTTAACTGTCTCTGTAAAACGATATTTTCCTTGGATATTCGATAGTTGCAGGGAAAATCCTATTTGTAAAAGAAACTCTGCTCTTGAAGAAAGAAATTCGCCTAAAACTTTCTCTTTCGTGACCTATTGTTTTCAGGAAGATGGCAATTTCCTTCAAACTAAATTCTTTCAAATGTTTTAAAAGCTGCAATCGAAACAATCGCTGCAATCGCATTGCTACAGTATAAAGTCGAAATTCAAAATAGTTTTGAGTTACATCGCTTTACAGCTTGTCTTTTTTCTGAAAGTGATCCAAGTAGTGAAAAAAACAAGAGGAAGAGGTATTTTTTTCTCTTCAGCTTTTCTTGTAAGCCGTTTCCTCGTAATTTAATCTCGGAACATCGGTAGTTCTACTTTAATCATGGATACATTATAAACTGAGGCCAGTGGCCTAGTGGTAGTGCTTTGCATTGCCACGCCACAGGTCCGGGGATCGAATCCCGGACTGGGCGAGGTTGACCCAGCCTTTCATCCCTTGGGTGGGTCGATAAATTGGGAACCAAGCATGCTTGGAAATTGAACACTGCGGGTTCCGCGTGAGGCTGACCACCTTACCGGGACATCTGCCTAGCACCCCAGAGCCCAAGGTCACGAAAGCTAAAAAGGGCACTGTAGGCCTTGGCCCAGTAATGGGCTGTTGTCCCGGGGAGTTTAGTTTTTTTTTAACATTATAAACTATGATCTTCGCTGTGCAGATGGAGCTTTTCATATTACCTGTTGGATTAAAGATTTTTTTATTTTAACCCTTTCAGTCCCAGTGATGCCATTTGGCATCATCACTTTCAATATTTTTTTCAAAATGTTTATTATCTGCTATGACATCCAAACACACATCATTCGATTCTTCACTCTTTGTTCTATCAGACAATATTTTTCATTAATCTCAATAGAAGTCAGAACTACTATTTTTTTTACTTAGAAAATAGTGAACAAGCGTTTCTCCTTATTTTTTATAAGTTCACTTCAGTTCCATATATTTAAAACACAATTTAAACTATTTCGGTTAAAATAATTACTAAATTTTTTTTAATAATATGGTCAGATACCTTAAAATATACAACTCAAAGTGGTTTTAGGTAATATATATATTTTTTATTTTGTTGTTTTCCACAGTTAAAGAATTTTGGCATTGTTTCAAAAACCATATAAAAAATTTAAATGGATTTTTTTTCCTTATGGAATTCGTATATTTGACCTAAAATAAGCTTATTTTGTGAATATCAGATGTTTCTGTAGTGTAGTAAATTTTTGGGACTGAAAGGGTTAAACTAAGTACAAAACTGCACGCGGGCAAGAGGTTTGCCCAGATTGTATAACATTATGGGCATTACGCTATCGGCTGAGATCGAGCACCCATTGACCACGGATCAGATATCAGTTGCCCACAATGCTCTCTTAGAGACTGAAAGTGATGAAGCCAAACTGTGTCTAGGTTTGACGTCAGATACGATGTCTCTATAGAGTTGCTTGGGGTGCCAGCTCGGGCGGGTGACTTGATCGCTGTTTTAAATGGACAATTCGAACAGGGCGGAGCGTGGTGTGTTTGTGTGACAGAAGACAGTGTTCGACGTATCTGTGGCGTCACTGCAGTGTGATCGTTCTATTTTAGACCAATTTTCTGCAGGGTGGTTTGTTTGGGGAATTTAACCCTCTAATGCATACTGTTAACGTTTGGTAACAAGTAATATAATCCACTTTATCCTATTAAATTAGAGCTCCTATAAGACAAATCTGTGTTTTTTTCATCTATTACATTTCATTTTAAAGTTTTAGTTACTAATAATCCTCATAGATGATAGTAGTAAAAGTGTATTCAAAATTAAAGAGTGAGGTTATTAACTTTTGTAAAATTACGTTTTTGGCAGTATTCAAAGAATAATAATATTAGTACTAAATACTAATAATTGTTTTGAACAATTAATCATAGTTAAGGGTTATTTTGGAATTTTTTAGTAGTTTTCTAGTCATTATTATCAAAATTGGAATTTTGCAGTTGGTTTTTGTCAAATGGAAAATTTTTTAAAAATTGAAATTATTTATTCTAATGCAGTTAATTTTTTTTAGTATTTTTCTCATAATGTGTGAGTATTAAAGATACATGTATATTTTTTGGGATGAAAATAAAAATTCATGCATTAGAGGGTTAAGGGGGCAGTATACATTGGAACTTTTTTTTTTTAATTATCAAGCTAACCCAATAAAATTTTACACTCATTAGTAGCCCATAAAAACTAACATATTTGAAGTAAAAAAAATTATAATTAAATAAAATTTAATTAATTAGTTAATATTTAATTAAATTAATAGTGTTTCAGGCCACCGATGATAACTCAAATTCTTATTTAGGTAGAACATTAATTTTGGTTTTAAATTAAAGAAAAGATTGCAATATATAAAACATACTAGAATTATATTTGTAACTTATATACTTTAAAAGTTGTAGAATATGTTTTGAAAGTTAACTCAAATTTAAAAAAATTGTACATGAAAATCAAGTTTACAGTTCAACTACAAATTTAATATCTTACCCAAACACAAAATTCTAGTTCAGTTTTGTCCCTGTATTATACTCTTTAATTTAAAACCAAAATATTTGAAATCGGTTAATTTAAACTACAGCTATCACCGGCAACGTTAAGTCTCACATGGGAAAAAATCAGTTCTTCACAAATCCTGTTCAAAGTTTGAAATGACATTTTTGACAACAAAAAGTAACTTACCGGCAACAAAAGAGTCTACGTTTTTATTAGGCATCAAACCCATTGCCAGGTTCATAGGTAGGACCTTCAGCTTTGGTATTTTTGTCCTCTTGAGTTTTTTTCTGTCCCCTAAGGTACTTTCGTCGAGTTTTGGCTGCAGGTGTTGATTTTCGCGCACTACCTTCAATACGTTGATAGTCTGTTTTTTGTACTCCTTCTACCATAAAGTGTCCAGGTACGATTCCCATCCTCCTCATAACTTCTAGTTGAGGCTCGGCACCAGCATTAAAGTGTATAATAGCATCGTAAGTTGACAATTTGATAACGTCGAGTCCTGCATAAGTTGTCTTCGGACACCGCTTCCAGATTAGTGCATGCAAACTCTCGTTACAGTTCTGCGTTTTGCCATGCAGACACTTTTCCAGCATATCGGGAGCTGTTAGGCGAGTGTAGATGGGCTTTACTAACTTCATGATGGTGAGTGGCAGTCCATCGCGGTGTTTATACAGTTTCTTAGTAGCCTTTGCACGCTGGTAGGAGCACCAACTATCCTCTCCTTTAGGGCATTTAGTATGTAAGGGATGGGTGTCTTGAGCACACAGATGGTAAAATGAACTCCATATTGCTTTCGACATGCTTGCAACTGACTGAGTATTGCTACGTAGGGCGATTCCGAAATAGTTCTGCATTTTGTTGATAAGCCGATTGGTTAGTTGCCCTTGACCACCGATGCCTTTATTTCCTTTCTTTAATTTGCGCAGGGCTGTGCCGAGTCTTTTCTGATAATGTCCGATGCACTCCTTCTTTATGATGTCGATATCAGGGTACGGGTTTAGTTCTTTAACTGTTGCGTAGCTCTTGCTATCACCGTCACCATAGAACTCGGCATATACCAGGCCACGTTTTTTCTGAGACCTGAGGAAGATCCTCCCGGCACCGACTGCTTCCATAGCTGTTGAAGAACCGGTATAATTAATGGAGCAATTGTGATTGGCAATTATGGAGGCGTATTTAAGGTCTGCTTTCTCAATGGTCCCCCATTTACGGCAACCAACGCATTCCTTGGAAAGTACCTCCACGTCCAGTGCTTCTCCCGTGTCGATTGAAAGCGTTGTGACGACTCCATTCAATGACGAATATCCTCGGCGCTGCCAAGTCCCATCCACAGAGACGCCACATTCTGAACTGTCGAGCTTCTTGTGGACCCTGAGAGCTGCTCCCATCATTATTTCTTCCCCTAATGGCTCAACAACTTGGAGAAGAGATTTGTTGTGGGCATTGAAGGCCGATTTATTAGGCGGCGGAGGCAAGTTCATGGCGGATAGGAAAGTAGACGCACCCTCATAACCGCATCCAATTTGCCTCATAGCATAAACCAGGCGGCGATTAACTTCAAAAACTTTATCAATCCTCTTGGATGTGTGTTGCCCTTCACTGGTGTATCCACATGAAGTACAGGTGACAGACAGTTCTAGTGAACAGCCCATCCTTCTTGTTGGGTCACTGTTTACACACAGGCTGGACATGCAGCATGATGGGCAGTGTAGATTCGAAATCAAGGCATTTAGACAAGTTATGTCCATAATGAAACAGAATCCAGTAGCATCTGTTGGCTTGATGGCATTGGGAATATTATTTACTTTCACGAACGAAGCAGTATCCACTTTGTCTGATGAAACTTCCACTTCAACAGCAATATCTTCATCGCCAGCATCAACTTTTTCTTCCACTGCAATTTCGTCTTCAACAGCCGATGCTTCTTTCTTCGTGTATCTGTTTCCGTGGAATTGACGTTTTTTATTAAAATCCGTTCTTTTAGCACGACCCATTGCAGTTGAAATAAATTAAACAATAGCTAAAATCTTTCAAAAAAAACTTGCGGAATAAATTCAGCACATGTGTTTTGAAAATTTAAAAGCTAAACAAAATAAGTTTACCCAGTTAAAGTCACAGTTATTCCTTGTTGCTGTTCAGTTGTATAATATAATTAGCAGTTAAAATATTGTTAAACAATATAAAACTTAATTAGATTCTTATAAATACCTAACAAGTTTCAAAATGTTTTGAAACCAAAACTAAATTTTTTCGCCTCAACTCGTACAAAAACTGCTCTATCTAAAAAAGTATTGCGAATTTCATTAGAAAGTGGGTACCATTTTAAAGCTAATAAATTGAGGAATATTTTGAATGAATAAAAAAAAATTCGTGTTTTTGAAGAAATTCTTGATTTCCAATGTGTACTGCTACCTTAAGACAACGGTTGCCCTAAATGCGACGTCACTTTGGCGTGGCCTTTCCAGTTGTCCATTATATGCCCCGCCCCGTTTCAAATATTTCTCATGTAACTCTAGTGCGACGTAACGACGTTTATTCAACCAAACAACAACAACAAACAATAAAAATGCACACTTTATCCTTACCGTGATTCATCTTAAACCTCATGAGAGTATTCACGAAGGAAACACCCTACAATATTGACGCAAATAGTTTTTTGTTGATACAAATATTATAAGTTTCTACGAGTCTGAAGCCCGCCTTGTTCAGAAAAATACTCAACACAAACTTACAATCGACGACTCGGAGCTCTATACCAACAGATAAACTATTTGCGCCAATAATATATGTTGTTTCCTTCGTGACCACTCACGGTACATGTTTCATGTGCAAAATTAAAGATATTTTTTTAAATACCAAAACCCTAAACCTGATATTATATTTTTTTTAGGGACTACTTTAAATCTCCCCCAACGGCCGTGCTGGGAAACCTACTGGGGGTCTGCTTGGTCGCTTTCGGCCTGATGATCGTGTATCTGGTCGCCAACCCCACCTACCGCAGGCGGATGCTGCCGGAAGAGGTGCAGCTCCAGCTGGAGCAGTCCAGTTCAACCAACTGATGACTTCTGCTGCGAGAGTGTCTTTTCGACAGAAGTTGCTGCTGAATCTCAATCAGTCTCTGCTAAGAGTCACTCCATATTGGCTTGTACTTATGCGTAGAATGAAACTATAGTATGGGGAACATTCATGTGTCGTCACGCAGTTTGTTATGCATCAGCTCTTAACCCACGTGCTATGTTATCCTATACAGCTATCGAAACACGTGCTTATGTTTTCCTACTGCTCAAACCTGTCTGACTGCTTTTTTCCCCACAGTGATTGGGAATTGAAGCTCAGGTGGATATGGCGTGAATGTCCCCCATTCTGGCGATTTGGCGAATTTTTCATCTTTCACTACATGAGGCAATATATAGCCAATTATTTGTCCTCTAGGAAAAAAAGACTCTTCGCCGTGCGTCTACCAGTAGAATAACCTCGGGTACACGCTGGTTGTCATAGCAAGTTGTCGAGGTTCGGGTTGTCGGCGACAAGGTTGTCAAGTTTCTACGCTAGTCCAGCCAATATATAGTGACTCTTTTCTCTGGAGGGTGTGCCTTGGGGATGGTCGTTCATCTTGGAGGTCCTTCGTATAGTGCCAAGACCAAACTGGAAAGAGTATCAAGGACAACAAGCGGTTTTGTGACTACAGCGAATGGACGGACTACACCTTTGGAGACGCCACTCGAATGAAACGGTTAAAATGGTTATCAATTGGGCGAAGTTTTGTTTAATCCTTTGGTTTATATATTTGGGAATGTTTTTCTATTGGGTGCTATTGCCAAAGATGGGGAGAGACTGTATCAAATTAAATGGAGGGGGGGGGGGGATATGATATGCATCAAAAATTTGGCTTTGTTTCAAAATCAGACACTAAAAAGAATTGGATGGTATCGGTTTACTTTAACATTCTATTTCAATGCTAAGATACTAAAAAATTAAAAAAAAAAAGCTGTTAGCAAACTCTACACTTGAAATTAAGCGACAATTAAACAAATTCATACTCTTCTCGGATGGGGGGGGGGGGGGGGGGGGATTCATGAATGTACTGCATTAACACTCAACAAATCTGCACACACTACTTTAAACTCGACTCGAAAAATGCGATTTGCATTTTAGCCCGTATTATTATTTTCTTTATTTGTCAGAAAGACAAATCTGTCCTTAAAGGGGGAATGGGCACGCTGAACCTTGGGTCTCCAAAGCAAAGTGCATCAGTGTTAATCCTATGGAGAAAAAATATTTTATCTGCCACATTTCTCCGGCTGTATGGAATATTTTTACAAGCTAATTTTTTATGTGATACATTTATCACATAAAAAAATCTGAAATATCGCTCGAATAATTTTTTTTTTAGATTTTGAATAAATAATTTTACACAAAATATTAAAAAAAAATGGGAAGATAGAGACCTGTAAGTTATCTACATTTATTATCAAAAAAACCGTTTGTAAAAATATTCTATACAGCCGGAGAAATGTGGCAGAGAAAGTAGTTTTTCCCCCATTGGATTAACATTTAGGAACTTGAGTTTGGAGACTCTCGGTCCGACGCGCCCATTCCCCCTTAAGAGTGCTTAGCATAAGTTTATTCAGTCTTTGAGAAAGGAGGTAAACGATTTACATTTGTGACGCTCTACAAAATAAGCGGTAACATCAACAAGACACACCTTCAGTCAGGGGGAGTTGTTTTCTCCTAACAATGTAACATTTTTCTTCTTGTAAAGGCTTCTTGTCCAGCTTTCGATGTTCTATTGAATCCGAAATAGAGAGGTACAATTCATAAATACATTAAAAAATAATAATAGGTAGAACAGCAGTTTATTTGAAAGAATCTTTCTTGCCTTCTCATGGTGCCAATTACATAATTGTTTTTATTATAAAATGTGGTATTTTCTGACCACTTTGAATTCTTATTTCCTACAGTCAACTTTATTGGGATGGAATACCAATGCCGTGAGCAAATGCAAAAACCATTTCAGCTTTTTCGTTAATTTCAAATATGAAATTCGAAAACGATGAATTCAATTATTGGACCTCTGTATTTCGTTGAGTGTGGACTGAATTTAAGAGAGCTTAGTGGAAGAACATGCTTAGTGACATGTTTGCAACAATTTAGATCAGTGTGTCACTGAACATATTACTAACTTCTTTAATTATAAAAAGTTTAACTTTTTTACGTAAACTTTTAGATTTTCTTCAACATTTTTGAAGAGAGAAACTTCAACATTTTTTTTAGTATATATTTTTTACGCTTTACATGTACCATTTTTTGAACAGATCTGAGTGCAAACGAAAAACTTTACATCTCGTTTTCACCTTTTTTTCACTTAGCTTGTTCTTCCACTAATGCTCTGGAAAACCAATTAATGTCTTTTGAATATTATTTTTGGAAGATAACTCTTCCAAGTAGATAGAATCTTCCGACATATCACACGCGGCCCATAATCCCCTTTCTACAAGCTTTCCCGTTGCGAAGTGGCTTAAACAAAATCTGTGTATAATGTGATGCGATAACAATGCTAATTTTCGGATTCTTTATTTTCATGTTCCTTTCTAATAGTGAGATGTGAAAAGCTTACATTATCCAAAAATATTACAGATTTCATTCATCATCATATTACTGATGAAAAAATAAATTATTGTAATTTACTTCAAATATATATATTTATCAACATTTCTCATTTTAACTTCATGGTATGTTGTAATAAAGTATGATCTTCCAGGCTATATATTTGTTTAGATACATTATTCTTTTTAAAAAAATTATAAAAATGTATCCTTGAATTCAAAACTCATAATTTTAAGCTTCATTTTAAATTTTTAGAGGGACGTTTCTTGTTAAAATGTAATGTTACTTCGAAAGAACTTCTTTTATATGTAAATTTTGAAATTACAAATACTAAATTGCTCAAATGGAAAATTTATACTCTTGGTGTAATTATAAATGACTTTTATGAATGTGTAATTTAATAAAAAAAAATATTAAAAAGATAAAATTTAATATAAAATACATAAAATGAGCTGGTTTTCTTAAAACTTAAGTTAGTTCTTTAAACTATGCACACTGTACCCTTGATACATGTTTCGCATTTATTCTATTCAGTTATCATTCCATTTCGAAACATTTCTTGCTGTATAGAGAATTTATTACATGTGTATTTGAAGTCATTTTTATTGAATAAGTGTATTTTTTGTTGTGCTATATTAAAAGTATACCTGTTGCAATTCTCTTTTTTCTTTTAACTCCCAAGAAATTCAAACAAAGCAATGGGGTTTTCACTAAAAAAATCAGTCTTTATTTCAAATGGATTTTAAATATCCTGCTTTTAAAAACGAACAAAAACAGGAGAGAGAGAGAACGGAAATGTACAACAATAGCAATTATACAAAATTTAAATGTATTTTAAACAACCTTTTTAAAAATCACATTAAAAATATAAAGTATAGTTCAATATGATTAATTCAATACAAATATATTTGAATAAAAGGCAAGAATTACTATTTTTTCTTTGCAATGAGGGTATGTATTGTCTATTCATTTTTAATAGCTAATTTCAGAATAAAGTTTAATAAAATCCATAAAATCACTCATTGTTAAAACACTCATCAAAAGAATGAAAAATTTGAGCTATGAAATTATTTCTATAATATTAAAAATATAATTCAGTTTAGAATAAAGTTTTAAAATCTTTTTTATACTCAATGCATTTGAACCAACAAAAAATCTAAAACTGCAGTTGAATAATAAAACAAAAACATGTCCTTTAATTTTGCACAAAATTAAAAGTAAGAGGATATTTTAGAAGAATTCATTCATATAATTCCAGTTATATGTATTTCAAAATATCTGTTTTAAAATCCGTCTCTGAAATTTTCAAGTCACTTTGTTAGAAATATATACAGTATGCCATACAATTTTCACACATAGTTAATTTTATTACACATTATTTTTTTTATTGATATGTTTATTTTTTAGAAACTTAAATACTGCATGATATAATAATGCAAATGTGATTTTTCGATAAGTACTATTTAAAATTATTTTTTTAATTTTTGTACAAATAAACATATATTTTAGTTTTTTCTAATCTAAGTACAGACTGAGCCTTTCAAACTTCTGAAAACTTTTTTTAAAAAAAAGTAATAAAGACCACCTAAATAGGAGAAAATCTTGAGACTTCTTGCAATAATCTATGCTAAATAAATTATAAATAATTAAATAGTTATTATTTAATTATTGATTATTTATATAGTTTTATTATAAATAATTAATAATTAAATAAAAACCATTATACAATAAAGCTGTTACATTAAAAGTGATCCAGTAATCAACATTGCATGAGATAGATCCTTATACTTCGCATTTTCTGTGTGATTGATTATTCTCCAGAGTTTAAAGAAAAAAAAAGTCACTTAACTTTTCCCCTTACTAATCCCTTAAGATTGAGGTAGCAGACATATCTATTGATCGTGAAAAACATCAACAAATGTAAACTTCTTAATCAACTTAAGGGGGAATGGACATGCTGGACCACCAGGGGGGTCACCAAACTTAAGTGCCTCAATGTTAATCGAATGGGGGGGAAAAAAAATTGCCACATTTCTCTGGCCATATTGAACATTTTTACAAACGTTTTTTTTTAATCAATAAATGTAAATAATGTACAGGTCTTTATAATCCCACATTTTAAAATTGCTTTGAATACTTTTTGTAAAATTATTTATTCAAAATTTAAAACAAATTTGAACCAATTTCAAAAAAGTGGGATTGTCGGGACATGCAAGTCATCTACATTTATCACAAAGAAATTTGTTTGTAAAAATATTCAATACAGCCAGAGAAATGTGGCAGAGAAAATATTTTTTTATCCATTGGATTAACACTGTTGCACTTTACTTTGGAGACCCGCTATCCACCACACCCATTCCCCCTTAAATTGCAAGAAAAACCACATGACTGTTTTGAATTTTCATACTATCTGTACTTTCAATGAGCTTATAAAGAAAATTATAATTTTTTTTCATGAGATTTAAAGATTTTTCATACCAAATGGAACATAAGACTAGTTAAGAAAGAGTCGATTACAATTCAATGACTTCACATTTCTGATATATTTTTAGAAGAGTAAATTAAGAAGTAATCAGTCTCAATTGAAAATATAGGACAAGCACATTTGGCACACAATACATACAACATAATTATTTTGCACATTTTTGTACAGGTTCGAAGGCACAAGATATTTGGCTGTCTATGAAGAATCATGATTTCACTGAGTGCACGAATACGAATTGATATATCTGACAAAATATAGATGACTATGTACACCAACGACATTTACATGTGACAGTTTGTACTATTTTATATACTTCCAACTAATATTACACACCAAATCTCAATCGAGATTCAGGTTTGCTCTATTAAATATGTCATACAAATTGCTCACTCGATATTAATAATGATTTATACATAATGAAACCTAATGTTTAGTATATTGATAAATATGAATTCGGTGGTGAATAAGTTGTACTTATCAGCTACGTCTTACTTCTTGCATAGATAATACAATTTATGTACATACATTAACACTTCTTATTACACAGGGAACAATTATGTGTGTTAGATAAGTAATATATTTTAATAACAAAAGATCTTTCTACAGTACCAATTGAAAATTTTAGCTAGAAAGACTGTAATTTATTATTAACTTTCTTTGCAATGAAAAATAGAAGAAGTAGTTAAGAAAATAGTAGCTGGGAAATAAAGATAGTAAAAAAATAAATAATGCATGGATACCTGATTTTAAACGTTTTCAGTCCCAGTGATGCCATTTGGCATCATCATTTTTCTGATCATAATTAAAAATAATAATAGAGTTGACATGTATTGGGATTAATTTAATAAAAATATTTTCGAATAGAAAAAGTTTGAAGAATCGAATGATGTGCTTTTTGATATCATAAATGGCTATAGACGATCACAAAAAAAATTCTAAAATAATGATGCCAAATTGTCATTTGGACTGAAAGGGTTAAAAATGAACATTTCAACAAAACCATAAACAAAATACAACCAATATAGTATATGAGGTACTGGTGGTTTTAAATACACAAACTATAGTTCGTCACTTTTTTTTTTTATATTTGAATGAATATTTACAATACTGAATGTTTTATAAACAAAAATGACCAAATATACAGGGTGTGAGCAAAAGAATGTCCGAGTTTCAAATTGTAAGAGTATAAAATGTAATCTTTCTACAGTTGTGGTTGTAGGTGACAAGTAAATAAAAACCCCAACACCCTCCACGATTTACCAAACTTAAAAGGCAGAATTGCACAGGCTGTTGCTTCCATTACTCCGGACATGCTACAGACAGAAAGGGAAGAATTGCATTTTCGTTTGGATGTGTGCCGTATCACTAAAGGCGCACACATTGAGCACTTATTGGAAAATCAAGGTTAGTTTTCCTTCAATTTCATGTATGATTTGTTATATTTAGTATAAAATAAACTCCTGTAATATAATATTAAAACTTGAACTTTCTTTTACGGACACCCTGTATTATGAATACAGACTTTCCAATTATAAAAAAAAAATTAGAAACATTTTTATGGACATAAATAAATGAATATTTCACTATAAAATCCAAAAAATTATCAATGGATCCACATGATTTGAACTTATTTGTGTTCTTTGTACCTGAGAAACCTGATGAAATGCTCTTAGCAATTGATTGTGAGAAGTAAAACCCGAATTCAAAAATTTGCGACTAGATGCACTATTTCTTGTTACCAAAAATGCAAAATACTTGATTTTAAAAGAGATTAAAAAATCTTTGAAACAGTTAACAAATAGAACTTCATCTTAATTTTTTTTATATTTTCTTCAGATTAAGAAGATAGGTTTCCACATAGGATACTCTACATCATGTTTGTTTTTTTAAAAAAAAGCTTTTTCTAAACTTTGAATAAGTTAAGATTCTATGATGCTACGATAAAATTCTATGTACTAAAAAAGTATTTTATCTTAAAAACATTTTAAAAAAATCCTATTTACTTGCACAGAATTTCTTAATGATAGCATGAATTTATTTTTCTCAATACTGAATATAAAGAACAATTTGGAAAAAAATTATTAAATATTAAAAGTCAATTAACTGTTTAAAAAATTTTGTTTGGAATTTCCAATAGTCTCTTGCATGAAAAGGTAGTCCAATATATACATTTAAAATGGGGAAATATTTTTTAAAAGTACATTCGAACTTTAAATCATAAAATAAACTTATGGGTATAATACTGCTTCCAAAACTAAACCCCAACTGAATGTTGTTCAGTTCTCGCTCATTAATTTAATGGCCTTTAAAAATTTACTAACAAAATTATGAAACACAGGGGAAAAATACAATAAACACACAGACTTTTGATTTTTCGTATTTTACAATAACACCATAAAACATAAACAAATTTTTAAAAAAAATCAATTAGCTAAGCAAAGAGTTTAATATCACAAATGCTTGCTCAAATTCTTCAAAATGAATGAAATCATGACATTTCATGCACTTCTTAATAAAAATAAAAACAAACGATAAAAAAAAATTCACATGACTGTACGCTATAATAGGTTCAGGACAATTTTTTGAAAAATTTGATTTTTTTAATAATAAAAATATCTTTAACATAATTTTGATTTTGTTTAACACTTAAAGAAGAATGATTTGTCTAAAAAAACTAAAAATCCTAATGTACTGAGAGTTTTCTTATTTTTTTAAAATCAACATTAAACAAAGTTTTTTTGTGGAATCTTTACATTAAAAAAAATTATGCAGTGAAGAATTTGATTTAGAACATTTGTCATTACAAAAATTGTCAGTTAAAAAAAATAATTGCGAAAACTAAAAATAATTTAAATGTTAGGAACAACTCTGACAATCATATAAGCAAAATTGATAAAGTATAATTAAAATTTATTGTTTTTCGAAATATTTATATTATATTGCTTATCATAAAAACTCTAAATATAACAATGTTTTAACATATTTCCACACAAAAAACTCAAAGCATAATATTATTGCGAGCCTGCAAAAATATTATATATAAATACCATAAAATATTTTTGCAAGAATGCATTAGTTTTTTTTTTCTCCTTTAGTCTTTGTATCAAATACATAAAAAAAAAATTTACAAGTTTGAATTTTAAAAACTTATTGTTTAGTTAGTAAGGATTTTAAAAACAAAAGCTTCTTTTACCTGTAACAAGAAGCTATTGTGAATTTACAATACAAAAAAAACAAAAAAACACACAAAATAATAACAACAAAATAGAGAGCAAGTGCCTATACAACATCTAAATTCAAATAGGAATCACAGTTAATTTGATTTTAAAAACAATAAACCAATACAATGAAAACAATTAAGTTTGAGGTGGGTAGGATAAATCGGCACAAAATAGATCGTAGCTTCTTACAATAAGATGCATATCCAGTTTATTAAATAACATGGTTTGATAGGTAGTTGGGTAAACCAATGACAATACTAGTCAGAATGTAGCGCCATCTATTTGGCGATTAAATAAACAATTTCCGCTCCACCTATTTACCATTTCACAGCGCCATCTATACCAATGCTGATTGGTTAACTTTTTCCTAATAAGCTGGACAGGCATCTTACAGAAGGATTAGATACCAATGAAAGCTAGCTTTGTAAATAAGCTAGATGCTAAAATAAATACACGTGTGTTTCTGTAAAAGTAATGATCTGTACAATATTTACACGATTGAATTTGGATATTCTTTGTACAATGAGGATGATGTCTCATGGGGTTTTGAGCTTTTTGATGGTGTTCTTCAGGGCCTGCCGTTTGTTGCAGAACCAGACCCTAACCACCTCCCTGTCGTAGTTCAAGTGCTCTGCTAGTCCTGTCATCTCCACACCTAGGAGAGCAGATAACGAAAAAGAGGAATCAGAAAATGCGTTTCGATTTCACTTATACAACGAACAGGGTGGCGCAAATGAAAGTGGCCCTGGCATGAAGCACTTGGCAAACCTGTTTTATCATTAGTTGGTTTGGTTCTTAGTGGAGAAGAGCTGCACATGGAATATTGGCAAGCTCAGATCTTGGTGCGAACTGTGTAAGTGTGCGATGATCAGATCAGTACAAGAAGGTATAGTTACTTCGAAATAACTCCCCAAGCATCTGTTTGGGCTTAATATTGAAGCAAACCTGTTTTTACATTGGTTTTGAATTGGGAGCATTTCATAACCCTAGTTCTAAGCCGGGCAACTTTTATTTGTGCCACCCTGTATAAGGGTAAGGTTTGACCTCTTATATTGGTATAATACCACTTTAGCTCAAGATAGCATGCACCGGATGTAGTAGGCCTTACTATGTTTCTTTTTGAGTGATTTATTGTTTATTATGCTGTTTCTTTAACCTTGGCAACCTTACAACAAATTTGAAAATGATGAATTTTAAAAAAATAAAACAAAAATTGTGAAAGGCAGTGTGGCCCACTTGATTGGGTAAGCGCCATTGTTTTAGTGAATAATTTGGGAAATGTCAGAGTGTGGCCCACTTACTCTTTACAGTCCAGTATCAACAATTTAGCAATAAGTTTGATTACAATATATTTAGTGGTGAATCATCACTGAACTAACCACTCATTTATTAAATATTCTGCACAATAAAACTTCCTTTTAAAGCAAAAACTATTAATAGTATATTGATTTATAGCAGTTGTCCATACCAATAAACACATTTAACTACTACCATTTGGACACCATATGCATCAATAAACATTAGAATTTTGATTCCCTGGCATAACAGCATTAGGCAATAGCACTGTGACAGTGTTGATTCTGTGTCTAAAGTAGTTAGTATCTTATTTTTAATCAATAGAATTGCTTTAAATGTTTCAATGCTTAAATGTTAAATGTAAATTTAATGCTTAAAATGTTTTAATGCTTGTGCTAAATATTAATTTAGTGCTTTTAATCTTTTAAAATGTTTAGTTTCTGTTTTTATTTTAATAAAAAAAATGGTGAGGAAACCAAAAATTCCTCAAAGTTACTTACCTGATGGGTGCGTGTTCTTCTCAAAGAACTGATTGAGTATGTCTAGTGCAGAGGGCGTGAACGATGTCCGCCTCTTCCTCTTCTTGGTGGGCTCACTGCCAATGAACTCCGTGAGGGTGTGGGCACCATTCTTGTACCTTTCTTCGGCTTCCTGCATCCATCGCTCGAGAACAGGTTTTATCTTCTGGGCACTGCGAGGGGTGATGTCCAGTTTCTCGAACCTGCAGGGATGCCAAAGAAATTTGCTTACTGTGGTCGCCAAAAGTGTGGACACATTTTGAAAGTTTAATGTGTTTCAACTGTTACCTGTGTTCTTGCATCTATTAAATTTCGCTTAAATACAAACATTTAAATATTAAATTGAAGGTAATTTAATGTAGAATGTCATTAAAAAAACAGAATTAAAGTACCTGTATTACAAATAAAGTTATGCTAATTTTAGTTGAACAAACGATTACAATCAATGGATTCTATTGTGCTGAAATTGCAATACAAGTTGGTGGTTCAATGACTTGCAAAACTAAGACAGATCATACTATTAGTTGCATAACCTATTGGTAATACAGATATTGTAACTCTGTATTTATTTTTAATTTTGCATGAAATTACTTTGATGATGATGATGATGTTGTGTCCATGGATATAGATTATATGGGACCAAAGGTCTCGCAGACGGCTTCAGAAATTTTCAGACAGTGATCCTCTTAACAATTAAATTACTTTTAATTTGAAAAACAATAGTTCAATTTGATATACAATTTGTATATTCTGTAATCACACAAAGTTGAAAAATATGAAACTTTCAAAAAGTGTCCACACTTTTGGCCAATACTGTATGATGTACAATTGTCAGAAATACAGAGTAGGGTCAAGAATTGAATTTGAAATTTGATACAGAAATTTAGAAACTATCTGTGATACTAACTTAAAAAACTAAGAGCAAATGCACATAACCTAGGGGGAAAAATTATTATTTAAAAAAAAGTCTGCAAGGTTTGCAATTCGGCATGCAATATTAAAATCACTAGGAGATTTGCGATTTCTAGATAATTGTTTTCAGCTGGAATATCGGAAACCACGATGTAGGTTACTAACGATTTTGGGAAACTAGTCACGATAGCCGAGACTAAGTTTGTTTTGTAGTGGCAAAATTGAAAGATCTGGTCGCATTTTGCAACTAGCATTGCAACCATTAATTTTGAACCCTGGTTTAGAATCTGCAAAATCATCAAAATATGTAGAAGCTTTCCAGTGTTAAATAGTGTAATTTCTGTTATTTTGTTTGCACAACTGCAAATAGTTTCAGATAGAAGAAAATAAATATGGTACTTGAATTGTTACAAGTTTGTTGCACTGATTTTGAATGAAAACTGAATGTTTTTTGATATTTTAATTATTTTTTCATTATTACACACTTTTTTCACTTAATCTAATGATATCGTCTTTAGGACCCTCAATCTGCATGGACCTATTTACAAGTTGAACAGATTTTTGCATCACCACTGTAAATTATAAGCTCCACTGTATTCATAAGCAAATAGCTTACAGTGTCGCAAGCACAGGATCTTGTCAAATTACCGATATCAGGAGCAAAATGAAAACTTTTAAAAATTATTTACGCTTTTTTTTTGTTACTTACTTTCCCAACCAAAATGCAGATGACATTTAACTGTGATTAAAACTAATTATAAACAATTAAAAAGCAGTTATAATCCAAGGCAATTTTATTATTTCTAGTTCATTACCTGCAAATGGCACTTTGACTATATGAGGGTCCCTCAGTGGCACTCAAGGCCTGTCCCACTTGTGTCTGCGTCAGCCCCAGGGAGAGCCTCCTAATCTTGAAAGCCTTTGCGAAGTCTTTGATCTCTTCAAGATTGATACCATCCACCACGTTGGCTTCTGTGTTACTGATGGTACCTGCAGAAAAGAAACACAGATGTAAAGCAAGAATTCATTAATTTCTTTGTTGAGTGAAGTTGAATTATTTTCACACCGGAGCTACATGAGGGCTATTGGCAAGGGTTGTGTCGCAATTTAGAACTTAACTATAGTCAAGGGACAAGTCAATACATGAGTGGCACCAAAAGCAACCTTTTAGGAACAACATTGTACAGAGCATTGGGACTTTGGCACATTTTATGTGCAATTTATCTACACAGGGACTTATTCATTAAACTTTTTTGCTGCAGATAGAGAGCGATAACAGAGAACAGATTGTTTATAGGTCAGTAATTACTTTGGCAAAATCCGACCAGAACCTCCTGGAACCATTCACATACAATTGTAGCATCTTTCGGATTGGACTCCCCCCTCCCCCATAAATTTCATAGCATGGTCATCTATTACTATTATTACATTGGAATGGAAAAAAAGAATGATACAAGTTGACTGAAGGGTCGTGTTGAAAAAATTACATTCTCAGAAGAGTTTAACTATTATATATATGGTCCGATTTGTTTATTGGCGACTTTGTCTAATTGAAAATACGATTATCAAAAGTCGCCAAGGGACGGTGAGTCATAGTTATACAAAAGTTAATGTGACTTTTACAACTATGCCCCTTTCGATGGTTTGTTTGAAAATGCACTGTATTATTGCTTAAATTTTGAGAAAAATACAGAAGTTTTTTTGTCTAACATAAAGAAAATGAGTTATATAGCATCAAAAAAAAAAATTAAAATCTTGAAAAATAGAGTGTTACTATAGTATCATGTTTCCCTTGTCTAGGTATGATAATGCTCTGTTTATTCTCATCAAAAGTCTTTGGGGAAAAAAAAATTTGAATAAGTTGTAAGAATCGTGACTTACTTATTTGATTGAGGGCGTTATCACAATCATCGTCAGGGGAAACGGAGGGCTGTGGGTGATGGATCGTCTGGGTCAGAGTAGACACGGTGGAACCCTGCTGTAACTAATATAGGGAGCACAAAAACATGCATATTAATAATCTCTTAAGATAAGACCCATTTCTTACTTCCCAATATGAATATTTTTAGCTAAAATTATTGGGTGCATAACTAAGTTCTTGCTGTGTGTTTTTTTTTAAATAAAATTTCAACTTTATTGTGAAAATATGGTTGCAAATTAATTATTCAAAGTATTGCCCACTGCTAGCTACAAATTTTTCCTATCTTTCTGGTAGAGCTTGTAAACTGTTACCATAGAACTGTTCTGCCGTGGGCATGTAAACTGCAGTAACTTCCATAATGACTTGGACCATTGCTGCAAACAATCAATTGTTTTAAACTATAAGAAAACATACTGAAAAGAAAGTATTTTTAGAGCAACAATGGTACAACTCATTGATGTGATTACTGCAGTTTACCTGCCCACGGCAGTGTTTGTTTTTTGAGGCTATCCACTAATCACGCCATATTTTGATGTCTTCATATGAGTGGCAGGAATCAACCTGTGTCAAAAAATGCTGTAGCAAAATTGCTAAAATGTAAAAAAAGCTGTAGCAAAATGCTTAAGAAAAAATAATTGCTTATAAATCAACGTCACGGCAATTAAATCACTTGAATCGATACACAACTCAATCTTTGTGTAGCAGTTAATTTTGTGAAGCAGTATAGCTTAACAATACATTGATAATTCTTTTTATGAATCACGACATGACAAATTTAAATAATTATATAAAACTACCACTAAAATTACTTTTAACTTTTTTTATAAACAATTTTAAATAGGTACAAGTAAGTGGGTATTTACTTTGATTTATGGTGTTGGGCTATCTTCAGATTTGTCTATGAACATGTTTTTGCTGTTCATTTGCTTTATTAAATCAAGTTTTACTTGTTTGAAATCCCAAACTTTTGGTCTAATACATGTTCAAACATTTGTTTAAAAAAAATCCAAGCACTTTTCAAGGAAAATTCAAGGACTGGAAATTAATTTGCAACATTAAATCTAAGTCAATTTAACAAAAAAAAAACCTAAATATTGTTTAAAATCAGAAATCCCAGTACAGGCGGAAGTAGAATAAAAGGTTCAAACGTGAACAAAAAGTATTCTAACATTCAAGGTGATCGCGACTCACGGACATCGTGAATCGGACACTTGATCAGAAAATATATTCTGGTTGTCAGAGTTGGTCTGGACCGGAGCTACAAAAGTAACAAGATACTCTTGCAATCACAAAGAGCCAGACAACTGTCAATCATTCTCACGTAATGTGACATCATCGGTAGATTTCGTTAAAATTACTAGGCTGCAATATGAGTAAATCAGGAAGCACAATTGGACTGGTTTTAAAATGGTAGGTTGCACTGGCTGGCCGAGATTTGAAAACATCTTAGTGTAATCTAATCTGAATTCATCTTATCATTTTGATTAAATTTTTTATTTTCATTATTAGAATCGGTTATTTGAACTTGTTGTTTATTGAAATTTAAGTTTAGTTTCACCGAATTACGTCGTCGCACTTTCGCGACGGCCAATAATATTTTTTTCGCATTTTCGTGCAACTCGTCGCATTTTGCGACAAATGCGACTGCAGATTGATCCCTGATGAGTGGAACTACTTTCCAGCCAGCCAGTGTTCCATTGAACGGAAAACGTTTAGCCCCATAAACTCGGTACATGGAAAAGTATGGTGAAAACTACTCTTTGAAAAATAATTAAACTTTAGAGAAACTCAAAGGTTTTTCAAGGATTTTAAAAGCTATATTAACATTAAGTAGAGCTTCTTTAATAACACAACTAAAACCAATTTATTAAGAGCATGAGAACTAAAGACAGGGTTGATACTATATTCTTAATAAAGAAATTCAGGAGTTTTAAGGAATCATTTTAGGAGTACAGTACCACAAACACATGCGGCAACAAACACAAATGTACTTATTGTATACCATCAGAATATTTAAGCTAAAATAAAAGAATTTTTTTAGTCTTGTCATTGACTAGCAACTGCTTGTGGATCAATTAAAATAAAAACTGGCAAAACTGTAACAAACTGTAAAAACTGTTATCAGTAACCTTAATATCAAATAGTTTGCCAAGAACAACTAAAAAAAATCATAAAGCTTTAAGATGGGCAAAATCTCAGGTTATTGAATTCTACAAAATTGTAGAGAAAACTTTTCGATTATAATTTTTAAAAAATTCAAGAAATAAAACTTCAAATAAGAATTTCTCATATAAAATTAGTTATAAGGGCCCTTGACCCCCAAAAAATTTTAATTCAGGAGTTTTTAAGAGAATTTATGAGCCCTGTAAAGAACCATAGAGAAATTAAGTCCAAGTACCTGAGCATTTTGGAGGGCTTTGGTTGGCGATAGCTGTGTGGTGACTATGGTCAAAGGGTTCAATGTCATTTGATTAGCCTGTTGCTGCTGCTGCTGTTGTTGCATTGCAATGGCTTGGGTGATGGCATTGAGGGAAGAATTCTGAAGAATAAAGAATGTACTGAATAAGAATCAATTTCGTTTAAGATTGTTAGCCTACTTTTCAATTTTACAATTTGAAAGAATTAAAAAAATGAAAAAGTAGGTATGACAAGCTGACGATGTGTCTGTCTATCGGTCCATACCCCCCTACAAAATTGGTTCTATTGGTCAGATCTTAAAAATTATTGTTTTGTTAGAAAGGTATGACCTCAGACATCCAACTTTCATACTTTTTGTCTGCCTGCCTATACGTCCGAAATGACATCTGTCCACTGTTTATCGGTGAATTTTCCATTGCATTAGTGTTTGAATATAATTGGTTCTAAAAAGCTTAAATTGCAACTGGATGCTGAAATTGGCGATGGTTTACTAATCTTATACTATAATACGAGGAATTGGACCCAAGTCGAAAATCGCCCCAGAATTAATAAACTCCGGTAAACTTGGGGGTCTGGGGTTTTTGACCACGGCGAATCGATTGGCACAAGTTTTGAAGCGCTACGGTCAAGCACTTCGGAGTTACAGATAGGATATTTTCAAACTTCATTAGTTCGCCATAATGGCGACTTTCGTGATGCCATCTGCTAAAGCTATAAGCCTCTGCTTAAGCTATAAATGTTTAGTTAAGATTTTAATTTTTCAAATTTAAATAAATTCAACCTTGCTTTAAACTTTATTGAGTTTTACAGAAAGGGTAACATGAATATTTTTTTAGTTCCAATCAGCGGACGATTTTAGTTCTATTCTGTTCATTGGCGATTTTTGGCGATCTTGAAAATTTAACGTATGGTTGCTATACCTATCGAGTTGAATGAAGTATAAAATGGAATGTTTACCACATTTCGACATTTTCGTTGCTTTTCAACGAAACGCCAATTATCAATTACATTTCATTTCCTATGACTTTTAAAACTTTTACCTTTGTATAGAATAGTTCCCTTTCCAAACTCTTAACTTTGTTTACAATGGTGCACTTTAACTAATGTGACCAGACGCCCCGCTTTTGGCGGGACAGTCCCGCTTTTTGTGTTACTGTTCCGCGGGCCGAATGTGTCGCCAAAACGTCCCGCTTTTTTGTAAAAGTCCCGCAATGTCCCGAAAAGCGAGGAAATTGTAAATAAAATAGACTTTTTTTTAATGAATAATCATTGTAAAACGCTATGGCGTGTTTAGAAATTGTTAAATGAAGTTAAAGTCATCAACAAATTGGTGGAGTATGGTTTCTGTTTGCCTGGAACCACTGCTGCTGTTGAACGCGCCTTCCTTATCTTTCTTATACCAAGTGTGTAATTGTGTGAAGGGACTATTATGTGCATAAAAAAATACTTAAAAAATAAACCGGGGGGGGGGGGGGGGTGATGTAGTGTCCCACTTTTTGATTTTGAAAATCTGGTCACATTTACTTTGACCGGTTATCTTTTCACCAATGGTTTCACAAATTTTCTTATGGTATGTATTGTTTTGATAAATCACAATTGAAAATTTAAATCTTCGAGTTAACTTCGATACCTGTTTTCTCCGAGCAGAGCTCGGTCACCCGCTGGTGTGTATAAATCTTGTGTAGAAGCGGTCAAGGTGACAAGACTGCTACAAACCAACTTGTCTTCCGACTAAAATATTAGTAAGTATTTAAGCAACAGGAAAGAAGGCTATGTTAGTTCTTTTCGAACTTCTTGATTTTTACTTAAATTATCATTGTCGATATTTCAAAAAATAAAACTTTTTTATGCAGCTTAGCTAAATATTTTGTTAATATAAACAATGTAGATTAGATTTATAAAAACATTTGGTGTCATAGTTAGTTGTTAATCAGATAAATTTTTTAATTTTAAACTAATTCTAAAAAACATAGGACATACCAAAAGTAGTGTTTTTGCAAGAAGCTTTGAATCAAATCCTAAAGTAACAGTGAATAAAGTAACAAACCACAGAACATTTAATAAAAATTGTCTGAAAAAAGCAAAGAATATTTAATTACAGTTGTCTAAGAAGCCACACAGCATTAAAATGAGAGTTATTCGGATGCTATCTCCCACAGTAACAGATTTAACATGCACCGCTCCCCAAGACTATATTAAGTACCCTCACCTGCACCACCCTGGTCATGTTGGCAGGCTGTCCGGAAGAGGTGACTAAGCTCTTGTCATCTGGCTGCTGGGGCTGCGGCTGCAGCTGTGTGGCCAGCTGTGGATTCATGATGATGTTGGTGGGCTGGCCACCCAGCATCTGATGGGTGGCCATCATCTGCTGAGAGAACTGAAGGTTAGAAAGGAATAATAATGTATTTTTCACAGTGGTAGAAGCAGGCATGAAAGTGCAAACCAATGAAAAAGGATTGATTCATTTTTTTTTTTACTATCGGCATAACGACGAACAAACCAATTAAAAATGTAGTTATAGTAGTTGCTATTAGATGCACACATAGAAAATAACGATTAAATAATGTAATGCCACATTAAATCATATTTAATAAAAAAAAAATCTGATAACTAATGAATTACTCTTACTACTAGATAAACATAAAATCATGCCACATTAAATCATATTTAATAAAAAAAAATCTGATAACTAATGAATTACTCTTACTACTAGATAAACATAAAATCATAACACAAGTACAATTTAAGGAGCTCAGATCATCAAATTTCATTGCAAGCAGGATTCGATTTAAGGGGGAAGAAATGCGTAGTAATAACTGCTACACAAATCAATCTTTGTGTAGCAATGTGATTCATTTCTATAGCAGTATAGCTCAAAAATACATTGATATTTTTTTTATGAATCCCGACATAAATTTAAACATTTTATAAGACTATACTCTTGGGTTTTCAAAAAAAAAAAAAAAAAAAATCTTTACAGCCTCTTTGGGAAGTGAAAAAAAAAGAATAGGAGATATGCTGATAATTTGGGTGCACGTACCTCCCCCCTCCTTAAAAATTGCTATTTATTCATTTACTTTGGACAAGAGTCAAATTACAATATTTTCAGTGCATATTGTGCCATCCTGCTTTACTTGGAGGCATAAGATAAAAAGAAATGAAGTATTTATAACATCACTTCATCATGTATTGAGTGGTAGTTGCGAACAGATTTACAGCTGTTGCATAATTAACTGGAGCTGATAGCATGTTTAAATGAGAATAATGAGCAACTAAAATGATAAATAGGAATAAATATTTTTATTTTAAGTGCAAAGCAGCTAGAAAATATTTTATAAAAAGTGGAGGGATTGACTTAAATGGTATTAGAAGTAAGAGGACACATAGTCATTTTTGAGGAAAAGTGGCCAGATGCGTCACAATGCGTCTACCCACACTTCTAGGGCTAATTGTTTATGATAGATAGCATTATACAGCATCCCCTTGTTGTATCGCTCTTTACGGGAGACAAGCAAAAAAACGCGATATAACGAGTGACTTGATAAATATGATACTAATTACATTGAAAAAATTGGAAGACATGATACAAGGCGCAATATATCCGAATGCGCATTATACAGGGTGGCTACAGAATCTGTGAAAACAAATTCCCTGACTTTTCCCTGATTAGCGGCAATGAACTATATTAGCATGCTGGTTTCCTCCTGGTATTAGTAAAACCACTTTCTAGTATATTTAACATTAAAAAAAGATTTAAAAAATTAATGAATATACAATGAGCTTTTTAAAACAAAATCTATAAAAAAAGCACGCATTAAGGTCCATATAATAAAATTTTTTAGTTATGATAACACTTATAAAGGTTATCAAGGTGTGATATAAAAGTAAAGTATTATTAGGTGGTTGATGGATTGTAAAAAAAAAATACCAGGCAGCAAAATAAGTTCAATGAGGAAGCATTGTTGGATTGCACTAGAAGTTAGTTGGCCAATATTTGAAGAGATCTTAATGCAATTAAAATCTTAAGTAATCTTCAAATTTTAATTAGATTTCTCACATCTTAAATTTTTTAATTATAATTTAAACTTGTTTTTTATTGAAATTTAAGTTTAGCTTTTATTGATATGGGCCGAGAATGGTGAAGTTGAAAAAACATTGCAGTAGAGCTTGGGGAAGGGCAAGGCAGTTAAAACGAAAGATTAATAAGCAGTAACTTAACCACTTAAGTGAAAGCTTTTTCAGGATTAAACTTTTTTATCCTCTCTTTTACCGGTTAAAATGGGCACTTTTGGAAATTTTCCATGATTTTTTTTTTAAATCATCAATTTCCCTGATTTTTCCAGATTGATTAAATTCCCTGACTTTTCCCATGATTCCCTGATCCTGTAGGCACCCTGTTATAACGAGGGGTTACTGTATTACGAGTCATGGTACAACTTTATGTAATATGCATGCAAGAATTTATGGGTAGGCATAATTGAAGTACAAGAAACTTCAGATAACAATGACAGTAATTACAAAAAATCTAGCTCTGCTTATCATTTAAAATGGGTCCACTCACTTGCGGTCCCAGAGTGACCAGCTGGCCAGCAGCGTTGGTGAATATCTGGGGCATGGGCTGCATCTGCTGCATGTTGGTGAAGCCCTGAGTGAGCATGGGGTGTGCAGTCTGGGGAGTGCCTGGGAGGAGATGAAGCAACATTAAGCCCTTATCACACGGTACGGACGTCGTTCTACAAAAAGCTTTTGGGAAAGCAAACGCGTCATCCAGAGACCGGCTACGTCATGCGTGACATCACAGACTTAAAAGCAGTATTATTGCGGTATAGGAGGAAGAGGTACAAGGAGGAGGCTCGGCAATGATGTCACGACTGAACTTCGTGTTTGATTGGAGCAGCCGTTCGCTCAGCGAAAAAGTACGGGATTTTTTCACGTCTACTCGAAAAAACTCAGCCAGCAAAAGCTGCTTGAAAAACCTGTTTTTGAAACGGCGTAGGGACGTCGCTGAACGAACGAGCTCTCGTGTGATAAGGCCTTTACAACAGCACAAGGTTATAAAAATACAAGAATAAGAATACAGTAAACTAACGATTATTCGCGGAAATGGGTGACTTGGCATCCGTGGAAAAGGGAATTTGCGGATGATCCGCAAAAGTACAGAAAATATCTGCAAAATTGCTATTATAAAAAAGTAAAGTAGAGTAATAGTAGTATTGTAAGAGAAATTCGAACAAATTTCCCCAAGCAGTTCAGTTAAAATCGCGGACAGTTAATTTCACAAGTGACTCTTTTCGACAAATAGCCTAACCTTGCCGAACACACCTGGATTCACCAGGTTTCCTTTAGTTATTCTTATTTAAGTGCAATCGTTGTTTCTACAATGAATTCGCCATTTTTGAAAAGGAATTCGTTGTTCTTGGAATGCATTCTTCCAAATTTTGAAACAGACAAATTTCATTTCTCTGCATTTTGCTAAATTATTATTTTTGCAGGGGGGAAAAGGGGGGATCCTGGATTGCGGAGAATCTGCAAAGTGGATAATCAGGAGTTTACTGTATAAGTTTAGAATAGGGAGGGAGAATAGGAGGACATCTAGACATATAGTCTAGTGAATTTTTGACAGAACGTTTATGCATCACTTGTAAGAAGAAGAGTTTTATTTTTCTCTTCAATGGGGCTGCAATATTGGCGGTCAAGCCTTTGCAGACTCTGCATATTTCCTGGAACTGAGAGCCATTTTTTGTGGCACCATCTAGGCGACTCTGGCAACCAATTCTGACGCTCAGATTAAAATGAATTAGTGCTTTCTGTGGATGTTAAGGCAAGTCAAGATTTAATTTTGCCGAGAGAAACAAAGCCAACTGGGTACTCAAGAGATCTTTTACATGGTAAATAACAATGCCCACGATTTTCCCTTCCAGAAAATATGACAACTCAGCAGGGGCTCGAACCAGGCAGGGAGACTCTCTGTCGTGCATACTATTTAACATAGCACTTGAAAAAGTGGTAAGAGACTCGGGGATCAATACTAGAGGCACCATTCTGCAGAGATCTATACAACTACTAGCCTATGCAGACGATATTGACATTGTTGGGCGAACAAAACAGGATGTGATCGAGGCTTTTACTGCCCTTGAGAATGCTGCCAGAAATATGGGATTGGCAATAAACGAAGAAAAAACAAAATTTATGGTTGTAAGTCCTAGAGCAAATAATGTGCAGCCAATCAGGATTGGAGATTGTGTTTTTGAAGGAGTAACTCAGTTTAAATATCTGGGTACTATTATTACAAACAAAAATGAGATAAAAGTGGAAGTTAGGAACAGAATTTTAATGGCAAATAGATGCTACTTTGGACTGAAGAATCAATTGAAGTCAAAATTTATTTCTATTGGTACCAAACTAAACTTATACAAGACCCTAATTAGACCAATTATTCTGTATGGAAGTGAGACCTGGGCGATAAACAAGTCGGAGGAGAATAGACTTCTCATCTTTGAAAGAAAAATCCTCCGTTCAATTTTTGGTGCAACTAAGGAGAACGATGTTTGGAGGGGTTTGTATAACCACGAAGTGTACAAGATATATAGACAGCCAAATATACTAAGAGTTATAAAGTCATACAGGATCAGATGGCTGGGACATGTTTTTCGACGTGAAGATCTCGACCCAGTTAAAAAGCTGACGTTTTCAAAGATTGAGGGTACAAGGAGAAGAGGGAGACCGGCTACGAGGTGGTTGGATAGTGTTGAAAAGGACCTGAAAGTGATGGGAATAACCAGATGGAGAAATCTGGCTGCAAGTCGCCCTGTCTGGAGAAAGCAGACTGAGAAAGCCTTGGCCTGCACCAGGCTGTAGTGCTGCTAAAGAAGAAGAGAGCCATTTTTTGTGGCACCATCTAGGCGACTCTGGCAACCAATTCTGACGCTCAGATTAAAATGAATTAGTGCTTTCTGTGGATGTTAAGGCAAGTCAAGATTTAATTTTGCCGAGAGAAACAAAGCCAACTGGGTACTCAAGAGATCTTTTACATGGTAAATAACAATGCCCACGATTTTCCCTTCCAGAAAATATGACAACTCAGCAGGGGCTCGAACCAGCAAACTTAGGTTTATGTGCGGACACGTTATACTTCTCAGCCACTGAGCCACACACAACAACAATATGAGGTTATAAAAATATAAGAATAAGAATGTTTGAGAATGACTAGAGCAGTGTTGTATACATGGTTTAGGGGTGGTACTGTTAAAAAGATTCCCCAAAACAAAAGTGGGGCAATGTTTCGTGGTCTCTTTTAAAAGTGCCACCCTGTATGCAGGCATGAAAGTGCAACCTAATTAAAATAATGAACTGTGAATTAGAAAGTTATTGCACTATTGTCATCAAGCGAGCAAGCCGATTTAAAATTTAGTTGGGTAGCATTAAGTTGAGCTTATTCGTTAGGCCTTCTGAATGCAAATTCTTTAAATTAAAATGACTGGAACTTATAAGTCAGACTCTTATTTTTTTTTTGTAAGACACGCCTGGATATTTATTGTGCAACAAGATGTATGGTTGAATATATTTTCGAACAGAACATTTATGCACCACTCATAAGAGGCTAAAACTTAAAACATCTTGATTATTAGTTTGATATGCATGCAAATTTTGAAATTAAAACATTAATCTGAGGGCCAAGTTATTTATTTTATAAACAAAATAATTTTTTAGCATCACTTGGATAAAAATTCCTTTTCCAGGATTAATCTTAAACAAGAATTTATTAGCTGCCTTTTAAAAATATCAAATTTAGGGATTTTTAAACCAAAATAATTGTGGAATGAGTTGCAATACCTGAATTAACTATGGGATAAATTGCAATACCTAAATTAACTATGGGATAAGTTGCAATACCTAATTTAACTACCTGATAAGTTGTAATACCTAATTTAACTATGGGATAAGATGTAATACCTAATTTAACTATGATTAGTGTATAAACCAAATTTTAAGCAATTAGACAAGTTCTTACCATTCATATTGGGATTATTTACACCAGGCACTGGAACCGGCTGCGACATAGCTTGCAGATTCGCCAATGTTGTGGTGAATATTTGACCATTTGACGAGACCAGCTGGACTATTTGGTTACCGGCAAGCTGAGATACGGGAATAGTTATGACTTGTTGGGTGGCCACACCTGAAACAACCCCTATATTGAAGTAGGAGTTACGGCAATTTGAGAAAAAGGTCATGCAACAAGGAAAAGCATATTGAAAGTGATGCAAGTTCCTTACAGTTTTAGAAAGTACAGTTTGAATATTGGTAAATAAAAAATATTTAACAGTAGGGATGCACCGAATATTCAGTTACTATTCGGCATTCGGCCACTTTAGCCGAATATTCGGTTTGGCCGAATAGCTTTACTATTTGGCCGAATAGTGAAATTTAAATCTTTTCAAATTTCTTCATGTTATCATCTTCTGAAAAATTCCCAAACAGGGCTTGTTTTCTTTTTTGACAGACTCAAATTTTTTTAGTTTTTGTTATTTACTATGGTAAATCAAGCTTTACTCATGTTTCATTAAATAAACATGTCTCTTTAAAGTTTTAAAAGAAACAATAACTACTCTATTATAGATCAGAATTGTAATTCTCTCAATAAAAGATTTTTAAAAAATTAATTTTTTAATTGTATAACAATATTGTAAACCATGGCTTCATTATTTTTTTTTCTAATTTTCATTCTACATCTGATCTAAATTCTTCGGTTTTAGTTTTCATATTTTCGTTTTCGTGTTGTGATTTTACCAAGTTTCAAACACTTTCTAAAAGGCTTGTTTTAATAACAAACGAGTACTACATTATTGTGTTTCTTTAATTATAAATGTAATAGCTCTATTGTATTAAAATTATTGTGCACTTATATGTTTATGTTGAATAAAAAGTAATGAATAATAAATACAAGTTACTTAGATCTGACCAAAAAATAATAATAATTGGTTTATGCAGGCCGAATATTTGGTATTCAGCTAAATTTGGTATTTGGTGCATCCCTATTTAACAGATTTGATCTTTAGTATTAAAACATTTATAATGGAACTAAGATTAGGTAAATGCATTTTAACCAGGGGAAAATGAGTTTTTTTTTTTTTTAAAGCATGCATATATTTAATAGAATCAAGAAACATCCTTATATTAGCAAGAAATAGAGAACATAACTTGATAATGATCTAGGAAATATAAATATAGAAGTCAAGTTGTTTAATTAAGGCACAATGTATGTCAAATGGAACAGCAATAATTCAGGGGTATAATGAATAAGGTACATCCCTAGTTTAGTAAATCATATCCAGTTATTTTTATTTTACAACTGAAAATTAGTTTTAAAAAAAACATATGAAATAAATACTTACTATACGTACTCTTGAATATAAAAAAAGACAGATTTCAACTGTCACCTGCGAACTTTAAAAGTGTTCAAAATAACATTAATTTCATGGGACTAAATCCTATACTATCGACAATACCAGAATTATTGGTTTAAAAAAAAGAGGGGGAAATTTATAAAAAATGTAATACTGAAGCTACAACACTAAATTTTCTGGGTCAAAACACACTAAACAAGTATTTTTTGCTTATTTAAACACTGTAAAATTGAAACTTCAGGGGATAAAAAGTATTTGACATACCACCATTGGAGTTGGGAATAAGCAGCTGTGCCCCTTGTATTCCTTGAATAGGCTGTCCACCTGCTAATATGAATTGAGGCTGGTTCCCCATTTGACCCTGCTGAGTGAGAGAAAAAGGCATAAGATAAATTTAATGGCCCCCACTTAAAAGTTTAGAATTTTTCCATAAAGTCGCCAAAAATGTACAACCCTACCCAAATAGACTATTTCTAACAGTAACCAGTAACCGTGTGTACTGGGTTTTGTCGCGAAAAAATCTGTTTTTTCGACAACGAAACTGTTTGGTAAAATTTGCGCCCGTAAATGGAAAATTTAAAAAAAAAAGTTTTTAAAATGGAAAATTTATTTGTTGGAGACTATTTAAGGCTACTTTAGGATTTAGTATGGCTTGTACAACTTTAGCTAATATAACCTTATAAGCAATAATGTTTTCTTATGTAATATAATGCAACATTTAAGGTTTTCAGTACCTTTTAGAACAATTTAAATATATTCCTCTTAACCATTGTATTTATTGTAATTGTACAATTCAGGGGTGAAAGTGGCCAAAATCAAAAAAGAGGAAATCACGCGAGTAACAATATAGGGTTTCTGCCAAAACGGACAGTCCCAAATTCATGACTTTCCTTGTCTAAGTTAGCAGTTTTTCATGACTATATAAATAGCATCTCAAATAAAAAAATAAAAAATTCAAATTGAAACAACTCGAAAGTTGACAACACAAACACAGTAAACAATTTATAGTGTTTGTGTAGACAATTTTCATGTTTAATGGGATAGTGCACAAATTTATTTTAGAAATAAATTATTGCACCATAAAATGATTTCAAAATGTAATTAGATTAATAAAGTGAAAAAAATCTTTTTTCTTTAATGTGAACTTATTGGAGAAGTAATGCTTTATATGTATTAAATTTTTCTTTGATTAATTATTTCAGGAATTTCTTTGTTCTCTTATTAGTGTGTCGTATAGTGCAATTGCATTCCTAATTCTAATAAGGGTTGCGCTTGCATTAAAAAAACACTTTATAAATCACCAGTTAAATCAAAATTACAGAAAAGCCTACTGGCAAAACTATTGGCATAATTTTATTTTTTTAATAATAGTTTAAATTTAGGATACATCTCTTACTCTCTACCACCGGAATTTTCATCGAATTTTAAATCAATGACTCTTTTCTAATATTAACAATTGCGGCGATCTGAAAATCTCGCAAACTTTGCCTATCAGAACATCTAAAAACTCCGGCCATCTGAAAATTGAAAAAAAAAAAACCTCCGAAAGTAGCAAAACTCCAGCGATCCGAAAGTAGCAGAAATCCGGCTATCCGAAATTCACGAAACTCCGGATTTTCCAAAAGACACTAAGCTTTGGCGTTCCGAAAATCGAGAAAGTCGCGGAATTCCAGTGATCCGAAATTTACGAAATTTCGGGGATCCGAAAAACAATAAACTCCAGCGTTCCGCAAGTCGCGGAACTCAGGCGATCCGAAATCAATAAACTTCGCCGTTCCGTATGTCGCGGAGCTCCGGCGATCCGAAATTCTCGAAACTCCAGCATTCCGAAATTCGCGGAACTCCAGTGATCCGAAATTCACGAAACTCCGGCGTTCCGAAAGACACTAAACTCCGGCATTCTGAAAGTAGGTAACTCTAGCGATCCGTAAGTAGCCGAAGTCCAGCGTTCCGAAAGTCCGGCGATCCGAAACTCACGAAACTCCAATGATCCGAAGTTCACGAAACTCCGGCGTTCTGAAAGACACGAAACTCCGGCGTTCTGAAAGTCCCGGAACTCTAGCGTTCCGAAAGTCTGGCGGTCCGGAAGACACGTAACACGAAAGTCGCGGAACTCTAGCGATCCGTAAGTCGCGGAAGCCCAGCGTTCTGAAAGTCCGACGATCCGAAACTCCAGTGATCCTAAAGACAAGAAACCTTAGCGATCCGAAAGTCGCGGAACACGAGCGATCCGGAAGTCGCGGAACACGAGCGTTCCGTAAGTCGGGGAACTCCAGCGTTCCAAAGGTCGCTAAAGTCCGGCGGATCCGGAACTCACGAAACTCTGGCGATCCGGAAGACACGAAACTCCAGCTTTGCAAAAGACATGAAACTCCGGCGATCCGAAAGACAAGAAACTAAAGCGATCCGAAAGTCATGAAACTCCAGTGACCCGAAATTCCCGAAACTCCAGCGATCCGAAAGTCGCGAAGGTCCGGCGATCCGAAAGACGCGAATAAATATAGATCGATTTTTATTACTTTCGGACGTTTCTTTGCTGAAATACATGACTTTTGGTCGTTTTTTTTGCTCAAATTCAATACTTTTATGACAAAATTAACCCAATGTCCAAACTCTTGACTTTTCATATGCGCGGAAACCCTGTTAATACGATTTTTTTTTTTTTTTTGAAAACTTAGAAAATCTAAAAGATTTTCGTAATTTTTTGAAAATCTTGATTCAGCGGATTTTTCTGAAAAATTCGGAAAAAGCGGAATTTTTTTGAAAAATCGGAAAAAAGAGGAATTTTTTTGAAAAATCGGAAAAAAGAGGAATTCCGCCGTTCGGCGGAAGTCTGGCACCCCTGACAATTGTAAATTTATAAATCATGAGCATTTTACCCAGGTATTTTTGAAATTTATCCTTATTTATAAATATGTATTTTACATTACGTACACACAGAGTTAGTACTCTATCTATGATAGTGAAATTCAGGAGTTTCTAAGGAGTTTTTCAGGAGTGCAGCAAAATAAATTCAGGAGGTATCACAGAATAAATTTGAATGTTTCTTTATAAGCGTATTGGTCTAGTGACTTGTATTATAGTATTGATATATACTGAGAATGAAAGCAACAAAGGGTGTAAATGTTGTGGAATATTCGAAGCTTCAGTGTAAAAGCCAAGCCCCTTTTTAGAGGAAAAATAATCGAGTTTTGATGATTTTTTTTTAATTTTTGTGATTTTTGCTTTAATATGACTTTTTCAACCGGTAGACATTTTGATAAAGTACGAGAAAAAACTACCGAAAATGGAGAAAGATTATTCATGTCGTCAATTTTTTTCAGGAGAGGGGGTGTAATATCAGGAGATAAGACACAAATTTCAAGAGTTATAAAAGGGACTTTAGAAATAAAAATGAAATTCAGGAGATTTCCGGAATTTCAGGAGGCGTACTAACCCTGAACTTAACTCTTACACACCTAACTGCAATGAAACCCTACCTGCTGCTGCAGCGCATTCTGGTGCCCATTTACGGCCACCATCCCTTGAGGCACACCCCCTTGCTGGATCTGTGCCTGCTGAATCTGCTGGTTCTGGGTCACAATCTGCTGGGGCGCTGGCACACTTTGGGTTTGCTGTTGTTGCTGGGGTTGTTGTTGTTGTTGCTGTTGGATGATCTGGGCCTGGCCACCCATCTGGTTCATGATGTTCAGGCCATTCAGGGTGGTCACCTGGATTGAGATAAGCGTTAGAAATTGGATGCAAAACATTTCTTGTTTCAAGGCTACAAACAACTTTCAACAAGATTTACAAACTTTTCTTGTTAGAGAGAATTGAAACATTATCAATGTTTGACAGTAATACATTTAATTCTAAACTATATTCACTGAAAAGCAAAACTTTTTTATCTCATTGTATTTCTAAAAAACCTAAATATTTCTCAATCTGAACAGAATTTATAAATAAAAGTTCAAATGGTGTAAAAAAATTGTCACTTTAGTGACTAGTCTTGGCCAATAGTGACTCTTAGTGACTAAAGAAAAAATTTGACTTTTAATGAGAATAGTGACTTGGTGGGAGCCCTGAAAATTAAGTAATTTCCAACAACCTGTGGTATTCCAGCCAGGTTCATCATGCCTGCCAGCTGTGATGGTGCCAGCATCTGGCCATTGCTGGATATTTGTTGGAGCATGGCCGGATTGATGGTCTGTAACTGGCCGTTGTTGTTGAACTTGGCCATCTGGAGGGAGTTTTGTAATGAGCCTGCAATGGAATTTCGGATTTAGATTTGCGAAATACTAAGTACTTTGGCATTTTGTTTTTAACCCTTTCAGTCCCAATGACGATTTAGCATCCTTATTTTTATCTGATCGTCTATAGCCCTTTATGATATCAAAAAGCACATAATTCGATTCTTCAAACTTTTTCAACTAGAAAATATTTTTATTATCCCAATAGATGTCAGCCCTAATATTTTTTTTAAAATTATGATCAGAAACTGAAACATGATGATGCCAAATGGCATCACTGGGACTGAAAGTGTTAAATTAGATGGGGCAAAGAAATGTTATAACAAAATTGAATCTGATTAACTTCAAAGGCATTTTTAACTTTCCCTCTAAATTCAACTTTGCTGTCAATGCATTATAAAATAAACAGTATTTTTTTTTATTGGAGTTGTGGTAGTGTGGGTAAGATAAACAATGTGATTATAGCAATTTCCACTATCAACGATCAATATTGTTTACTTGGATGTTAGACTTGGATGCAAATGTAACTTTGAAACTTGTAATTCAGTTTAAATCTCTCATGCTGTTTGTCAATAAATCATAAAAAAATTATTTTAATTTAAGTATTTTAAACACATTATTGAATACTAGCTTTATAAACTTGGTGTTGAAAACTTTAATAATGATTGAGTACTCTTAACAATAACAGTAACTTGAATATTATGTTAACTTTTACTTTATGTCAATTGTCAAATCATTTCCCTCTCACTATTCGGCACACCATCAGGATAATATAACTCTCCCATACTGATGTCAGCTTTATTTTTTTTAATAAGATGTCCGACTGAACTCAGTCTTTCCTAAGAGTTAGAGGACTTCCCCATAGACCCCTGGCCTGTGAAAATGCATTATATGTAGAGCTAGAATAGTTGTCTCCATTCAAGTCACAGGACGCTGTAGCAAATATCTCTCAAAATCCTCAACAACATATCTCACAATTTCCCTACTCGGATGTGTACCTGGGCAGACAGCACAGGAATCTGGCCTGCTAATCAGCACACTAATGTGGCCAAATAATAAAATTAATTGCATTGCTTTAAACATAATTTATAATTATATAAAAAGAAAGGATTTATGTGCATGTCTGTGAATAGTGAAAGACCAACTTGTACTGCCCTCAGAAATTCAACATTTTTTAATATATATTGATTCCGTTTAAAACCTGTGCATGCACTCAAGGCTTAATTTTTTCATAGTTGATTTTGAATTTTTTAATTAACAATAATATTTTCAAAACACATGGGCTGGGCAGAAACAGAGGATGTCATTAATTTAAGAGTGAGAGACTGAAACAAGGTGTAGGAAACACATGGGCCAGGCAGAAACAGGGGCTTGATGTCATAAGTCTAATAAACATGAAAATTCAAGAAGGGCCATTAAAAAAAATACTAAATAAATAAGTTTTATCTGTTTTCTAAATATTATTTTATTTTTCATAACTTCTTTTTTATAATACAGTGGTGGCCAAAAGTGTGGACACTTTTTGAAAGTTTCAAGTGTTTCAACTGTTACCTGTGTTCTTGCATCTATTAAATTTTGCTTAAATACAAACATTTAAACATTAAGTTGAAGGTAATTTAATGTAGAATTTCATTAAAAAAACAGAATTAAAGTATCTGTATTACAAATAAAGTTATGCTCATTTTAGTTGAACAAGCAAGCACAGTCAATGGATTTTGTTATGCTGAAATTGCAATACAAGTTGGTGGTTCAATGACTTGCAAAACTAAGACAGATCATACTATTAGTTGCATAACTTATTCGTAATGCAGATATTGTAATACTGTATTTATTTTTCATTCTACATTAAATTACTTTGATGATGATTATATTGTGTCCATGGATATAGATTATATGGGACCAAAGGTCTCATAGACGGCTCCAGCGATCTGCACAAAGTGGTCCTCATAAAGATTAAATGACTTTAAATTTGATACACAATTGTTTAATTTGATATACAATTAATATATTCTGTAATCACACAAAGTTGAAAAATATGAAACTTTCAAAATGTGTCCACACTTTTGGCCACCACTGTACATTAAATTATTTAAATATTACATCAAAGGTTTTCATTTGTTTTGTTTCCTTTTATACTGTGCATCCGGCCATCCGCTAACACGAAACTGTTTGTATGAAATTTTTAATAAGTAGGCATGCCTCCTAAAAAGAAAACAATTTTCTATTAAGTTAGCAGGTGCCTAGCAAGGTGGGACCAAACAGCTAGTGTGGAATAAAATAAGATCTAGTGTTCCACCCTACCCGCATTAAGACCAGCATTGAGCATGGCCTTCTGTTCCTCCATGGCATGTCCGTTCATGTTCTGCACCACCACCATCTGCTCAGGATTGTTTGGGTCCTGTACAGCCATCAGTCCTGGCTGCAACTGGCCGGCCTGGTTGAACACGGCCGTGGCAGTCATGGGGCCCAAGTTAGGGGGAGCCGATGAACAGCTGACGAGGTTTTCCTAAAAAAGATATATTGATATTCAGAGAATATCTTCAACTTTATGGATGACACAAGGGAAGGTCCATGAAGAAAACAATGTTGATTATTGGCACAAATAGTTTATTTAGTAGACATTGACATGTTTAGGTGGGAAAAACTGAAGGGGCCCACTTTCTTCAGAATGGTACACAACTTAGACAGAATACAAAAAACATAGATGCAACAGAAATTATCCTGGCCAGTGGAATTGCAGAGGAGTGTGACAGATAGTGGCTCATCTGCCAATACACCGTATCATCATATATTGGTGGGTGGCATGCAATATTCACATGACACCTCCCTATATCGTAATCTGCTTCTAGATTTGAACATCTCGGTCGTCAATTACTTGAGTCCTGGCAGCTTCAAGACATTCCAATTCGATCATCACTGAATTTTGCTTCAGCTACAGGCCTCTTTTCATAAAGAGGCAGGGATTTATTCTTATTTCCAGGGGATAGTATAATAGACTTCTGGTCGCAGTGCTAGGCTTACTGAGCCCCCCTACAAATGTCATAAGTCATATCATAATCACCTTTCCCTGACCCAAAAGTCGAGTAAATGGAATAGTAAAAATTTTATTATATTTTTTTTCATACAGTATATATTGTCATTCTATGCATACAGGGAAACGGGATCCATAGCCTACGCCCTTCCCTTTTGGGCGCAAAATTTTTATGTTACGTTATGCAACAGAAATTGTGGAACACGATATCTGTGAAGAGATGTGGGGGGAAGAGAGATACAAATACTGAGATTGATTTAAATATAAATCATATGTTTTTCATGAATATAAAAATGGGTTTACTTAAGTTTGCTTTAATCAAATTAACATCATGCTGCTAGAACTACCCATGGGTTATTGCCAACAAGGCCTGCAATATTGAATTGAGCTCAACTAATCAAGAAGGTGATTTAATATAAAGTCAGGATCAAGAATTTGATTTTCAATGTGGTTCAGAGCTATTTCTTTTATAGTACACTCTCTCATTAATAAGGGATCCACAGTTTCCTTCAAACTTCAATTCTTTCTAGTTGGTATACACGCATACAATATGTCACAGCCTTTTTTAAAACTCTTGTAACCACATTCATAGAATAGTTCTTTTATAGCATAGTTGTTGATGCATCGACATGATTATTTAAATAAATTAAAAAAATAATAAATAGTACTTACATGCTGAAAATCCCCACAAGCCTGATACATCTAAAAGTTAAAAATAAAAATAAAGTACTATATTCTAATTAATCGAAAAAATAAAATTAAAAATATGAAATAATACATAGTAATTACTACAAAACAATGCTGCATTCATAAGAAACCCCAAAAATAATAAAATATCCGCACAAAAAAAGGTTTAATCTAAAATCTCATTCGAACATAAGAGGCTGTCATGCAATTCTTGATCTCGATATGAAAGCTACAAAGAGATAAATAGTGCAACAATTATAATGCTTACAAAATTATAATGTACAAGTCAATATTCTACCTAAGCATTGTTTCACTTAGACTGTAGATTTTATAGTTCACAGCTAGTAGATTTTATAGTTCACAGCATGTCAAAAATGGTGGCATGGCAACACTGTAATTTTGACCTTGACACAGCTAACACCATAATGGCAGTAAGGTGTTCATGTTTAAACATACCTCTTTGTTTAAATAACAAATAATAATTGCAGGATCGACTGATTGATATCTACTTAGCAAAATCTATATCTTAATTTATTTCCTCAGATTATCTGTAGTTGAAGAGGTTAGTGAAAGAACATGTGACATTTTTGGAAAAATTTAAAATTTAGATTTTGGTGTCCCAATGAACCTATTATTCCATCCTTTAAAATTAAAGATAACAAGTTTCCTCTTTTTCATACACTTAAATATATTTTTTACTGTTTGTAAGTACCGATTTTAACAGATCGAAGTGAGAACTAAAAACTTTACAGCTAATTTTTCACCTTTTTGTCACATAGCATGTTTTTTCACTAAGCTCTCCGATTATGGTGCAAATAAAAAAAAATACTAATAGCAGGATAAAAGGATTGAAAAAGCTTGGTTAAATTTACACAAAAATAAAAGATGGATTTATTTTTTTAAAAAACTTAAATACAGGGCTAACTCCATGCAAAATTATCATAATAAATTATCATGTAGTAAGTCACATGTGTAAAAAGTGATTAGCGCTACAACTTTTAACATTATAAATGAAAAAAAAATGGTAAATAGCTGATGAAAAAATAAATAGCGTAACACTCTTTGTTTAATTGGAATTATTTCTAAAATTTAAAAAGCTTTTAATCCCATCTTTAATTGCGACCTTCATCCAAGTTACATGGATTACCCCGAGGTAGAACTTTACCTACACCGGCACTGGCTTAGATTATAATCAGCAATGCAAACTCACTTGTTCAGCCTTCATAGGTCTGGGAGACATAGACATAGTTCCATTGGTCAGTAGGCCAACTGAGCTTCTGTCCGAGGGCAACGCTTCCACAAACTTATCACAACTGTCTTCCGAATCCATTCTTAAGTTAAGGTGAGAACATCTGATAAAAAGACACATAGTTTAGTATAATATTATAATAAAGTTTATTTAACTAGAATGCAACACAAATATAATTTGATTTTGATGAAAAATTTTCAAAAAGTTTATACAGAGAGTCTGTTAAAAGAAAATTTAAGACTCATCTTTCAGAGGGAAAAGCAAATTGGCTGAAGTGTAAAGCCTGAAGTGAGTTTATATGTATGTATTCCTTAGAGGGTTAACAACATTTCATGTATATTATGTGTGTAAATATATAGATATATCAGGAACATGGAAGGAAATTCTCAATTACTATTTAAAAAAATAATAGAATAATTATTTGTTTCAGTTGTATTGAAAATAATAGAATTGACTGGTTATTTATTAATAGCTTTTTTTTAACTTGTTTAATTTGTTAGTTTAAAATAAATTGCACAGTTTTGTGCAAAAATAAAATAATTTTACAAATCTGTGCGTTTTAAATGCCTTTTTTTTATTTTTGTCAAAAATTACATGGGTTTAACTTTTAATTTTGTATTTCGTTAATGTTAGCTTATTTTGGTTTACAGTGATTTTCAAATAAAGTAATATGAGAACTCATAATCATTTATTCTTGGTTTTTTATGAGGTTGGGAAGACATAAAATGCCTTAAAAGATAATTACCTTAATTCTATAGAAAAACATTTCTTTTAAAATCAGATACCTAAACGGACAAAACACATTATTAATGAAATACGTACTACTATAAATGTGTGTAACATAGAAAAAACTTCATACATTAAAAGTATTATAAATTTGCTTTAAATGTGACAGCAAAATTACATTTCTAATTCTAACATTTATGCCTCAAGTTTCCTATTACAATTTCTCTCAGGTAAAATTTAAAATAAATGTTCAATGTATTAGGCCAAACAGATACATTATGTTCTTTATATTTTCTAGCAGACAGAACAATATTTATAGAAGCAGCATCAATGCCCAACTTTAAAAATAATCCTGTCTAATGACTATGATACCTTTAAATAAAATAGAGAGCTTGTTAATACTACTATCAGATGTTTTTTTTTTCATACACATATCTTATCCATACTCTAATCTCACTAAATAAAATTCACAGCTTTGAATGCCCCCAATTCAATCAAAATCTCAACCTAACCAATATGATTCTGATGTTGTCAGAGTAGGTAGTATATTTACGACTAGGGATCAAAAACAATGTCATTGTCATAGAAGTTGTATATTTAAAACAGCAGATCCTCTGCTCAGTTATCTCCAAATAACAGAAAGATTGTTTCGCATATATTATTATGTGCCTCAGTAGAATAAAAGCCTAATAATTATCTTAAAACATAAACCATAGTTTTACTATAATGGAATTTGTAGAACTGCTTTCTTTGCATAGTATAATACTTTCCTACCATTATGCATGACATCAAGTATTTTGATTGAAAGCTATTTTTTATTAGCTGTTTATGGGGGAAAAAGGACAAAACTTTAGACTGATCAATTGAAATTGCTGTATTCCTTTCTCTAATGCTGCTAAAAATTTTGTTTCAACACCCCAGTCTTCTTAGCAAAAATAGACTTTCCTACTTAATGCTGTTTTCATATTTTTATCCATTAAACCCCATGAAGGAATGTGTATGAAGATAGAGAAATTAATTAGGTAGTGAGGGTCCTTCACTTTTTCCTTTGTTACAAATTTTGAATAAGTTGCATTTAGTGCTTTACAAAAAAAGAAAACTGAATATTTATTATTTAACCAACCACCCTTTAAAATTTCAGCAATTCAGGAGTTTTCTATGGACCCTGATTCATAATGTTATACTAAATTTTTTAAAGAAATATAATTATCTAAACTAGACTCTATCCAGATGGAATATAAGCTATGAATTCACGCTTTCACCTAAGCTGTTGTCAAGGGAACAAATTAATAATTTGCATACTTTTTGGAATTTTACTTTATGACTATTTTACTTTTTTAGAAAAAAAAATGTTTTTAAACTAGTGTTCCATTCGTGTTTATACCTATCTAAAAATAAATCCACACTTAAAAAATATTTGTGTGATAATTTAGTAGTATTTTTATTTTCATTCCACAATACCCCACATAGCACCCCCAGTTGAATCTATTTTACCCACTTTGAAAATCAAAATAAATTATTTCAGAATTAGCAGTTAAAAATTAATTTATTTATGAGCTATTAAATTTGTTTTTCAAACTTCAATATGTGTGATTAATTCAAACAAATTTTAAAGAACAAAAAACGCAATGTTAAATTAAAATTTAAATTTAATTACAAAGAACAGATCGATATAAACATAGCGTCGAAAATATATCAGGTAGTTTGTATAGAATCATAAACTTTATTCTTGAATGAAAATAAGAAATAAGCTAAATATATATTTTGAAAATAAAATACATCAGCAAATAAATGTTATTCAATACCCACGCCGTAAATAACAACATGACTTTAATTTAATTTGCATAAATTCAGATATACAAGACGATCCCACAACATTGTATACAAAACAATAAATTATGCAAATAACGAAAAGCACATGTCGGCAAACAATCCCGCTCATTGCGATCAAATATTGCAGACGAGTTTCGTAATCGAATGATTATTATTAAAAGCTCTGCATCGCTAATTATACATTAATGTTATCTACTACCTAGCGTCTTTGGTGCAAATCAACCTATCAGAAATCAGCCGGCCTCCATACCTTTATCGCAAAGAAAAATAACCGATCGGGTTATGAATTATAAATTATGCTAGGACAAAACCATGAAAACAGTTACGCTTATTAAATAAATTGCAAAAACTTACATTGTTTGGATTGAAAGATGGGAACCGTTTTTATAAAGTTAAAAAAATCGTTTGGTAAAAACTCTCCCGCCAGCTTTCATGGCCAAAATGCTCAGACCGAGAGGAGTCGGCCCACTATAAATTATGATAATATCAAAAATCTCAACAAAACCACGCGCTTTTGTGTTGACTTCGAAAATCAGATAACACAGGTGTTCCGATCGCTAATCACTTGAAAAATAAGAATTTGATGCATAATAATAAACAAAAGGTAATAAACAATTTTTCTTTACAAAGTAGCGTTACTTACCCTTTGTTGGGGATGTTGTCCAGTTATGGGGGAAAGTGTACAAATTATTGAGACAGCGGTTTTACCGTTACTATAGAAAATCACGATAAATTCCAATTCATAAAACTGTCTTCCCAAGTAAACAATCTACTTATCCTCAAAAATTAAAAATGAATTTGTAAAGATCCATTTCGATTCAAAGAAAACATAATTTATAATATTTTTTATTTTGATATCCAACAGAGATGGAGACGATTTACAGTTTGTTTACATACTCAACCCCTCAAGCATATTTTCGCAGTGTTCATCCGCCAACGAAAATGAGTTCTTCAAATAACACCTAATTTAAACAATTTACAACTTTCTGCAGCAAAGAAGCGTACAGAAAATGTAGAAGAAATTATTTTATTTTCAAAAATTCAAAAGAATCGAAAGTCAACTTGGAGTTTTTAGTTAAAAATGATAATCATTACTGTCGGGTTTGTAGCTTGATGGTTGCTGAATAATAATGTAAACATTAGGGGTGGTGTCATTTAAAAGGCTGCATGGAAGCTGTAGAAATTGAAGGAAGCGCACAGTTTAATGAGGTACTAACATAAATTTATGCAATATTAGATTAATATTTGAGACGCAGTGGGAGGTTTCTATTGCGCAATATATTTTTGTGTGGTCCCAAATACTTAAGAACATTCGCAAGTTAGCCGTGAAACCAATATAAATCTATATTTTTGTCAATTAATCATATGATCTTAGATCATATTTTGGTAAACGTCGTATCAAATGCAAAACTTCTAATTTTTTTTGAACTATTTGAATTTGTATGTAAATTTGCTCCTGTATACATCGTTTTTCTCAAATTTTGATTGTTATTCAAGTTAAGCAGTTACTAACTAAACACATCGGCACAACAGCCCATTAGTGGGCCAAGACCTGCAGTGCCCGTTTCAGCTATCGTGATCTCAAGTTTTGGATAACTTATCCGAATTTTGTGGTACACTCAATGTGATATTCTCATTTTAGTTTGATAACCTTTGTGAATATTTGATCAAATTGGTATTTTACATTTTTTAAAAACAGAAGTCTTGAAATTAATTGTCAATGCCACAACTATAGGTACTTAAGTTGATTCTTGCACCGTTTTATAGTTTTCTGAAATTGTATTATAATAATATATATTTTTTAACTTACTGGATACTGAACTAAACTGTGCAAGTAAAGGTATTTTCCCAAGCCCAGTTAATTCTATGGAAAATTTAACATTGGACAGCCATCGGCAAATTGTTCTAAATACTAAAGAAGAATGGGAGCAATTCTTTAGGTCACAGAACAATCCTTCTACTAATACTACCAACCCTGAACCTTTTGTACGTGGAATTACTAAATATAATGGTAAAGATATTATAGGAAACATAGCTGATCAAATTCAAGCTGAAATACGTAAAGGAATCGATGATAGCATCAAGTTTATAAGGCTCAAAGAAGCCAAAGGAGAAAATGATGTCGTCTATCCTTCTGTAAGGATTGTGTTGGATGACAGTTTAAAAGAAATAAACGTAAAAGCACTACTGGATGGTGACGTGTGTAAAGAATACAATGTTAAAACAATAACACTCTGCCATCCTGATCAAAGTTATCAGCGAGGAGCATGTTGCTATATCAATGAAAATGGTGAAAGGGTTTATGATATAATTAATGGTTCATATAACATTAACCTGAATTGGAGGGTTGAAGAAAAAGAATGTAAAATGAGAATAAATGTCAAAGATGATGGTACTGTAACGCTCCTTGAAGGTCACGGCGTAACTGAAGAAGAATTACTTGCTAATAAGGAAGTAAAAATTGGAAAGAAACGCGAGGCGAAGTTCTTGCATGAAGCTTTGGTATTCCAATTGCCGCAATCACTAACAAAATCGGGAAAAGTTTTGGTTTTGCAGCCTTCAATTGAAGCTTACGAGAGTATAGCTCAAGAACCGTAAGAAGGCTCTACTAACTGTTTTCAGAAATCTTCAAAAAATCCAAGAAAATATTTTTAGTTGGTACGTAGATTTTTTTAAAAAATTAGTTTCCTTTCCTTGCTGACTGACTCCCATCAGAAAAAAAACTATTGAAATCAGCAAAAGTTTTGGTTTTACAATCCTCAATTGATGCTTACGAGAGTATAGCTCAAGAACTGTAAGAAGGTTGTACTAACTGTTTTCAGAAATCCTCAAAAAATCCAAGAAAATACTTTTAGTTAGTACTTTGATTTGTTCTTAAAAATTAGTTTCCTCTCCTTACTGCCTGACTCGCATCAGAAAATCACTATCACAAGTTTTGGTTTTGCAATCTTCAATTGAAGCTCACGAGAGTATAGCTCAAGAACTGTAAGAAGGTTGTACTAACTGTTTTCAAAAATCCTCAAAAAATCCAAGAAAATACACTTAGTTTGTACTTTGATTTGTTCTTAAAAATTAGTTTCCTTTCCTTGCTGGCTGACTAGCATGAGAAAACTTATTTGTTATTTTATGAGGCTTGACCTAAGTATCAATATCTGATGTATGTTTGCTATTATTACAAACATAAAAGTTTCAGTCTCGCAACCTTTATTTGACTTTAAAGAGAGTACAAATCAAGAAAAAATTCAAGAAAATATAAGGTTAGTACTTTAGTTTGTCTGTAAAAACTTATTATGTGCAGCTTGAAGAACTAAATATCAATATCTGTTGTATATTTGCCATTGATTTGTCACAAACACAATTTAGTCTTGCAATCTTGAATTGGCATTAACTAGGGAAAAATAAAGAATTGTAAGAAGGCTCTACGAATTCTTTTGAGAAATTCAAGGATAATATGAAAGTTAGTACTTTGATTTTGTCTTTAAAAAATTCTTTAATTTCAATCGGGACTTACACATAGGAAAAAAAAACACCTTTTTTATGCAGCTAACGGTACTTTTAAAAATCGGTTATTTATTTAATTATAATGTGATGAATATTCACCCTTTATTAAACACAATATTTAACAAGGAAATTGCAAACTACCTATCAGGGCTCGAAAATTATATTGCCCGACATGCCCGGGGCATGTAAAAATTCCAATCGGGCATATATTTTTTCGCCTTGCATGCCCGACTGGGCATGTACACATTTCATCAAAAATACCTTTCCGTAAATTTAAACATTTTGCGTTTTTATAAATCCCCAACATATCTATTTGTTGCTTCTTGAAGATAGATAATTTTAATCTTAAGTCGAAATTCGTTACTTCACAATGCTGTCATGGCATCAAATAGAAATTCATCAATAAAATTCTGGTGGGCGCCGGGAAATTTCACCACTTTCAACAATTTTCGAATTCCTTGTTACTTTGGCAAGGTTTCTTAAGGTATAATAGTTTGATATATTTTTAATTAACATTGATAAAATCTGGAATTTTCTGTAAATTCTCAGGGAAAACCTGGAAAAGTCAGAGAATTTGGTTTTCCAACTTACATAATGTAACAGTTTATTTTGTTAAATAAGTATACTGCTTAAAAAAAAAAATTACGCCTCCAATTACGCATTTTAGTTTCAGCTTTTGTTATTTTTGCCAAACTCATGCCTGGGTTCAGCTTTCTTTTCCCGCTCGGCCTGGGCTTGGGCGTGTAAAAGTTTTATTCGGGCATGTATTTCTGAGACTAACATGCCCAACAGGGCATGTAAAAATTTTGAGATTTTTCTAGCCCTGCTACCTATAGAAAACTGGTTTTGGGAATTTAAGATGAAAATAAGACATGGCAGACGCTTCCCAAAAAATTAACATCTGATATTAAATACCCTCTCCTTGTCTCAATATCCTTGCCTAATAGCGCCACCACCAGAGAAGTTGTGCTAATATGCCAATAAAAAACATTCCTGTTGTTAACAAGCAGTTATCTTTTGGGTGTTTTGTTGTTTTATTTATGATTTGTTGAAACATTTTAGGTGCAGATTTGCGGCATTTTGAAACTGCTAAGTCTGTAGCTGCAGTGGGGCTAATACTTATAGTGTCTATTATCCCCGAGAACCATTCCACTAATTGTATTTTAATCATTCTCAGTTTCTACCTAGCCTGAAATGATAGCTTAATTCCTAATGATAATAATATGCTTAATGTTACAGATACCAAAAAGAGATTGCATTTGCTTAAAAAAATTCTAAACATTTCAATCTGAACTTTATTGTATTTATTGAATGTAAAGATATGACATATAACTTTAAAGAATGTCTTTTTTTTTTAGATGGACGAATCAGGAGGCGAATCAACTGATTCTGATGATACTGAAGAGGTATTTATAAATTTGTTTATCCAATTTCAATGTGGGAATAATTAAATATTTAAAGTATTTACTAATTTAACAAATGCATTTAGCTCTCCATAATTCTATCTTTCTAGGGTTGTCTTGAAATAATGCTAGAGTACTATTTCAAAGAAATTTATACTATGACAATTGTAGTCGATGTAAAAAAAAATAGTTAATTCCTAATTATATTTTAAGTTGCATGAAAAATATTGCAAACAGTAACATGAAGATAACATTCACCATACTTGGTAAATTAATCTTACCATATTCACAATTTATTTCCGATTTCTAAATATAAGTATTGTTAATTATAAAATTTAAATCAGTCTAAATAATGAAAAAAAATAATATTTGTTGATTATATGGTTTTAACTTTATTTATTTAATTAGGATATGATTTTTTACGTGTTTATATTTTTACTAATACTTTTTTGAAAATTGATAGGAGATTGAACCCAAGTTTTGCTATGAACGCCTTCTAAATGATGTTCCGAACATTCTGAAAAAAGATGCTGCAAGTTGTATTGCTATTCACACAAAAGTAAGTGTCAAACCGTATATGATTTCATGTATGAAGAGCTTTATTCCACAAAAAAAAATACCTCTATTTTTTTTTTAAACATTTGAAATATTTTAAAAGGCGTTTCCTTGCTGGCATTTATCTATTATAATTATATTGTATAAAAGTATTCAATAACAATCTATATAGTTTGTCTTCAATATTAACTTTTATGCAAAGCTATCAATCCTGCATTCTATCTTTCTTGTAAATAGGGGCAATTCGTTACAAAAACATGAACAAAGCAATGAGTTGTATCGGTATATCGTTGGTCAAATAACAAAACCAGGAATGAAGAAATTCAATTGATTAGTGGGTTTTGAAAACAATGGGCATATCAGTATCCAGTTTTCTATCTCTGTGGTTTTGCACGTTCATGATTTTGTCATTTTGGACCAACAATATATTTTTTATGTGGATTGTAGAGTGTGACTATGGGGCTGTTTCACGGAGAATCTGACAATAGCTCCGCAGCCTTGTTTTCCTTTCTCTCGAATCTATTGTTTTGGTTGGTTGGTTGGTTGGTAGAGATAATCAGGTTTGTGTGCTTACCAAGCACACTAACCTGAATAAAGTTCTAAAAACCAACCAACTTAACCAAAACAAAAGTAATTTGGGAGAAAGGAAAACAAGACAACAGAGCTGTTGCCAGATCCTCCGTGAAACAGCCCCATTGTGTGATATATATAATAAACATTTAGAATGTCCAAAAAAATGTCAAACTTTTTATTTTTCAGTTCTTAGCCTTAGGCACACACCTTGGTGTCGTACATATTCTTGATCACCAGGGAAACAACATAAGGAACAAAGAACTTCTCCTGGTAATCTCCTGAATAATTTGATTTGTTAATTTTTGGTAGCTCGTTATTTATTGGCTTGTTTCATTTTATATAGATTTCATTCCTTTCTATTCCTTCAATTGGTGCTCTTATGTGACATTGAATAATTAATCTAGGCACAAGAAAGAATTTATTTTCATTTATTGTTTTTGTTGCCACTTATACCAAAACCGACCTTAAGTTTGCAGCAGAGAAATGTACTAGGCAGAGGAGACTGCGTAAACAATGCTGCTGGCACCGAAATTTTGCCTGCTCCCATTGGTTGCTCCTTTGACACTGATATTCGTGCGCCCTGTTACGTCAAAATCAAAGGAAAAAATAATTAAAGTAACACTCTAACTGAAGCTAAACTAATAAAAATAATAAATTTATGTCTTGAAATAACAAATAAAATTGTTTATTGAATGTGAAACACTTTTTTTTATTCGGTTCTTGCACTCGAAAATGGGAACTATTTATCCTTTTTCTCGTAGAACATTTGTGTACTGCAAACTTAAGGTTAGTTTAGTTGAAATACCGGAAACATTCTCCTTTAATACATAATAAATATGGTAAAAAGGACCAACTTTAAACTTATTGTTGATAAAGATTTTAAATTAGTAAAAATCTACCCATATTACAATTAAAATATACCTGTTTTATTTAACCCTTTAGTCCCAATGACAAATTGGCATCAGTTTAGAAATTTTTTTTCTGGTCGTCTATAGCCATTTATGATATCAAAAAGCATGTCATTCGATTCTTCAAACTTTTTTCGATTGGAAAACATTTTTTATTAATCCCAATAGATGCCAACCCAATTATTATTTTTTAATTATGATCAGAAACATGATGATGTCAAATGGCATCACTTTGACTAAAAGGGTTAATTTTTTTAAGCTTAGATAATGTAAAACTTAATTAAACATAATGACAATTGATGATGTGGTGTATTGTTTTATATATGAGTTGGGATGTTACTGTCATATATCAAAATTGCCCCACTTTACAGCAATCTAAACATTTATTTCTTTCAAGCATGTTACTACTGTGAATCAAATAAGTATTGAAGACAAGGGAGACTATCTAGCATCCTGTTCAAATGATGGAAAGGTAGAATATATTTTCTTTTGTCTATTACAGCTTACGATTTCCCGTGATTTTTCAAATTAAAAAATATTATGTTAAACTTTTATTACTGTGGCCATTTTTATGTGATCTCCATAAAGTAGACGGTAAATATTCATTGTACAAAGCTTTTAGTTAATGGATTCTTAATTAATATAAACAATAAACATATGGTGTTAATAATATTTTTAGTTTATGCAGTGCTCACATTAATTATTGTTTTATTTATAAAACAAAGTCTTATTATTAATTAAAATCCTGGCTTTATAACCAGGAATCTGTTAAAATCCTGAATCCTGTATGTGATATCGTACTCTTGTTTCTCTTAAATGATTATCTGAGCAATACTTGGTTACATACTTTGTGTCGAACTGTCTCAATATTTATTGAACTTAATTAAAAAACAAGGTATTTTATGTTCCTAAATAGGTTGCCATTCACGGATTGTATGCCACGGACCTAAACACATCTGTTACGATCGAGAGACCTGTCAGATCCGTTGCCTTAGATCCAAATTTTTCGAGGTCGAGCTCGAATAGAAGGTTCATTATTGGTGAAGACAAGGTAAAATAGATTTTAACAGAGAAAGTAGGCACAGTAATAAGCAATATTCATAGCTGAGGTATTGGGATTAAGGCCGACCTAGTCTAATGAAATTTTCCTAATAGAAGTGAGTAATGAGCTGGTTCAACAGCATACCACTTGATTTGTATCAAAAAGATTGATGAAAGAATGATTTAAAGTTGTTTATTCAAACAACCAATGAAAGTTGTTTGTTGACTGAGTGTATTTAAAATTTCTGTTGGGCTAGTTCAACCTAATATACCTAAACAGAAATGCACATTTAAAATTATTATTCAGCCAACCAATGATAGTTGTTTGTTAACCAGGCATATTTAAAATTTTCTGCCGGGTTGGTTTTACAGTATACCTGTGATATACATAAAAAGGAATGCCACATTTAAAGTTGTTTATTCAGCCAACCAAAGAAATTGTTTGCTAAGAGGGACTGTCAGTCCCATAGAGCTAATACATTAGTTTTGAAATCACAATTTTTGCAAAAGAATTGTTTTGCCATGTTATCCCGTTTTCCTGAGGTATGGGAATCATCATAACATCAATTTAAAACAAAATTGAAGGGAAATAACTTCCGGTTATTTAATTAACAATTGATAAAGTTTTAAAATTGCGTCACCATCTGCTGTATATTTTTGGCGTTTTTAAACTTCAAAAATATATAATTAAATAACTAGATGACATTTTCGTTTCAAATCTGTTTCATTTAGATGGTAAGTTGATTCTCATACCTATTCCCAATACTTCGTCTCACATAATAACTGTAAAATTGAGTTTATTTTAAGTGATTTTTTTTATTTCGTTGATTCCTTTAGGTTGTTCTTTATGAACGACAGTTTTTAACCGGTTACAAACCAGTTGTATTATACCAAGGAGAGGGTGCAATCAGGAATATCAAATGGAAAGATAGATTTGTTGTGTGGGCTAGTGATAAAGTAAGCATGTTATGGTGTTATTTTTAAGCTTCTAAAAAAATATTTCGTTCAAATAACCTGTTAATAATTTTTAATTTAAATAATTATGTATGTAATATAGTGTTCTAAATATGGATATAATGTTCTAATTGTAATATAATGTCCTTATATTAAGTTATTTCTTAATAATTCTCAGTTAATGTTTTCTTGCCTATCCATCAAACAGTTCCCAAGTTCTAATAGCACCTTGCTGTCAGGCCAATAAATTCTTTCCCAGAGAAATTGCAAACACATCAAAATTTGACTCCACTCTTTTCACAACATAGCAACCATTGAAAATAGTCACTTTTTAATTAGATATCAATGTGGGAGACGGTGTGCTTTTTGTTGACAGCTTCGGCTCCTGGCTCTGTCCTTTGAAATACTTTAAAATGATTTCTTATAATAGTAAAAGATTTGGATGTCCACTCTCCTTTTTAGGAGGAATTAAAATATAAGTAAGCTCTTCTGTATAGTAGTACTTTTGCTACTACATGTATTTATAAAATTTTTGTTTTTTCCAGACTGTTCGAATGTATGATTTAAGTTCCAATAGAACAATCACTGTTATTCAAAGGGATCATGATCCATCGTAAGTGTACAATGCAGATGTATTTATTATAAATTATAGAAATGTTATCTGTTTAAAAAATTTTAAGAAAAGTTAATTATAGTTATTTTATTTAGCTACCTTATTATAATTATATTTTGTTTGTAATTATAAATGTGAGTCCTTAAAAAATCAAATAACTTTTATTTAAATATTGTTAATTGTGATTTTATAATATTAGGTTCTTGAAAATACAAAATTTTAATGCCACAAAATAAGGAAAACATAATCACAGATGTATTACCGTCAAAGCGGGTATCTTTGGCCACGGAGGGTAACTTTGGCCACTCGTCGGAAAAATATCTGTTTCTTAATTTCTCTTCATAAAATGATCTCATCTTAAATTGTTTTACATTTTTGGAAAGGTGGAAATATCGCCTTTCATTTCATGTAAAAAAAAATCTTATTCAAAATCTGGCAATACTACAAATGCTGTTTTCATTCTTACGAGCATAAAATGACAAAAATCTATCTCTTCCAACTTTTGTCTGGAACACTTAAAAAAATTTTGAAAATATTTAATAAAACACTCTATTCGATTCTTTTATTAATGAGGAAGAATATTACACCATTTGTTTTATTCTAAGTTGACTACTTTTTATGCTGTATTTAAATATTTGTAATTGGGAAGCTTTTGCCGATGAATGCGGGTAACTTTGGCCATAGATGTAAATATTTCTTTATGGAACTTTGCACTTTAAAAAATGTATGTAAAAGTTTATTAAGTTTAACTATTTTTTAAAAAATTCTTACTTTTATGATTACTCATTTTTTAGATATTTTTTTTTAATCTCATGACTTTAAACATTAAAAAGATAAAGATAGAATGCAAGATACGTATTCCACTCAAAATCGCAAATGTCGAAAGGTAAACATTTTCAAATTCCTAATTATAAATATATTATTTTTCACCTTTTATAATAAAATCGTTTGCTTTTTACAAATATATTTGTTATTAAATCTTGCTTCAAAAAAGTTCTTTCTTCCTTATTAAAATAGAAGTTTATTTTTCTTTCTTTTAAGCGACAAACAACTAGTATTCAACGTGTAATGCCATTCCACGATGCACTGCAGTGTAAATGTTAAGTTATATACCATTTTAAATAACTATATGTCTTATAACTTTGTTATTTTTGGGTTTAAAGTTTTAATATTGCTATTTAAATCGTTAACACAGCTTTTAAGGATGTTAAAAAGTATGATTCTTATGAATTTCTTGGGTGGCCAAAGTTACCCGCCCGGCTCCTAACAGTGTCTTATTTTTTAAAATTAATACCAATTTTTTATTAATTTATAAAATGTAACAAAAATGCCTGAAAATTATTCCTAAATGTACAATACTTAGAATGCATAAGGATTTTTTAGTGTTTAAATCGGTTTTGAAGTTAAATTTTTCTTCTTTTGTGAAAAAAACTATGATTTTGGCCAAAGTTACCCGCACTGACGGTACTTCAAAGATATTAATCACTTTAAAGATAATGAACACTTTTAAATACAGTAATTTAAAAATTTTTTGTAGAATTTTCGTGAATCTTAAATTTGTTTTCCATTTTACACCACACATTCTTCTATTGAGATTTAACTGTCATGTAAAAAAAAATCATGACTTCCCTATTCTTAATATTAGTTCAGAAATTAGTTTCTGATACTTTTTTTTAACTCTTAGTTCTTTTGGGATATTTTTTTTAGTAAAAGAATTGTGCATGAACCTCAATCCAACTATTAGAACCTATTGTTAAAATGAAGTATATATTTTAGATTACGCAGCGATCTCTATCGATGCAACCTCTTCTGGAAAAACAGTTCCACTCTTCTGATGGGTTGGGCAAACAGTGTCAAAGTGTGTCAAGTTGTGCCTTCGGAGGCCCCCAAGCCAGCCTTGACTTCTCTCAAGGATCAAGCGGGACCTCCTAGATTTTATGTCAAAATAAGTAATGTATTTTGCTACATAATTTACTTAGAATGATGGTTTGATTGATTGATAGTAAATATCTGTTACTTCAAGAATAGGCTTCTAATATTTGATTTGTTGTTTGTGTAATTTTTTTTTTGAAATTGCTTTTTTAAAAGATTGTGAATTTTAGCTTCCACATTATGTTTTTGACGTTATGTGGTATTATAATAGTTCAGTCTATCCCCCACTTTCATAGATCAAACTACAAATGCCACAGACAAGTGTGATATGTCAAAAAATTCAGCACATCAAAATAGAAGACATTGAACATCTCTGAAAAAAATTTGAATTCTAAGTACTTCGATTATTAAAAAACTGTAGCATTTATTGCTCATTTAAAAAGCATAAGAGGCCATTTTAATTAGATCTAAATGTATATTGCCATTCACTACAATCACTCAAGAAACTTCATTTCAATTAATAAATTAAAAGAAAATTATTTTTGCAACGTTAATCATTTCGAAATGATATGGTGAACTTTAGCAAGCAGTGGGTGTAGCACCCTAGTTACATTATAAAATTAGAATAAATTTAAGAAGTAATTGAATCGGTGAGTGCCGAAACAACATCAGTCACAAATTTCAAATTTTTCAGGAGGAAGAAAAAACATAATGACTCCTCCTCTATTTCTGCACTAAACATTTGAAACAAACGTCCTGTATTTGTGGAACTACTCAACACATTAACGTCATTTTTGCACCCAACACGCATCTTGCCTTTCTACGCTTATTTTTATTGAAAACGAGTTTTCGGATTTTTTTGACTGAAGTGGTTTCTGCACTCACCGATTCAATTGTCTAAAGAATTTTTCACTGTTTGAATGCAAAAAAAAAATTTGACGGCTAACAGGAAATTCGGTTAACACGAAATTTTTGGGTGCTCCCTTCGAGTTCGCTTTAACGGGGTTCGGCTGTATTTGAAAAAAGTTGTTTTATGTTCAATAAATACTATGATAACCTTTGAAACTTTAACTTAAATATTTAGAACTGCATGGATAAAAAATTTTTTTTGTAGAATTCTTTTATATTTAATGATAGTAAATTATGAAATACAAAATGTTTGATGGAGTTCTTCCAATGCTTTTAGCTGATTCTCCAACTTTTTCAGCTTCTATTTTTAATACTGACTTCTTCATTTGTGGAATTTCTTCTTTTGGAGCTGCTACTGTTGTCCTAACTGTTGCCAAAACTGCAGAGGTAACTGTAAAATTATTTATGTAAAATTATTTTTTCTGATTTTCAAGGTACTGCAATTTATTGATCTTGGATTTTTTTCTTTTAATTTTATGATACACCTATTGTCCCAATAAGAACATTTGTATTTGTTTTCTCCTGAATTTATGGTATTGTACTCTTAAAATAATTTCTTAAAACTCCTGAATTTAACTAAGGGGGCTGGGGAGCCCAGACGGTTAGGCACTCTCCTACCATGGAAAAAGGTCCAGGTTCGGGTCCAGGCATCGCAAAAATGACTGCCGACCTTTAAACAGCCTATGCAGCCAAAAATGTCCAACAAATAATGCCCCGTGTAAGGGAGTGCACATTAAATATCATTTTAAGTCCTAACGCTGTGTACAATGTCGCCCTTAACCATTGTGTTGGGTTCCTATTCAGGTATCGGCTCGTCACTTGACTGTGGTTCTAAAATATGTCTCCTATAGCCCTCGTGTAGCTTTAGTGCGACGATAATTCAAACCTAACCTGAATTTCACTACTAAAAGTAGATTATGAAGCTTATTATTTATCCTGGTATAAAAAATTCACAAACTCAGCTCAAATGACATTATTTTGTCCCCATTCCAGGAGTCCCTCAGCATAGGCTCTCGGCCTCAACTCAAAGTGCTGGAAACTCATGGTGAGGACTACACTCTCATCCTCAGCGATACTCTCACTCTAAGGGGATACCAGGAGTACAGGTGCAATGACTACCATTTGGGTAAGCAAATTTAAATCATATATCTTATATCATATATTTGTAATTGCCTAGTTGTAATGCTAACCTACCTTACAATATTATTCTAACGCAATTAAGGAGTTTTGTGTTCTTTCACATGTTTCACAACTCCCTTGTTTCATTACTTTAATTTTAGACTAATTATGTGCACAACCAATTTTTTTGGATCCTTAAAAGTGTATTGGTGTTAATTCTTAAAATGTGTATTCGGGAATTTCTAAAACATAAGCATAATTAACATAAAATTGATGCATTCTCCATTTTTATGATAATGGACCTGAATGCATCCTTTTAAAGTTTTGACCCTTATACCCATTTTACATGAAAAATGTTCACAAACCTTTTTTTTTTTCATATTAATTTACTTATTTCTGATTTATTGACTTTAAAACTATTAAGCTTAAGCGTCAAATCCATGGTATTTAGTCAGTTTTATTTTAGCTTAAACTTATATAGGTTGGTTGAACTAAAACCTAAAACAAGACCATGGACAGTTTTCCTTATATGTGGCCTATAATTGCTTTTATTTTGGAATTGCAAATAAAAATATAAATTGTGTTTAGTTTTTAAATTCTTTCATATTTTACAGACAGCTTAGCAGAAGAAGGTCTGTATTTCATTCTGAGCCTCAAGGATTTTGTGGTCGCGAAGCCCCGAACCGAAGATGATCATATTGCATGGCTGCTGGAGCATGAAAAATTTAAGGTGCACTTTTAATTAAATAACTGCTTGTATAATCATTAAAATATTCAGTATTAAATGATTATGCTAGATGATAATGCTCAGTTAAATACTCTTATTTCTACCAAGTAATATGTTTAGAAGTTTTTTGTGAGTTAAGTCCTATTTATTTTAATTTTTAAACTTATTTTTTTAATGGATTTGGTTTATTAACATACAGTTTAAAACTAGTTAATTTATATTTTTTAGTGGTTACTTGGTTTTAAAAAGCTTTATTTTTCAGAAACAAAATATGATTCAAACAATTTATTTCTTTATCCCTTTTTAAAAAATAAGCTGATTATCCATCAAGCGACTAGTTAGATAATATTCCTGATAATATCGCAAGCAAGCTTGGTTCTCAATTTTTTTACTTGGGAGGGATGAAGGACTGAAATTTAATAACATAAAGCAGGCTTATTTAATTGTTAAGACATTTTTATTTGTTCATTTTCAAAAGGGGTCAAACATTTTACCTAATGACAACTCTGGAAGCTTACCTAATTTTAAAATTCAGAACTTTTTTGGTTGAGAATTTTCTTTTTTTAATAAATTGCGGTAGCTATATTTAGTATACCATACTATATGCATTTTAAGTTTTTGCGTAGTATTAAACTATTGTATTTCCATGTTCAGCTTTTACAGTTAAATGTTAAGAAGGTGTTTTAAAGATTTAACTATGCACACATAATTTTAAAATGTTTTTAAAAATAATATATTGATTAGATAGTTTTTATATTTTATTTTCATACTTTTTCTTGCCTACTTTTGCAGGAAGCAGTTGATGCTGTTAGCCAAGGAAGAAGTTTGAAAAAATACACCCTACTTGTAACTATAAATAGATTATTTTATGAATATTTTCTTGTTTCAAATGTTTTTTTATATGCTGAATATAGTTTTTATCAAGTACTATGTACCTAAATAAATATTAAGTCTTATATTTAAATGTTATGTTTTATGTATGAAAATAATTATGAAGCATATTTTATTTCTAACAAGTAACATGGTTAGCAATTTTTGTGAGTTAAATTTGATTAATTATTGAATATTTTTCAGTTTTATTAATATAATTTTAAAAATTAGTTTAATGTAATTATTTTTTATAAAATGGTTATAGTGCTATAGAAAAAACTTGATTTCTCAGAAACTTAACTATCAGCTTCAAAATTTGGCTTAATTTTTATTTTCCTTAAAAAAAATAGCATTTTTGCTATCTTTATCTTCTTGCGACCTGACGTCCCTATTTGGGGACATTTTTTAAAACCTCCTCACAAACAACGAACATGTTAATTAGTTCTGAAATTGACCTGGTCCGATAGAAGAACATCCTAATTCAATTTTCAGCCTTTGATGACAAGTATCATTCATTTACTTCTATAAAAAAAATTAAGTTTAACAAGAGTCAATACGATATAGAGTTCTTAAAATAATTAATTTAAATTTTTTCTCAAAATTTCCCAAAACTTCTTTTAACAGTTGCTTTTAAAGGCATTTTGAATTAAAAACAATGTTAAAATAAACTGTTAACAACAAATAATTGAAACTGCCTTTTTTTTTTACATTTATAACACAAAAAATATATATTTTTAGACCTTAAGGCGTATCTCTCAGACTATTAAACATAATTTCTTTGCAAAACATACTTTTTAGCATATATTTGTGTGAAAAGTATGTTTAGATTAAGAATATACATGTTGGATTTTGCTCGGTTTTTAAGAGGTTGAACACTTTTAGGATGTTGGAAACATCTATTTGGAACATCTTCTCGAACTCAAGCAGTATGACGAAGCAGCGGCGGTGTGTTCCACAATTTTCTGCGACAACAGAGAAGTCTGGGAGAATGGAGTGTACAGGTTTGCCGAAATCAGGCAGTTGCGCGCCATTGCCCCATTTGTTCCGCTCGATGAACCTTTGAGTCCCGCTATTTACGAGATGATCCTGAACGAGTTTCTACAGCATGATCAAAAGGTAAATTATTACCTAACTTCACACTTCTATTATAAAACTATTCTGATTTTATTTAATAATATTCATTACGATTTATTCCATTTACTGATCATGTCCTCTAGTCCGGCTATTTAAGGTAAAACGGAAACCCTCCAACGCCTCCCGGTTTTATGAACATGAATAACTGAATTCAACCACCCCCTAGCTCTCCTATTTTCCAGGGAATACATGTTTAAAGATCTTATTCTGTTATTGTAATCACTAACGATAAACCTTAATCATTTTTGTAGCCCTATGTTGAACTTTTTCTAGCAACCCTATATCTTAACTGAGGAAGGGAGACAAAAACTGAACAGCATATTCCAGATGTGGCCTTATCAATCCCCTGATCAATGGCAAAATAATCTAATTGGATTTAGAAGTGATACTTTTCCTAATCTATTTCAATTGTGTTGTAGATATCTATATAATAGTCCAGTTTTATAAAATTGAACCCTGTTTTAATTCCTCTTTACTTATACTCTGTCCAATCACAATGGGAACTTCGAAAAACCCTTTCTTCACCTTTCCCCCTGATGTTATTTTTCAGGAAAGGGCATTAATGTTGTTGTCTTTCTTCCTTCACCCCCAGCCCTACTTGGGTTTTAACAGCAATTACCCTCATAGCAGAGCCTCACACAAGATAGGTTTAGAACAGGGACGCTCGTGATGTTTCCTGGAAAACTGTGGCAGTTTCGAAGCTTGCCTTTCAATCAGAATGAGTGTAATACTTTCCCACGGAAAGGGTTTAGTTATCAAACTAATTATTTCCTTTTTGAATCCTTTGTTTGCCCTTCTGTTCAAATATCGCTACACCTTATCTAATTAGACATTATGATGTAAAGTAGAAAGGTTCAGACACATTAATTGGTCCATTAATCACATGACATGATTTTGCGATATTTTTTTTACTTATATTGCATTAAAAATATATATGTTGCACAATTTAATAACCAATTACTTTTTTTGAATTGTAAGAAACGTAAAACAATTTTTTTAAGCACTTAAATTTGGTTTTTTTTTACCATTATTTTTTCATTTTTTTTTCTCTTAGGGTTTCCTGGACCTTGTCAAAAAGTGGCCAACCAAAGTCTATTTTGTTCCTGCCATCATTACTGTGGTCTTAGAACAACTTGCCTTGTTCCCTAATAATAAACTGTTGTTGCAAAGTTTAAGCGAACTTTATATATATGACAAGAAATTTGATAAAGCTTTGACTGTCTTGCTAGAGTAAGTACTGTTACGTAAAAAATAAATTTACCTCTTTAAATTCGTGATTTGACTACCATTAGTAATTTTTTGCTTTTAACTAGTTTTTCAGATTTGGTAATGTTTTGTAACAATTCAGGTTTGGTTTCATATATTGTTTTTAATATTGATAAAAAAAAGTTATTTTGAAAAGAAAAATTATTGCGATTATTTTTTTCCCTGGACAGTTTGCAAAAAAAGTTATAAAATATCTTGATAACTTGCACTACACAATGAAAGAAGTAATTTAATGTATATTTTTTTAATATTGAATTTCTAACACAGGACATTCATAAAGCTAATTGCTTTCAATTTTTTTTAAATAGCTTAAATTCTTGCCAATGTCTCAAATAAAAAAAAATCTTTTTGTTAAATCAGTAAATTAATCTAAATCAATTCTAATTTCGTTTAAGACGGTCTGTGCTAAGTAGAATTAATTGTACAACTACAAACTTGTTTTGAATATTTACTTCACTTAGGTTTGTATTTCTTGGATTAATCTGCTCATTGACATTATCGACAACTATTTAAACATTTTTTCTTAAACTAAAATTTTTTTCAATTGAATTTGCCCAACAAAATTTTCTGGAGGACCATGATTACATCTAATCATGTTTAACCTCTGTAGCAAAAATTTACTGTAGCATTTAAAATAATTAATTTAAACTCGTTTATTTTATAAAACCATTAAAATTGATCCAAATGTGTTCATAAGTTTTGGGTTAGGAAAACTTTAAACATACAGAACAAACTCTTCTACCAATATAAATCCATATTTTCTGTTTTTAGAATTGGCAGCAAGGACAGAGTATTTGAGTTGATCCGAAATCACAATCTGTTTGGAAGCGTCTATGACAAGTTGGAAACACTGATCAGCCTCAATCCAGCCGTTGCCATACCTATGTTTCTTGAAAATGTGGACAAAGTTCCTGTGAATCTTGTTGTCTCCAAACTGAAGAATCAGACAAAGCTACTCTATGTGGTATGTATTTTACTGGAACTGTGATGAAATATAAATTTGTTCATTTTTGCATATGCTTTTATACATTTATGCATACGTTTTTGTACATTTATGCATATGTTTTTGTATATTTGAGCAAATATTTTTGCAAATTTGTGCATATGTTTTTGTACATTTGTGCATAGGTTTTGTATTTTAAGTTGAATTCAAAGCACGTTGAATTTCAGGTTGAAATAGCATCACAGTAGATCCAAAGTTGGTAGGTTTGTAATATTCATCCAATATTTCCCCTAAAACTGCTTCTTAGTCTTAAAAAGAAAGAATTTGGAGGATTTAAATTTATCTTTAAATTATATATACAAGAATTTCTGGCCTTTACCTAATAAGACTCAACATGAGATAAAATTCATTATGCAGAGTTGGTTACTTAAAAAATTGAATGCTGAATTATTATTGCAATAATACTGATTCATAAATATGATCTGTGATAAAAGTAATTAACTTTTGAGAATTTGTCAAACTTTAGTCTATAAATTTGTGAACATAAATTTTTCCTATTAACGCCGACTGTGTAGCCAAAGAGTCTGATCTCTAATACCCTGTGTAGAGGAAAAGATTAAAAATGTGTGCTGTGCTGCGATTGAGGTGTCAGCTCATCCCTTAACTATGTTCAAATTATGATGAAAGTAGTCTGCGTAGCTCTAGTGTGTCGATAATTCATTTCGTATCTTCTGTGGGTTGATAAAATGAAGACCAAGGAATCAAGCAGGTCTTGTCCCTTAATAGCCGCCACTATACAAGCTCTTAAAAATATTTTTAGCCTATTTTTCTTTTTTAATTTTAAAGCATTTTTTATTTTTAAAAAATGGAAAGTATAGATATTGATATGCTGAAGATGTGTGTCACTCTGTTCATACCCCACTTACAAATAGGTTATCAACGTTGGATCTAAAAAAAATGTGTATGTTATTTTTACTAAAAGTGGTATTACATGCCTAATTTGAATAATTTTGTCTAATTCTATGTAAGTTCAGACAGACATCTTTCTGCTATATGTTGACAAATTCTTTAAAATGGGTTAACAGACAATGAAAGCCTATTTGACAATTTACCCACAATTTCTAAAGAATAATATTGGTTTAATTTGATAAAGAAAACTCTTGAAAATAGTTCGTTTGTTTTTTAAGTATAAATTATTGCTGGATGTGTGTTGGTCGATTTTTTTCGAATGTTTATAAATTTTGGTTAGAAATGGTTGTTGATAACATTAACTGTTAGTGTTACAAAACCTACTTGTTTTTAAGAATTTCAGAGAATATTTAAATAACAAGAAAAGTAGTCTATTTTAGTTCTTTTAAACTTCTTGTTACATTTAAAAGTCATTCGATAAACAAATATTGTCTAAGAGGATTCCTTTTTTTTACTTAAGCTTTTTTTAAAACTTTGTAATTTATTCAATGAAGTACAAGGAAATGAAGGTTGTTTTATTTATTACCTATATAGATTGAATCTAACAAGTAAAAAAATTCCTCACCCTTATTAATATTTTACCCTCTTCTAGTACCTCCACAAGGCATTCCTCAAAGATGCCAGCTTGGGCGAAGAACACCACGGAACATTGGTGGAGCTGTATGCTGAGCACGCCCCAGAAGAGCTGATGGCCTTCCTCAGAACTTCCAACTCGTACTCTCTGGAGAAGGCCCTGGATGTGTGTCAGCAGAGGTCCCTCATACATGAGGTGGTCTTCTTGCTGGGTGAGTTTGTATCAGAGTTTTGATCACTAAAGAATGCAATCGATGTCCGGCCGTCTGTCTGTCATTACCCCCCTCCAAAATCGGTTCTATCAATCTGATCTTAAAAATTCTTTTTTTGTTAGAAAGCTATGACCTCAGAGACCCAAATTTCATATTTTTTGTCCGCCTGTCTGTACCGACATAAACCTATCTAAAAGAGAATTTTAAGTCATTTAAATTACTGTTGCCAAATCAACAATGCTATGAGAAACTTTTAAAAATATTTGAAGCAAAATAATTTTTTATGAATCATTTTGGAATGACCTCATAAAATGTAGCACACTGTGATTCTTTTATTGTTCATTAATTGTTTAACCAAGAAAGCGGCAAGGCAAGTATATATTTTTGTTTAGCATTTGTGTTGAAACTCAATACCTGAACATGCCCATTATTGTTTAAAAACATACATTGCTTTATTATTTTAATGCATCTTTCGGAAGAAAGTTTTTTTTAATAATAATTTTTGGTTCTGTTATAAAAATCATATTAAGAAAAGTTATTTTATTGACTGTATAACATATTCGCATTATTCTATTTACCAAAATAATAATGAAATTTAAAATCAATGTATATAACCTTCAAGTGCCTTATTCCATGTTCAATTAAATAGTTTTTTTTTAATTAGGTGACAAATTCTGAAAACATAATCAAATTAACCTATTTTTATTTATAAAAATTTAACATTACTGATACTATGAAAATAAACTTAATTACATATTTATGTTTGAGCCACCATATTTTAAACTGGCTTCCTCATTCTGGTAAATTCTAACATGTTTGATTCGGATAGCAAAATTTAGTCTGGCATTTTGTTTAATCATATTTACTGCACCAAACCATCCCTGATAATATTTCTTACACCAGGTCGAATGGGCAACACTAAACAGGCCCTAGAGCAGATCACCGAGCAACTCCAAGACATAGACCGGGCCATTGAGTTCTGCAAAGAACATGATGATAAGGAGCTGTGGGAGGATCTCATTGAAAGCTCCCTCGATAAACCAGGTAAGGAAAACTATTTCGAATATGTTACAACAATCACACTTTACATACTTGAAACTTTTAACATGCTAAAGATTGGAGTGCCTGAAGCTTATAGCTGTCTTTTTTGTGGTCTATTAATTCAAGGCTTTAACTTACCACAGAGCTCATATTTTTGGTCCCAATATGTTACAATAGTCGCACTTTAGTTTACATGCGCATGCCTGAAGTTTTTCATCTTTTTAAACATGCAAAATATTGGAGTGCCTTAGTCTTGTAGCTGTATTTTTGTGGCCTTTAATTATATAGCTTTATATCAATATGAACTCATATTTTTGAACCCTGATCAAATGCAGATCTGCCTTCCTCTGCTTTAAACGGCAATATCGTATTTTAACTACTTTTTGAATTTCTGTGCAATGTGTACCAATTCAGCATTTTCAAAAGGATGGAAACATTGAAATTTTGCTCGACGCCCGGAATACGGAAATTGGTTATTATCAAATTAAATATGTAGAGTTTTCAGGTTGATTGGTTGAATTAACCTTGCATGCTGGCAGGTCTGCAAATAAGAAAGTTAATATTTGAGCTGACCCGCATAGTAACCTCAATATTTTCCAAGCATTTGGTTCACAATAAAAATTTAAGGTTCATAGGTCTATTTAACTGTTATGATGCTGTTGGGTTTGTTTCTGTGTATTCTGTTCATAATAGAGCTATTTGAACCATACATTTTTAATTTTTAATACGCATGGCATGCAGGGTTTATTTTTAAACGAATTTTTCATTAATTAAAAAAATAGTATGGTAATTATACTGTCCACTAATATTTAAATTCTTTGCATACAAAACATTTACACATAAAAACCTCAGTAATAAAAGAAATTCTAGAATAAACAGTCTACTGATTGTTACAGGAAGTATCATTTAAACTTCCTTTCATTCGATTCCGTCTGCATACACATTTTTATACATTTTATTTATAGTTATATTTAAAAAAAAAAAACTTTGAGGACAAATTCTTACTAAGCAATAGAAACAGTGCTTGTAGTTCAAATATAATTCTAGCAATTTCTTTTCTGTCGACAGGTTTCATCACCGTGCTTCTTCAAAATATCGGAACTCATGTTGATCCCATCATGCTCATCAAAAGGATACCCAACGGATTGGAAATTCCTGGATTGAGGGATTCTTTGGTGAAAATTCTGCACGACTACACATTACAGGTGAAAATATTCATTGAGTTTTACTTTATTTGACATTGGACATTTATAAAATTCGGTAATTTTTTTATTCATTCTGTTTTCCACAGTACTTGACGATTTAAATTGTTTTAGTTAAAATCTTTTGGGATAGTCTAAGCATCTTAGTTAAGATTTATCTATAAGCGTCATTAATTTTGCTTTGGGTGATACAGCTAAAAAATTTATAATTTTATATGGAATACTGCTTTGTATGAACTATAAAAAAATTTATTAGGGGTGTCACAAAAATTTCTTTGAGGCAGATGGGCAAAACCAAAAATTTTCTAAATTACAATGCTTGTTGCCAATAGCTCTTAGCTCCAGTTTAATGATAATTCAAATTTACTTAACCAACTAAAATCCCTTTTACAATTCAACAACATTAAAGGAAGTGTGTGGAAAGATAAGCTAAATATTTCATTCATACTGATCAACAGCATCTTATTTATTACAAAGTATTTATTTTCAAACCAGAAATGCTTTACCTAATACTCCCAAAGCGTAAGTCCACTTATGAGTAAAGTTCATTTTTAGTTATCTATTTAAAACAAAGACACGACAAAGTTGATTTTGTTTTTTCCTGTCATATTAGATTTCCTTACGTGAAGGCTGCAAAAAGATCCTCGTCTCCGACTGTTTTAGTCTTCTACAGAAGTTAAACAAGCTGCATAAGAGAGGAATATCAGTTAGTGGTAAGTTAATTTGAAATTTATCAAGTTTAATATGCTTGGAACATACTTAGTTTTAAATTTTGTAGAATTTTATTGTTTAATTTTTTTTTAGTTTCAATGGGCTGCAAGAGAAATGTAATACTCCGCTAGCTCCTTGACAAAATATAATAAAACATACTTCTTCTTTATGTACACTTAACCCTGTTGTTACTCTATTAATCATTTCTACTCAGAGTTAGGGGAATTTTTTTACTTTTAGCTAGCTATTTGTAAAATTATAATTAAACATTGTAGGATGCAGTTATTATAAATTGGGACAAAATCAGTAGAATTAACATCCTTTTTTTTTCTAAAACAAAGCTCAACATTTTATTTACACTTAGTACTGTGAAACTAATCTATTTTTTGTATCACTTTAGAGGACCAAATTTGCCTATTGTGTGAAAGAAGGCTGCATATAAGTGGTAAGTTAATATTATAAATTAATATTTATACTTTACTACATTTGCTTTTTGTATTTAAACTGTTCAAAAAACTTATTGTTAACCAAAACAAGACTTAAATTTTAAAAAAAAAAATTCCCCCCTTTTCAAAGCTGGTCACATGAGACTTATGATTATGTGTTGAATGATGTATTTACTGTTTAATACCAAAAATTACCCTTTCAATTGATTTGTTGGTAATCTTTTTTAATATTTCAGATAACAGAATAGAAGGTGGCAATGTGGTCTTCAATTGTCGACATGTTTTTCATAAAGATTGTGTACCAGATCAAAAGTTGGAGGTTTGCTATTTTAAATGTTTCTTTTTTTAATTCCTAAAATGGATAAAAAAATAAAAGCCATTTTCAATAAATGTCCAAAACTTTATACCAATGTGTTGGTGTAAAACAACCAATCTTAATTTTACTATAGCTAGGATTCCGAATAAAATTGTTGGCATTGACTCTGGCTTTTCTTTTCTTTGACAAATTAGGATTATTCTTTGGCAATTTCACACCAATATGTCATTGAATAGTATTTATTTTTAACCACTAAGCCTGTTGCCAAATTTCAATATGCTCATTTAACAAAGCCAATTAACTGATTAATAGTCCGGTCATCTTGAGCAGGGGTTCCCAACCTTTTTGCACCTGCGTACCACTTGACTTTTAGACAAATTTTGCTGTACCACCAAACCTAAATATTTTAATAAACATATTGGGATTTACTCTGCAAAAAGTGTTCAAAAAGAGTCCTCTTCAACACTTATTCTGGTTCTATGTTTATTTTTTTATGGGAGGGGGGTTGTACAATAGTTCTGACACTCTCGCACTTAAGTTAATCATAGCAATGTTGCTCACTTCACTCACACGTGCCATCTAAAATTTTCCTGCATACCACCAGTGGTACATGTACCACCGTTTGGGAACCCCATATCTAGAGCCATCTCACTTGTCTGCAATATCCTAACTGGTGCATTTTTTAAATTATGATACCAATCACAGAACTTTTAAAACACACCTTATTGCCTTGTCAATACCTTAATGCTGTGCCAAAACGATATTTTAATACAACGCACATGGCATTTTTCTGCATTTAATTTTTTTCGATTATGTTTTTATATTGTTTATATATTTATGTCTTTATCTCTCATTACTCTTGCAGAAAACATGCAGCATATGTATGTCCCAAAAGCTTAATGTGAAGAACCCCAATGACTTAATCTGAAGTGTGAAGAAATTTATATCTGCAATTTAACCGATGTAAATAAATGTTGAATAAATTATATATTGATTTTTTACAGTTAATTTGTTGTCTTCAGTTTCCCTGGCCCCATACTTACATGCAAACACTTTCTAATTGGTCTATGTGTGAAATGAAGATGTATCTAATCTAACACCCATCAGTGTGATTCTGTCAGTAATAGCATACATGATCTACAATGCATTTCCCATATTAAAAAATACCACACATAAATAGATATGGTTACTTAAAATCTAAAATAAAAATAAATGAATTAAAAAATGGCAGTTGTATCATTGCAAAATGAAACATTATGTGTCAAATTTCATAGGAGTTAGTCTCAATGTATTTTTCCAAAACTCTAAACTGTTAAGTTAAAAAAAAACTTATTCTTCATTTAAATTAAACTTTTCATTCACTACTATTTCTGTCTATATTAGCTTTACACATCACAATGTAACGGTGTTGACACAACTCCCCTATTAATCATAATTTTTTAATATGAAGTGTAATAATATACATAAGCAATAAAGTTTCTGCAGTTAGTTAAGTGTATAGTTTTTTTTTTTCATTTTTAAAGTATTAACTGTAACTATTGAATAAAAACTATGATTAAGCTATACTTTTAGGTAGATTATGTATCATAGATTAATAAATTTCAAATACTGTAGTGAAATACATGTGCTCCTGTGTTGTATCATCAAAAGAAACAACACTGTGGGATCCAATGGGATACGAATAAACCTAGCTTTATATTCTTTTTCTTGAAGATTTATTTGGGAAATTTTCCACCTGCAATTTCATTAATTACATCTGAACAGAACCTGGTGAAGATAAAAAAAAATTAGTGTATAATTTGCTGCAAAGAAAACTTTTCTTTATTTCATTGATTTCTGAAATAGAAAGCGATGAACTCCGGGTAAGCTATTTGAAGGTAGACTTTCTTTTTAAATTCACTTACACTGAAAAATGGACAAATTTGGGATAAAATTTTAGAAGATTTTTTTTGGGTTATAAAACAATCCTTTCAAGTGATTCAACACAAATTCTAGGAGCGTCTTCTATTTTGATATTTCACCTTTTAATCAGAAATAATTGCTTTCATAATAAAATTTCATTATGTAAATGGTGTTTGCGTATTTTATTTTTAGGTCAGTTTCTGATCTCCCTGCCATTTTTTGAAATTTTGGTTAAGGCAAAAAGTTGACATGTCCCATTAGCCCTGCTGCCTGTCCCATCAAACCCCACATATAGGGGCTAATCGGACATTTACATGATGTCTCTTTAAAATGCTCAGCAACTAAAATTAAATATGGCAATATTTCATAATCTGTCGAATGACTTTTTAGGTTAACGAATGTTCAGTTTATGAACATGTTGAAAAAAGAAATTAAAATCCTTATATTATTGCTGACATACAGAGGTTTTCTCATTTGTCCCAATACCCCCCACATTAGGGGAATGTGCCATTATCGGAAATCAGAACGAGATATCACCACCACCTCCTCATTCACACAAGAAGTTATCCTAATTCTTTGTCAAAGGCGTGCAGCCAAAAATGTCCGACGAATAATACCCCGTGTAAGGGAGTGCACGTTAAATATCCTTCAAAGTCCTAACGCTGAGTACGATGTCGCCCTTAACGGTTGCGTTGGGTGCCTATTCAGGTGTTGGCTCGTCATCCGACTGTGGTTCTAAAATACGACGCCCGTCGCCAATAGCCCTCGTGTAGCTCTAGTGCGACGATAATTCAAACCTAACCTAATCTTTGTCAAAGGCCTTGTAATCATAATATCATTCCTACAAATTAAAACAACTAAAAAGCAATTCCAAAAAATTACTTTCTAGGACAACTCATCCTAGAAATCTTTTTGAGTCATTCAAACTAGCATGTAGCAGAAACGCAAGCAATAACCAAGCATTGGTCTGACACATGCATCACTGTTACTTAAAAATATCTTAATGAATATACTATGGCAAAAAATTTATGAGCTTAAAAGCTGATTAATACCTCAGGAACCAAATTGTCAGCCCCCTAAACCAAGTTTCCCAAATCAATACTATAACTTTCGGTGGAAATTTACTGTACGGTAACTATTGGCGAACTTTCCAAAATCGCGCCAAAAGTCTGTATTCTGGCGACTTTTGATGTCATGCTCTCTTCGCGACGATGGTTTCCGGCAACCCTCTCTGACCATTATGGGTTTCGGTCAGTCAGACAGGTTGCCACAAAAAACTATTTATCGCCTAATCTGAAAATCGCGCCAATAGTTACCGTACAGTAAAGGTGATCCCAACTGGTTTCAATTAAAAATGCTGCTGCTTTCACAGGCAACCCTGAATTGACCTATAATTTTAAAAAAAGTAATCATGAAGCAAGTCATGAGTAAAGTTGAATACTGTATCCTATCCATTGGGCAACTCCACTCCAATTCTATACAGGACTACTTTGAGGTTGTTTTTGGTCTCGTTGAGCCATCGAGTAGGAGTTTACCTCAAAGCAGGACCCCTGAGGATTCTTGAAGATGTCAATTTTAACAGGGCTAACATTTGACTCAATATTATGAAACTAATATGGGCCACACTATTCAGAAAATATGTTCAACTTTGCACATAAAACACGAGAGGATTCGCGAAGAAAACTACGTAGATTATTTGCGCAAATAGTTTAGTTGTTGGTACAAATTTTACATGTCACAAAGATCGTCTGCCTCCCTTCGAAAGACACACAATCTAACATGTTGACTGTAGGTTTATGTAGTTGTGAAGGCCAACAATTAGCCAAAACTTGTACTAACAAATTAACTAGTTATGCCAATAAACTATATTGTATCCTATGTGACTTCTCAGTGTTGAATACACCTCCCTGTTGGTAATTACTAATTAAGAATATCCAAATAGAGCACTGAATTGGGCTGATTAAACATTCCTATGCCAACAGATACATGGCGACTGCACTGTATTAGCATTATTTGGCACATTACACACACCAATGCAGTAACTACTCTCTATTGGGAAACCAAAAAATAACATAGCAGTCATTTATAATTAAGTAAATGCAGAGAACACACGGTTAAGTAGAGAACACATCAATACATGCCATCAGATAGATTTTAAGAAAAATTATGGACCTGATAGCCCTACCACAATCTAATTAGCAAACAAGAATGAAAACAATAATAAAATCAACACAGCAACCTAGTTAGCATTACCTGATGCATACAATTGACATGTTCCAACTCAACCCCAGAATGTAAACAATAACAAACACATTAGCTGTGGCAAATAACTATTTAATGAACTTAGGCGGTTTCTTTTACAACGGTGCCCTTCTCCGACACGTAGATACCATCAAGGAACTTCCTAATGTCCTTCTTCTTGACCAGCGTGGACTGGTGGATCAGGGCGGCCGACCTGGACACGGCCTCGATGTCGTTGCCCTCCAGGATCAGCTCGTCCTTCTGGGCCGTGGAATTCTTGCAGACGACTCCCGGCTGCATGTTGACGCGCCTCAGGATCTTCTCCCCGAGGAAGTTGCGGATCTCGACGAGCGAGCCCTCGTTGGAGGTGGTGATGTTGATGGGGAAGTGGGCATACACCGACCGCATCTTGTACTGGTAGCCGGCCGTCACCCCCTTGATCATGTTCTCGATGTGGGTGCAGACCGTGCGCACGGTGGCGAGCTCTTTGCGGATCCCGAACCACTTCACGACGACCAGCTTGTCTTTGCCCTCCTTCTGCATGTCGACCTGCACGTGGCGAAAGTCCCGGCGGAGGATCCCTCGGGGTCCGCGGACGGTGACGACTCGGGACTTGACTTTGAGGAAGACATCTTTCGGAATTTTCACAGTCTGAGAAGAATGGATGATCTTCATTTTTGATAGAGTTTTTAATTAATTTGGGATATTTTTAGGGACTTGGCTGAAATGGCCCTATCTCCGCCGTGATGGTGGCTGGTGATTAGAGTTGAGTTGCTTATCTTCTCCTGCTTTTTGGTGTGTTTTGAGTCACAGTTAAACCGCAAAACATATTTTAAAACTCTTTTATAATAGCTAAAATGAAGAAATATATTTTTTAGAATTATTTTCAGATGTTTTGATCATTATAGAAGCATTTAAAATTTTTTTAAAGATTTTAAACAAAACAATTTAAAGTTTGAAAATGTTAATAAACACAGTTAGAAAACTGGCATTCGCTCTTCCGTCTTGAATTTCATTCGTCAGTTTGTCTCCGTTGATTTTTGCAGTAGAGATGGGTCAGACCCGTTCTTTTAAAAGATTCGTTCTAATCGTTCGCGTTCGTTTCAAAGATTCGTTCAAAAGAACGAATCTTTTGATTCGTTCCTTTTTTCTTTTGCCCCCCCCCCTAAAAAAAACAGGCGCTCGCAGATGAGAGTTGGCGTTATGCCAAGTATAGTAGAAAGACTCCTCTTCTCGTTGAAGGAGAAGGGGGGGGGGGGGGGGAGGGGGACTGAAAGCTGAAAGGAATTCTAAAGACGTTTTTCTTCCTTATCAATAGTCTTCGGCTTTTGGCTGTTAGCGCGTTTTAGCTTGGGAAGCTGGTCCTGGACATTGCTTGATCTGATCTATTATTTCTATTTATTCATACAAGAAAAGGAACAATCAGGGCCGTGTGGTATATTTTTTTCATATGATGCAAATCATTAAAATGCCGCTTTTGATTTTTTTTCTAAACTCTTAAGTGTAAAAAAAGTCAATTTTTTCCCAACGGCTTCTTTTTTCCTCTTTTCTACAATATTAAAATTATAAAAGGATGTGATAGTAAAGATCAATCAAGTATATATAGACAATTTCTTAAGAATAAAAGTAAATTATAAAGCAATCAAAAGCAAAAGAGTCCGAATTGTTAAATTATGTAACAGTTATTTGTTTTAAACAAACTGAATTTGCTTAAAACAAAAATGCAAAAAAAAAAAATAATAATTTGTCAAAACAATAAAATAGAATTGATTTATCATACTCATAGACTTAGAATTCTAAGAGAAAAAAAACGATTCGTGATTGATTGATTACAAAAATAAAACAACTACTCTCTGAACATCTGCTTTAAATAAAATATTTATGAAAATAGCACATTGAAAAGAAATTTATATTTTTACGAAAGTACAACTAAATTAAGAATTGACATTGATTGAGAAAGAATTTTTGTTAATTTCTTACCTATAAACGGGAATTCAGAAATTCATGAATCACATAAAACGCGTCAAAATCCACTAAGAGAGAGCGTTAAAAAAAATCAACATTCAACACAGAATAAAATACTATACTGCCAAAAAACCAAAGAGTCTAAGACGGCCTTGGTTTAAGTCTAAGTGACGTAGCAGCAATAAATTTAGTGTCTTATCTGTTTTTGTCCCAATGGCCAGTCCAAGTCCAAAACATCTGGCCAAATTCCTCAAACATCTGGCAAGTTCTCAGTACTGAGAAAACGTATACCGCTTCTCGGAAAATGTTTCGAAAGCAACGTGTACAAGTCGTAAAAATACTTGTCTCAAGTTTCAAACAAGGACCCTCTGCTCCGATCGTCCACCGTCCACCCTGCCTTTCTTCTTCGGTCATAAAACCTAAAAGGTTTCATCTCCTGCTTTGATAAAAATCACAGATAAGTTTTGCAGAAGCTGGACAATAGTGATTCGGATTTTGTTCTTGGAGTGGAGGTTACGAGAAAAAACACCAACCATCCTTTCCCACGGAGAGTAGGAGTGGGGCCCTGCGGGAGTAAAAATACCCCCTTGCAACGCAACCCGTTTCGTGGAAAACGGGGGTAATTTTATTGCCGCAGATAGCGAACAAGCCATTATCGAGTGTAGTGAGCCTGAGGAACATGGATCTTTCCATTTATCCCCTCCCCCCCTTTTTACAGCTTGTTTGTGTTGACTTGCTTGTTTTGAGTTGTGTTTATTTTATCAACTGGAGCGATGAATATTCAGAAAATATCTTCAACTTAACGCATGATAAATGAGAAGATTCACAAAGGAAATAATGTCGATTATTGAAGCAAATTGTTTATTTATGGGGGGGGGGGGAAATACTGGATAAATTATTTGCCCCAATAATCTACATTGTTTCCTTCAAAAATCTTATGGCGAACGATTAAATTCTCAACTTAAAAAAATTATATGATTTAAAACAAATATTAAAATACAATTCAACAAATCTGGCTTAGTCGTCTTTGTAACGGGACCAGGATCTGCAAAAAGTAAAACCTTTCAATTTTTTTTTCATCAGCCAAATTGACGCCTTTTGAATTTCCGCCTTGCATGACCTGGAACTCATAAGGGCCCATTTTTATGAAATTTGCTTGTGAAGAAAAGCAATTTTTCAGTTTTCAAAAAAGGATTAAATTATAACATTTTTGACAAAAAAAAACAGTGAAGAGTCAGGGAAACTTAACAGTATTAATTACGAATTTGAAGAAGCCAACTTGTCTTATTTCTACATTTTTTTAAATAAAATATTTAAAGTTTAAATTACTGGTAAATCTTACTAAAAACTAATATTCCACATGGGTCTCCTAGGGACGCCGCTACTTAATACATTAATGAATACGGAAAAATATCGCAAATTAAGTATTTTTTTAACGAAGTAATTGGAACGTTTTTGAACAAAAAAAAATGCTGATAAATCCAATAAAAACTCATATCCCCTATGGGTCTTCTAGGGGCCCCGCTAGTTCCTAACTACATTAATGAATACGGAAAAATTTCACAAGTTAAGTATTTATTTGAAAGAGGGAAATAGAACGTATTAGAAGAAATTGCTGAGAAATCAAATAAAAATACAATAATAATAACGAATCTTACAAAACTAGCTTTTGGCCTCAATTAGTAAAGGATCATGTCGGCTCGGATGATACCTGGAGTAAAGTTTTTGGCCTCAATTATTTAATTTTTTTTTTTGAAATTCATTTTTTCATTTTTTTTTATTAAATTTTAAAGAATTGGCGCGGGCCCTTTAACTTCTTACGGGCTCCTATGCAATGCTTAGTTATGCCTCCCCCCCCCTGTCGGCGGCCCTGAACCTAGTCCCTCTTCCCACTACCCAAATAAAAAAACATGCAGTGGCTTTTTTGTAGACCGCTCTCTCTCCCTCTGGCCAGCTCGGGCCTGTATTGAATCTATTTTCATTCTCACTGTCACTATTTCGGATATTCATTAGAATTGCCGCTCTTTTTCTTTTTATATTTGAAGATTTAGAAGTATTTATTTTACACAGATTTAGTTGCTACTAAGCTTTTTTTTAAACAGTATTTTTAAAAAGTGGAGGTTAGAGTCTCGAATTTTGCCGCCCCCTACTCAATTGCCGCCTGATGCGGCCGCCTCTCTGCATCATAGCACCACACGGCCCTGGGAACAATATATATATAACTTGACATTTTCATGCATGTTATAGGAATAGGGGGTACATTAGATTGCAATAACTTTAAGCAGTTTGATTTTTTTTTTATCATAGGGCTTCTTTTTAAAATAACATGTTGAGATTTTTAACTTAAATTAATACAAATTATTTTTCATTTACAAAGCTTAATAATATATTTCTTGAAATATTAATTAGCATTTTTTCCTGATTAGCATTAATATGACAATGTTGTTTATTTTAAAAATTCCATGTAGAATTTAACTTAAAAAATTAAACTTAAATTAATCTTTTAAAATAGTTTTCGCTACTTTGAATTAATAATTGTTTAAAGAAAAAATATTATTAACTTCCAAATTAATTAACTTGATGACAGATGTGCTAACATTTTTATTTTTTTTAGCACGAAATATGTTCAATTACATTCAATATGCAGTAGGCAAATATAGTAAATTAAAACAATAACCTCAAGGTGAAATAAAAGCAATCGTACATGTAAAAGTAGCTCTTACTTTTTGCCTAGTTTACAAATGATGGATTCATGATTAGCGAAAGATGTGCACTGACTCGCGAACGATCGTTCGCGACTGACTCGCGACAGATTAAAGTTCGCGACTGAGTCGACCTTAATCAGTCGACTCAGAACAGTCTCAGACAACTCAGTCAGAACAACTCTTGGATGCTACAGTTCGCAAGCGATCGTTCGAAACTGACTCAAATGATTAAAGTTCGCGAACCGCTTTTGCTGTGAAAGTGGATATTTTCTCGTGCTTGCTTTTCGTTCGCCCTTGAACATTGACGGTTTGGGATTTGGTCTTGGGGGCAGAAAGAGAATTCTCGGAATCTGAGGTATAGAGATGAGGTTCTGGGGGGAGCGGTTTAGGGTTGGAATGTCTTGTTTATTGTGTATTGGAAATTCTGAGTACAATAGAAGTTTTTCTTCTTTTTTCTTGCTGCTTCCCTCGGGTGGTTTCTCTTTTCATTTTTGGTGTTTATTGTAGCTTGGGTTTAATTCTGGGCTTTTTTATTCGTTATTTTTTCGTTGTACTAGAAAAACTGTATGATGTAAACTGCATAGTTGGACGGGAGGAAATGAAAATATTTTTTGGTTCTTTTATTCACTAATCTAAGTTCATTGTTTGCTTCAACTTTATTTCAGTGGGTATTACTATTAATTAACTAACCACAGTAAATTATGGAAATTTTCCTGTTAAAAAGTTGTTTAAGTTACTCAGATAAACTACTACCGAGAAAAAGTATGTTCACTAATTGGTTTTATTATTAATAAAAACGAAGCATTTGCATAATACAAGTATGAAAATAATTAAGATATAAAAAATAACAAGTAAGTTTGTAACATAAACTTTAAATAAAACTTCTTTTACACATATTTAATGGAGTCCGGATGGCCGAGTGGTTAGCATCGCAGGCCAGCAGCATGCGCGCTGTAACGGGTGCGGGTTCGATTCCCGCCTTCGCCTTGGGTGTACTTCCTTTCATTGTGACAGTAAAACTCTTTCTGTGTCTGGCTTATTTGGCGAAGGCTTATAAGCGGGTCTCTGATGAAACGCACAAGCCGGAATATAAATGTTACCCCTCCCTACACTACATAATTAATGCATTTAAAAACTATTTAGCATTCAATATTAAACTTTTAAATTGTTTTATTTCTTTTTCATTTAGTAGGCTAATTTTGTTTCGAAGGATAAATATGTAATATTGCGCACACTTAAATAAAAAGACAAATATTTCATATCAATATGCAACATTGAAACTATCTATTAAAACATCTAAACAAATTAATTTTTAAATACTATTCTGAAAACAAAGAACAATTTTGGAAAAAAAAATCGCCAAAAGAAATACTTAGCATTAAGAGGTCGTTATTCTTCAATAAATTGTTTAAATGCAAAGGAAAAATTACGTCTTTTTAAAAAAATAAAACGCCTTGTGCCTCTTTTTAAAGAAATAAAAACACAGCATTTAGCTCGATATTAAACTATCAAACGTCTGAATTAAATAAACTAGAAAATTCAACAATGGTCATTTTTCACGTCTTGAGGGGAAGCAGTTCCAGCAGCATTGTTTTTCTTTTAAGCCCTTCTGGAATTACATCTGTTTCGGTTTATGCGAAAGTGAATTTTATGGAATCTCTTTCTGTTTCACGAATGTTGCGTAAAAAAATATTTTCTTTTCGTGGAACTAGAGCTTTTCTCTTTTCGAAAATCACGTTAAATTGTTGTCCAAGAATTTCGTTTAATTTTTAAGACAGAATATAGTCGAAACTGAAGTTTTCGAACAACATTGACTTTTGGTAGTGCTTTGCTCACGTGAAATTTAATCGAATCAAAATCAATAAAGATTTATTAATAGTACAAATAAAAACAAGACGCACGTAAAGAATTTGAAAATAAAACACAGCAGACGAAAAAGAAGCGAATAAAAATCAAACAAAAACAACCTATGAAATCAGCTAAAAAACAATCTATGAAATCAGCTAAGAGAAAATAATTAAAACTCAAACGAGAAACATCTGTAACAAACCGATTCGAAAAAGGATTTTTAAATGCCATTTAAAAAAAACCAAAAGACAATGCAAAAACCTTTGGCAAAATTGAAAGCCCCCTGCTGCTTTTTACACTAATCTTTTAAATTTAAGGTAGTAAATGGACTGGGAAGCCCAGATGGTTAAGGCGTTTGCCTTGTATACGAAAGGTTCCAGGTTTGCAGTGGCGTAGCCAGGATTGTTCCAAGGGGGGGGTTACAAAATTTTGAAGCAGCCGATTTAGTTTAAAGGAAAATTCATTATAATAATTATGAATGTAGTTTTTAATTGAAAATGCTAATTAATTAATAGTAATAATTATAATTAATTATAATTATCTGTTTAAAACAAAGTTAGTTATAATTAATAACATTCATTAATTTGTATAACTAAGTAAAATGCATTTAAATTATTAAATTTAACGTACTAATTAAAAATTAAATTATTTATTACAAATAAAATAAATTTTAACATAATAAGTCAAATTTCTTCATTAATGATGAACTTAAAAACATGATAACTATTATTAAACACACTTAAAACTTATTCAGGATTAAAGTTACTGATGTATTATAAAATTAATGAGGATTCAAGTTACTGATTTATATAAGTTAACAAAAAAATTGACGTTTTGGGGAAATAAATCTAAAGCTGCCTATTTAATTTTTTTTAAACTAACAAACAAGATTCGCATCATATAGCTTTTACAAATGACATGCAAAAATGATAACAATTAATAAATACAAATAATGAATAATTATATAAAATATAATCTAACAAATCGTCACTTACCTCAATATCGTGATTAGTGAAGACTTATCAAAATACGCGATTTATTTTGCAAGAATTGAGCAATATTTTGATTGCATTAATTTTTGAACCAAGATATCATTTATTTTATAAAAATAGGTGAAATATAGTTAAAACTATTGGAGTTTTCTAGGGATTTTAAGTTCGACAATGAATGACAAGTACAGAACGAGCTGCCTTGTGTATCTAAGTGTTTATTTTCCAAAAGAAGACGCGCCCCTTTTAGGTCTTTCTGACTAGGGGCCCTAATCTTGGACAATTAATTATAAACATGTATATTATTACATCCCCTAACGCAATTTTTCCTGAGTGTAGAGTAGAAATTGAAGCAACGTTAATTATACACAGAGTAATTAAAAAGACAAGGGGTGCGATTATCGAGATATGGCATTTTAGAGGTTCTATGTAAAAATTGTTACAGCAATTCAAAAAAGTTAAATTTTTAAAGAAGAAAGGTTTGATTCCCCTTCCCTCCCTCCCTCCCCCCCCCCTTGGGGGGGGGCGAATTTCTTTAGATAATTGGTATTGGAGCTCTGCAAAAACACCTTTGTAAGTCCCCATGGGGGGGGTTCTGACCCCCCGTAACCCCCCCCTCGCTACGCCACTGCAGGTTTGGGTCCGGAACTGCCGACCTATAGCGGCCCGTGCAGATAAAAATGTCAGACGAATAATACCCCGTGTAGGGGGAGTGCATGTTAAATATGCTCCAAAGCCCCAACGCTGCGTACGATATCGCCCTTAACGGTTGCGTTGGGTGCCTATTCAGGAGTCGGCTCGTAACTTGACTGTGATTTTAAATTACGACGAATGTCGCCAATAGCCCTCGTATAGCTCTAGTGCGACGATAATTCAAACTAAACTAAAAATAAAATATTTTAAGCTCTGCATATTCATGTAACATTATATATGTGCTTGTCTACAATTTCCAAATCCTAAAATGTGTCGATTTAGTCGAGTCTAAAAACTCTAGTTGAAAATCAAATGTCCTTATTGGTAATTTTATACTGTTTTTTTTTTGGAGAAAACGTTTATACCACCGAAAAATGATTATCAAGTGAAAATGGAATTAATTTAATTTTAATATTATTTACAAAACAGCACGCAAGCATTTTTTTTTTTTGCAGAAGACTAAAATTTATGTCCCAGTTATATAAAATATCACAATAAACAAGCTTGTCGTTGACATCTATATATAATGCACAAAATAAACATCTTATATGTGTCGTATTTATTAATATTTTGATTTTTTATTTTAAGTCAGAGCGATGTTCGAGTGTAATATATTATACACAAACTTCTTATGTAAAAATGACCATTGTTAGATAGTCTTTAATTATAAAGTATTTTTAAATTCTGAACAAAAATATGTTCATTTCTTGAGTCAGTGCGATGTCCAAAAGAAGGATATCTTATGCACTTAAAATACTTTCTTATAAGCAAATGGCGAATAACATATTTTTAATTAGTAACACGTTTTTGCTCTAAAAAATTCCAAAAAACTATATTTCAGTCGGTGAGAGGCCGCTTAAATACCTGCGCCCATTAAGAAGCTCAGTTCTAAAGCATTCAGTACTGACTGCTGTATTACCTATAATGGCTAACTTCCAGGAATCACTGAACCACATCCCCACCCATGCCCATTTCCTAAAGCAGAAAAGATACCATGTGTTTACGATACCGAAATTTTTCGAAAAGAACCAGCCTGTACGATCCATTACTCTTTTGTAGGAATCAGCCAATGGGGACATGTTGCAATCACCCGTACGAAATTCAATTCACAACTGCGTAGGCTACAACATCTTAAGTTATTCCGTAAAGCACCAATTTACTAAATCATCGTTCCATTGTGCTCGTTCGAAACTCACTTTTTGAAAGATATTTCGAAAAGAACCAACCCCTTAATTTTTTACTCGAGCGAACTGGAATTTCAACCTCACAGGAACACGATGGGAAGCACAATATTCCCAGGTTATTCCGAAAAGAACCACCAAGGGATTTTCTGAGTTGGTGACTCTTTTGAACGAATCTTTTGATTCGACTCAATAGGTAGCCTTCTGATTGGCTGAAAACGAATGATCGTTCGAAAGAACGACCGTTCTTTTAAAAGAGTCACTCAGTTGATTCGTTCTTTTTAAAGAATCGTTCTTTGAGATTCGTTCAGTGGTGAACGACCCATCCCTATTTTGCAGGAGATAGTTGTTGGTTGTTGTGCACTGCTCTGCTATCTACTAAATAAAGTCTGAACTTTTTGAGCATAGTAACATTAATTCTGTGTTACTTCATTTACTAATACTTTGTTAATTGCTTTGTATTAAAGCAAATTATTGCATCAATTTTACATTTTAAGAGATCAAAATTTTAATTTGTGGACCTACAAAGTTTATTTTATGCTTCACACAAGACCTCGCATTGAGATGGGAGAATACTTTCAAAGTAAGATTAAAATGTTTTAAATTTTGAGCAATGCTAGATTCATTCAAAAAGAAAATCTTTATTGTCTTAACTTTTCTGCAAGATCGTATTTTTTGTGTATTCTACTGTAAAATTAATTTAAATCAAGTTATTCCAAATTGAAGTCGCAATATTTTATTGATTAAGCGATTTTCGTTGAAATGATGTTTAGAAATTCATAATTTTGATCCACCTTTTGAAGATTTATAATCTTTCTATCAGTTAAACATTCAAACTCCTGCCCTTAATTAGCTAAAAGTGTCGATAGCGGTATGTTTCCTTGTTTACAAATGCTGCCATTTTGACGCTTTCTCTTGGCGTTCTCTTTAATTATCACGGAAATAATTGTTTCATTTTTATGTTCAATGAAAAATCTTGAATGTTTTGTCTCAACAGTAAAAATCAGAACTACGAAGCTATCGAACATTTCGTCTGTCTTATATAAAGTAATAAAAGTTAGTAAAACGGTAGTTGACGGTAAATTTCTAACAGGTTTTTTGCAAAACGTGTGTGAATCCCTTAAAAATATGAAATTAGAGAGAAATAAAAATTTACAAGTTCGTTTAAAAAGTTTTATGAAACATATCTTATTACCTGAAAAGTAACCGATTCTCAAAACTGCTTATAGTTAGTCTGCTTTAAAATTGCAAGTTACTTTTTAACTATTTGCATTAAATATATCGGTATGTTCTGAATCTTTACCCTAAACGAGTAATCTTTTTTTAAAAATTCAGTCTTAAGTTGTAGTTGTACAATAAGTTGTAAGCAAATCATGTTGCCTTAATTTTAACTTATTTTACTTTGTTATTTTCAGGTAGAAAAAATAAATGGGAAGACATGCATGTAAGTTTTAACCCTTCTTTTGATTTTCTCTTTCTGAATTGCTTAAACAAGTTTGAATTCTATTTTAAATGGCAGAGGCTACACGCACGTCCACTGTGTACACATTACCTATACGTCCAAGCAACTGTGCATAACATGAGATAAAGATATTAGAATATTTATTTGAATTTTCAAATATTTTTTTCAATAACTTGTTTTAATACAAATAGTCATATTTTGAAATGCACTATAATTTATTTCTTGCGATTATGACGTAGGATGTGCCTTTTTTCGTGCACCTTCTATTGTTCACGAACTAGCTTTAAAAAAACTGAATTAAATGTGCATTTTTTTATCCACCATAAAAGCTCTGAGTAATTTGAAAACGTTTTACCTTCAATGAAAGCCATGGTGCACGTTAACGTTTCCTACCTCGCTCTCTACATAAGTGTAAAATAATAAGTAAGCCTAACTGTAGGCATGGGCGGCAACAATTCTCTTTCCCGGCATATCCCACCATGCGCATGCACAGTTATTTGGGCATATACGGTGTATGTACGCTTAGCCACTTCAATTTTAAATTGCATTTTTTTTTTTTTTATTCCTTTAACTTGCCAGTGATTATAATTTTACTTTTACTTTGGTTTATTACCAGTTTTGTGTTAGTTAGAAGTTGTAATTGTAGTTAAAATATGTCATGCCAACCTTTTATTGAGCAACATACATCTTTAAATTAAAATTGGAGTGATGTAGCTTAGTGTAAATTAAGTGTTGTAAATATTAGCTAATTAATCAATAATTTAGATTCATGTTTCTTTAACTGAGTAAAAAGCTGCCTTTTTGCACCAATCTAGTTGCAATGCTTGTTTTTTTAACATTTATTTATAGCTGTTGAAGAAAAATCTTAGTCATATCTTAATGGTAAAACTTTTCATTATAAAAAGTTTTGGTTGTGGGTTAAAATAAAGCGTACATCATTATTCAGGGTGGTAAGAGAACCTGGAAATCGGGGAACTTTTTAATTCTGGAAATGTCAGGGAATTCTCATGGAATTTTTCAAATTTTGCTAAAAATCAGGGAATTTTTCCATTTTGTATTACTTAAATAGCATTTTTAGGTTCTTGTGATCGCTACTAACAGACACATTGATCAAAAGAAAATATTCTGGATGGTTCCTCTAAACTTAATCAGATTTTTGGAAATGTGGAAAAGTTAGGTAGGCTAACCCATAAACCAGAAGCAGGGATCAAACTGGGTCAAAAAATGCTAAAATGTAGAAAAAAGCTGTAGCAAAATGCTAAAGAAAAATTAGTTGCTTATAAATAAAGGTCACGCCAATTAAATAACTTAAATCTATACACAACTCAATTTTTTTGTAGCAGTTAATTCTGTTTAGCAGTATAGCTTAACAATACATTGATATATTTTTTATGAATTATCACATGACAAATTTATATAATTATGCAAAACTATACTACTAAAAGTACTTTTACCTTGTTTTTTAACATTTCAAAATAAGTACATTTACTTTGATGTATAGTGTTGGATTATCTTCAGATTTTTTTTGTTTATGTCTATGAACAAGTTTTTGCTGTTCATTTGGTGTACTAAAATCAAGTTTTGGTTGTTTGAAATTCCCAACTTTTGATCTTTCAATAATATCCTTATTAAAATGGTTCATACAATTGTAAAGAAAAAAATCCTAACATTTTTCCAGAAAAAAACCAAGGACCAGAAATTTACTAGCAACATAAAATCGAAGTCCATTTTTTTAAAAAAACTAAATATTGAAAAAATTGCCACCTTCAAGAACCCTCAGGGGTCTCCCTCCAGAGGTAGACCCCCCACTCGATGGCTCTTTGACGCCGGAGACGACCTCAAAGTCCTGAAACTTGAGAACTTGAGGGAGTTGCCATGGGGAGCTAGAGAAGGCGTGCTGTTGAGGCAGCCAAGTCCTGCAAAGGGCTGTTACGCTCCTGAAGAAGATCAGGAAAATCATGGAAGTATCAGGGAACTTTTTTTCTAGAAATTTGTAACCATCCTGTTATCGCTTTAAATTCAAATCTTTATTTCACAGTTTATAGTCAGTAGGGATGCACCGAATACCAAATTCGGCTGAATAACGAATATTCGGCCCTTTTTTTTTGTTGTTGGATCTAAGTAAGTTGTATTTATTGATCCCTAATTTTAATTCAAGATAAACATATGAGTACAAAAGCACACAATAATTTTAATGCAATATAGCTATTAAGTTTTTAATTAAAGCAAAACACAATAAAGTAGTACTCATTTGTTATTAAAACAAGCTTTTTAGAAAGTGTTTGAAACTTGTAAAATAAAAACATGTAAGTATGAAAACTAAAATAGAAGCAGATAGTAAACAAGTACTGTTTGGGAATTTTTCAATGTTTTAGAAAAGGATGACATGAAGAAATTTGAAAAATATATAAATTTCACTATTCCGTTGACTATTCGCCCAAACCGAATATTCGGCTAATGTGGCCGAATACCAAATAGCAACTGAATATTCGGTGCATCCCTAGTAGTTAGTATTTTTATGCTTGTTGGTTCTTTAAATTAAATTTTTCATCATGATTTTATCTTGTCTTTCCAGGCCGAACATAAGCAAGACAGTCCCCCGCAGAACTCTCTCCTGTTATTTTGTGACTTGATTTTAAAATATGAAAAATATAAACCGCACAAGGAAGTAAGATTGTATTGCAGTTTTGTTTTCCATTGCTCAATTTATGAAATGACCACTTAGAGTAAACAAGGGTTGCCACACTATCTTAATAGAAAAAATATATATTGGGTGACTTATAGATATTGGGTAAAAAATGGCTGGAATACCTGATTATGTTTCGTTACTGAGCTAAGTTTTTTCCCTTTCTGGTTTGAGATTTTATAATTCTGGTAGAGTGGCCACCCTTTAACTACCTTAGTGGCATCAGTTATGTCTGGACATTCTACTTATATGTGTCTGATTACTCATTAAAAGACTTGATATGTAGTACATTTACAGGTTAGATATACTGTTTCTTTTTTAAGATTGAAGATTAATTTTTTAATTTAATGTTTTCTAACAAATATTTACCAAAAATATACTTACATTTAAACACTTCCTATTAGTTTAAGTACAATCTAAATTTGTTAGTAAAATATTGAATTGTTTAGATCATTAAGCTTTAATAAAGGTCAACTTTTACTTCAACCATTAATTCAATTTTCAACGACCTAAATTTACGGACATACTCCTGATTGATACAGTAAACCCCCGATTCTGGTTTAAAGTTAAACAATCTCGAAGAGTTGCATTTTTTATTGCGAGCAATTGCGTAATGGGAACATTTGAATTATATATGCGTACAACCCTGATACTATACAAAAACAGACCTTAAGTTTGCAGCAGAGAAGTGTGCTCCACGGAGGATACTGCGTAAACAACGCTGCTGGCCCCGAAATTTCGCCTGATCTGATTGGCTGCTCCTTTCAACCCTGATATTCGTGCGCCCTGTTACGTCAAAATCGAAGGAAAAAAATAATTAAAATTGCACTCTAACTGAAGCTAAACTAATAAAAATTAAAAATTTATGTCTTGAAATAACTAATAAAATTGTTTGTTGAATGTGATACACCTTTTTTTATGCGATTCTTGCATTCAAAAATGAGAACTATTTACCCTTTTTCTCGTGGAACATTTGTATACTGCAAACCTAATGTCGGTTTTACTGTAGCCTTTATTCCCGCAAAGTCCGCCAGATCGGGGTTTTACCGTCCCTCTTGAACAAGTGAATGAATGCCTGCCCTATGTCTCAGAATTTTGACCTTTCCTTGTCTCTTTGCATTTGAACAGCAAGCCCATCAGTCCATGGAGGCCTTTGCAGAGTCGGTGTGCTCACATCACCTCCCATAGGCCAATCTGTGTGTGTGTGCAATGGTAATGTTTCACAAGGTGGATACTAAGTGTGTGTGTTTTTGTATGCAGGGTTGGTCTTAAGGTTAAATCCAGATTGTATTGATTTTTGTTCAATTCAATATTTGCCTATTCATAAAAACGGATTTGGTCAATAGTAAAAGAAATTGCTTCCTAACATTTCATGTATCTAGTTTCTAACATTTCTTGCTGATGCTTCATTTTTAACTAATTTAGTTGATTCTCGAACTGAAGTTATTATTTACTCGATTCTGGGGACTAGAAATTCTTTTGGAAAAAATCTTAATGAAGAGGGATGTTTACGAACCCTGTGTACATAGTCGGGGATGAAAGGTCTTCTGCCTATACTACTGGGAATGCTACCTTTTGTCTGGGTACTTAAAATGCAAGCACTACTGATTTCTTTTTATTACGGTTACTGAAGTGTATATTTCATCACCTATAGAAGAAAAGATTTAAGTTATGTGTCTGATTAGAAATAGGAATTAAACCCTTAAATTCTACCTAGTTCATGTGACTTTGTCCCTCAGTATGTTTTTATCTTTGATTGCAAGTGAATTACGATTTAATTAGTTGTATGCAGGTTTTATTGGTTCATAGGAATATTATTAACTTGAAAATCCAATAGTGCATGCATAGCCTTTAAATGATATCTAGCATTATAAGTGCAAGTTAACACGCCTTAGATTATCAAAATAGGTATTTTTCCCAGGTGATGAGCTATGCACTTATAAAGAATTGTTTTGGAGTATTTTACTTTTAAAGGATGTAAGTAAATAGAAACAGATATGTGTTAAGAATTCACGTAGCTTGGATAATTTAGTTTTTTTTTTCAAACTTAACTAACCTTTTTCTTGTAGTTATTTAAAAAAAAAACTTGAAACACTTTTGAAAGATCCTGTTTATGTCTGTTCATTATTAAACATTTTTAGTAGTACTCGAAATAATCAAAATGGTAACTTTCCAGAAGTGCTATATGTGCCACCAACCAATCAAATTATAAATTTACTTTTTAGTAATTTTTTTTTCAGGCTGAATATTGATGATGTGATGTTCTTCGTGTGTGATCTCTTTATGTTTATCTTAACCTTCCTGGTATTTTTTCCTAGGAATGTAGCGAAGGTTCTTATTCCCCTCCTATTTCCGAGGGCGGTGCTAGCGACAGTTACTTGTCAGAGAGCGATCATAGCTTGAATGATAACAGCTACAATTCAAATGATGACCAGAAGAGTGGGACGGATAATGGTGAGAAAACTGATAACAGGGTGGCTACAGGATCAGGGAAATCAGGGAATCATGGAAAAGTCAGGGAATTTAATCAATCTGAAAAAATCAGGGAAAAGTCAGGGAAATTGGTGATTTTTGTTAAAAATCAGGGAAAATTTCCAAAACTGCCATTTTAACCGGTAAAAGAAAGGATAAAAAAAGTTTAATCCGGAAAACGCTTTCACCTAAGTGGTTGAGTTGCTGCTCAAAGTATTATCATAACTAAAAAAATTATTATATGGGCTTTAACGCTTGCTTTTTTTATATATTTGTTTTAAAAAGCTCATTGTATATTCATTCAATAATTTTTTTTTTAAATCTTTTTTTAATGTTAAATATACTAGAAAGTGGTTTTACAAATACCGGAAGGAAACCATCATGCTAATATAGTTCATTGCCGCTAATCAGGGAAATTTTTTACATTCAGCCTGGAAAATCAGGTAATTTGTTTTCACAGATTCTGTAGCCACCCTGGATAATGATGAAAGAAAATTTTCTAAAATAACGCATATCAAAAGCATTTTTTCAACAAAACAAATTACTTTTGTATCTAGCAATGAGGAAAAATTAGAAACTCTTTACTAATATAATATGATGGTACCTCAAATGTGTCAAAGGTGTTATCAATTATTTAAATTGTGATTTTAAGTTTTTTGATGGATTTTTAAAATATTAAAATAAAATAGTTCTCTTTTAAATTAAACTGAACTGCTATGTTAGATCAAACCTCTGCATCAATTTCAATCTCTTTATAGTAAAGGTGTTGAATTAATAGAAAAATTTAATTTAATTTTAAACAGTTTTCAGCTGAGTTTGACCTTTTAAATTAATCAAAATATTTTTTCAAAAAAAAGTTGCCAATTTCACTTTTAAAAAAACCCACTTGAGCCTGGGTTTTTTTGGGTTTGTGGGCGGGTTGCAAACCCTGGTGAGAACATACTGTTTTATAAATGTTCAAAAAAGGCCAAAGTTCATAGTAAAAAGTTAAATGTTAAAAATGTGGTGCCTATCCCCGTTTAAAGCAGGGTTGGAAAAAACTTGTTTTTTTAAGCAATTAAATTTTGGCTATTGAACAAGTTGTATGCATGGGTTTAAAAAAACACGGTTCTTTTTGCGTATTAGTCTTTTATATTTACTTCCAGCCCTAATAATTTTAGGCGTATGCCTTGCATCTTTGTCGAAGAATCATAGAATCCAAGAAATCCTTCTATTATCTGACGGTTTGGTTTTTTCCTTTGATTAAATCAGATGAGCTAATAGAAGAATTTATAAACTAATAATGTAATAGTTTATGTTTGGTGTTGTTTTAACATAACTAAGATTATGTACCACATTAATAATTAGCACAAATCTCACAAATGAGGGATATTATAAATAGTTCTGAACTGAAGTGAAATGGTTATTATGAATGGCTATGCACAGTATTTTAATATTGTTTCAAGCTATTTTTATTTTAAATCATATTAAAAACATGAGCATTTTGTATACATTTTCCCCATTTCATTTTACTTAACCATTTAACTACAATTAGGCAATTTTATTAGACTTATTTTTGCACAAAGAATTTCCCATTCATCATATTTTCCTTCTCCTTGCAGTAAAAAATTTGTTTGAAACATGTTTTTTATTACTATGTTTTAAACATGTTTGAAACAATTGTTTTAAACATAACAACCCTGGTTTAAAGCTAGTTCTGACATCTTCTGACTTGTTGCTTTAACTTTAGCCGATGATCGTAAATCTTGTCACAAAATAGCAATATCTTTAAAAATTTCATTGTATTGTTTTTTTAAACTGTGTTTATAGTATTATTGTAATTTTTGTATGCATATTTAAATTTTTTCTACCTTGTAGCAGAAAGTTTTTAAGCAATCTTTTTTTTTTAAGTAATGTGCGGTCGCACAGGTTAAAGAATTACGTGTTAGATATGAGTAGTAAGAGTTATGCTGCTTAGAAACTTTATCATTATGTATAGTATGGGTAGCTACATGTTACAAGCAAATAGTTCTACAGTAGGGTAGAGACTGAACCTGGGAGCAGCACCATGGACCAACACGCAGACAATAAAAGGAGGCATGTGGGGCCCGATGGCCGAGTGGTTCAGATCGCAGGTCATAAAGCTAGCAGTCCGCGTGCTGTAACGTGTGAGAGTCGATTCCCGCTTTCGCCCTGGGTGTTCTTCCTTTCTCAGTATCAAAATTATAAATTAACTAGCACTTTTTCCCACTCTATTTGGGCTCCATAGTGTGCCTTGGCTGCCGAGGCAGCTCAGTCAAGTTGTTCCTCTAAAATACTACAGAACTCTTTGATTACAAGTCCTACCTTGGGTCAAGGAGGAGTGCAAATTTTCCCTTTCTGTATCATACAGGGTTGCCATGGTCCTTGAAAAGTGCTTGAAAAAAACTTTGATTTTCAAGTGCTTAAAAAGTCCTTAATTTTTTTACTTTTAACACTTTCAACGTGAAGCAGTTCCTAATTCACTTTTTAATTCATTGTTTATGTATAATTCAAAAAGTCAAAGTATGTGATTTTGATGGTATTTTTAATAACTAAGAGGTTATTTTATAGCACACATTTAAGTTCATTTTTAAGTTAGAGAGCTCTTATTTGTTTAATAAATGAATTTTAAAAACTATCGTGAAATTTAGTTGCTGCATGTTCGAATATACAGTCCTTGAAATGTAAATATATCCTTGAAAAGTCCTTAAATAGTCCTTGATTTTTTTTAACCTAAAAGTGTGGTAACCCTGACATAATTGACCACCACAATTTTACACAAGGATTAGAAAGTTACTTCTAAAAATAATTCTGTTACAGTTACTTACTATGAAACGTAACAAGTATTTTTCAAAGAGAACCACTATTAATGAAACATAAGCAAAAACAAAACACTGAAATTATAGTTATTTAAAAAGAAATTTAATTCCAGAAGCGGACTCCTGGGACCTCATCACCTGCCACTGCATGAAACCGTTCCGGGGCCGTCCCATGATTGAGTGCACCCTCTGTGGGACGTGGGTCCACATGTCCTGCGCCAAGGTGCGTCCCACCCACGTCCCGGACGTGTTCATCTGCCAGTTCTGCAGGAGTCCCGGGGACAGGGACAAGAGACGGTCGTCCCGGAGACGCAGCGATGAACGGAGGATGTTTGCTGCACAGTGATTGGTTTGGACTTGGGGGCAGTGGGCGGGGTTAGTGTAGGGGAGGTTGGACCATAGGGAATATGGTAAAAGTACATTGCTCAAAAGAATTCGGGGAATGCATGGTTTGAGCCCTTTCACCCCCAATGATTCCATTTGGAATTATCAGCTCATTTTTTTTCTCACTAAGTTGAGCTTGCATTTATTTATCGTTAGATGGATGAATCATATATTTTGAAGAATTAAGTAAGGTTTGTTTTAATTAAATGAAAATGGGAAGAACGGGATAAAATAAAATTTATTCCCAAAAAAATTTAAGAAATAAATTGACCCTAAATTCTTCCTGCTTGCATTCTTACATGTTCAAAAGAATCAAAAGTAGATTTTAACTTTATTTAACAATTAAAGTTTTGAAATTTTTTTATTATTTATTCAAAAGTTATGATTCCTATTCCCCCCTTTAAATTTCAGTTTTAAAAATGAAGATTTTGTCTCTTTTTTTTTTACCATTTCATTATGGATGCATAAGGAATCTATTTAACAAATTGTAGATTTTTTTCGAATAAAACCAAAACGCTGTAACTGAAAGGGTTGACAAAAGTATGCAAAGTGCTCCCCTAATTGTTTTGAGCAGTGTATTAGAGGGGAGGGTCACGTGACTGCCAATGAAATCGCAGTATGGGGAGCGTGACATCGTAAGAAACATTCACGTTTGACTGGTATTTTTGTAATGGCACCGTAGTATTTTTCTTAAAGTGATGGCCACACTGGTATGCTTGCCATGCTTATTTCGGCTTCATGCGTTTCCTGCTGCTGCAAATGTAGGTCATGTCACCCTTCACTCTAATACTCTTACTATGTATCTATGGGTTGAACATATCTTGGCTGCTGCTATTGGGTTTGAATGATGGGGTTGAATTGACCTCTGATTGGTGTGCCATTTTTTTTATGTGCAGACTTGCGTCAGGATTTTTAATTGGCTGCAAAAGTTTTAGTTTAATTGGTTAATTGCAGTAGAGAGTAGGAAAATTGTTTCTTTGAGAATAATGGTAATATCAATCTTCTGTTCAATATTTCAAAATTTATAAGTTTATTTTCTGATGACTAACCTAGTCTAATGATGAACCCCGGACATTTGTAATGTCAGTCAGTACCAGCAGCTACTGTATGTTAAGCTTCACTTGTGCCTACCTTCAAATTATTACAAGTTCGCTGCCTCCCATGTTATGTGTACATAAGCCCATATATATATTCTTCATATTGTTACTTTGTTTTTGTGCAAGGTTAATTTTTGTGTGTGTGTTGATGTGGTTTGTGGGTGTTCGTCAAAGCCCATTGGCCGCTTAACAGGATTTTTACTTTTCTTTGTGCCATGTTTGATTCATTAGTTTGTATCATCCATCATTTTGCATATTCCTTTAATCGTTAATATGGCAGTCACAGGGTCTAAATTTTCTGTCGTAATTCTGACCGAGTATTCCGGTGTTGTCAGGTAAACTGCAGTATCTACAGTAAAACTCATATTAAGTTTGCAGTATAGAAATGTTCAACAAGAAAAAGGGTAAATAGTTCTCATTTTCGAGTGTGAGAATCGAATAAAAAAAGGTATTTCACTTTCAATAAACCAATTTATTCGTTATTTCATTTCAAGACATATTTTAAATAGATTTTGCCTCAGTTAGAATGAAAAAAAATTTCTATTTTGACGTAACAGAGCACATGAATATCGGGGAAAATCTATCGCTAAGGAGTGACCAATCAGAGTAGACAAAATTTCGGCACCAGCAGTGTTGTTTATGCCGTTTCCTCCGCCTAGAACATTTCAATGCTGCAAACTTAAGATGTGTTTTACTGTAGACTAATCTGGACCATTGTTGTAAAAAGCATACTACAAGTATATTTCTTGCGCCTAAATGGTCTATTTCCTTACTGCAGTTCACCTGCCCACTGACATATATAGGATATAGACAAATCTATTAAGGTGCTTTAATTTTTATTTTATTGCATGTTTTTCTCTTTAACATTTCCAGTAGCCCCCAATTGCTGGTAAGAGTAATGTCAGTAAGGAAGGCATTAGACAAAACCTGTTAAGTGGTGATAGATCATTTGCATAATCATCTTGAAAGTTTTGAATTTCAAGTTTTCTTTTTGGGGAAAAAAATCATTTGGTGTTGCAAAATATAGTGTGTGTATAGTTGTCAATTTCTGTTCCTGTATTATATTGTACTATGTTGAAAATATTTTTGTTGAGATATTTGTGATAGTGAAGTGTTCTTAGCCATGAAGATTGTTTTAGTAGTTGGTGCTTTTCTATGTTTTGACAATATTTGATATTTCTAGATTTTATTTATAGTAATAAATGCAGCTCATAAATTTTAAATTTATGTTCCTGACTATATGGCATACGGAAAGTAGATATATTAACCTGGAATTTTTTTAATATAAATTCTAAAGATTTGAAAAGTGCTAAATTTCTATTTTAGGTTTGCTACACCTGCTATTAGTTTTTGGAATATAAGATAAAATTATAATTATTAGAGATAAAACTAACTTTTGAAAAATTTATCTGCCTAAACTGGATTCATATATCCCACTTGAACAAGGTTTTTTTAGTGTTTAAAAAAATTAAAATTCCTCAATGCTAACTGAATTTTTATCATTGTACAATACTTCCTAAATAAAATAAATTTTTACAATTGTCAGACACACCAGCTAATAATGTAAAATAGATACATAAAAGATGTACCGAAAATTCATGAACAGTTGGCTGCATATTTCTTCCCAGGATTCCAATCAAACGACCCATTTAGTAAAAATTTGCATCTTATCATATTGAACACACCAAACTGGATAGATCTATGAATCCTTTTTTTACAAACGAGAGTCAATAAGACTGCCATGATTTACATAATCGGAATCTCCATTTCTGCTTATACAAGTACAATGAATAATTTTTTAGATCATACATTTTGTAACACCGAGAAGTTGGAGTACAAATTGTCTTGTTTGGTCACTCTTAGAATAATCACTTTTATTGTTTTTGTAAATAAAAGTTGCATATTATAGCTTTGAATGTTAAACGCAAGATTTCTGTATTCTATTATTGGTTATTTCTTATTTTGTTGTCAGTTATTCCTGTTCTGGATTTGTGTCATTTGAATAAGTGTGAATGGAATCATTAATTTGTCATTTTTCTTTATTTTAGTCAGAAAAATATCAATTTCTTGCAAGTTACTGTGTTTAGTCAAAAGAATATTGTTCCTTTTTTTAAATTGTTGATAAACGATTATGTATAGTTTTTATTCGTTTGTTTGGCCCACTGGTTTAGTTTAGCAAGAAAAATGGATTTTTATGTAAATAGCAAACATTAACAATGTTACAGCTGTGTTGTTGCAAATGTGTGTAATTACTGTGGTGCGTTTGTAACATGCCCTTGTAAATATGTGTTTTTAAATATATAACTATATTCATCTGATGAAACCTTGTTGAAAATTTGACTGAGCTTACAGTGTTGCTGTACATGATGCTACAAATTTTCTAATAAAGGTCAATTTTATTTGAAGTTTGTCTTATGTTTGTTCAACCCTAGCCAGGGTTCGTACGCCTCCTGAAAAACTCCTGAATTTTATTTTTTAGGGCCCTTATTTATAACTCCTGAAATTTGTATCATCTACTGATATTTTCCCCCTCCTGAAAAAAATTGCCGACATGAATCATTTTTATCCTTTCTTAGTCAGTTTTCTCTCGCATTTTATCAGGATATCTATGGGTCAAAAAAATGTCATGAAATTAAATCAAAGGTCACGAAAATTTTAAATATCGACAAATACGATTTTTCTTCAAAAAAGTAGGTTGGCTTTTACATCGAAGCTTCAAATTTTCTTCAACATTTACACCCCTTGTTTCCTTCATTTTCGGTCGAAGTCACTATATCTCTCCCGACCTTAAGTTTGCAGTATACAAATGTTCTACGAGAAAGAGGGTAAATAGTTCTCATTTTTGAGGGCGAGAATCGAATACAAAAATGTATTTCACATTCAATAAACAAATTTATTTGTTATTTCAAGACATACATTTATTATTTTTATTAGTTTAGCTTCAGTTAGAGTGTTATTTTAATTATTTTTTTTCCTTCGATTTTGACGTAACAGGTATATCAAGGTAAAATTATCAACCAATCGGAGCAGGCGAAGCTTCGGCGCCAGCCTCGTTGTTTACGCAAATTCCTCCGCGTAGTACATTTCTCTGCTGCAAACTTAAGGTCGGTTTTGGTGTAGACCAATACAATAATAAACACACATATATTCAAATTTATTTCGTGATACCTCCTAAATTTACATTGCTGCACTCCTGAATTTTACTACCATCTGAGTAATCCTGCCAAGAGTGTGTTTAATTTTAATATCGTTTATCTTGTGATGTCCAGATCCATATGCTAACTTTCATGCACAATATGAAGATATAATACAAAGAACTAATTTTCTAATTTATCTTTTTATAAATTTGTTTTCTGTTTTTGCTTTTGCATTTCTTAAAAATTACTTAGTGGTATGTAGCTTGCTTTTGATGGCTTGTAATACAATATGTTACGAAAAAAAAAATTTGCATATAAATAGTTGTAATTCGATTGTATGCAGATGGTCGCTAAGGTAAGATAAAATGATTTTAAACTACCTTTATAAAAATGCATGATTTTAGGCATTTTTTACAAAAAATTCCCTCAATACGGGCTAGTTTATTGCAGATGTAAGTACTTGTGGTAGAATATTTAGTGTTTGAGGTCATAAAATCAATTTTCAATGAAATTGAACAAAACTGATTAATTTCAAAAGAGTTATGTAAAACTAATTCTTTTAAAGACACTTGATACACAAAAATAATGTTTAACGAGCTGAAAATTTTAGTCTTGCATACACTGCTGCGAAGACAACTTTACACGTCTTATATCTATCGAGTAATACGACAGAAATGTTGCCAAGTCTAAAACCAATACAAAAGCAGGTTTACTAACTGAAGCTATTAATCGCTTCAATATTAAGCTCTTACTGGTTGAAATGAAATATAAGCAAGGTTTATAGAGCTGATTAAGAAAAGTTCCCACTAGTGATTATTTGATTGTTTCGGTCGTTATTTATCCTAAGGAATCGGACCTCTTTTAGTTTTTGGTAATACAAAACATTCTAGATTTATTGTAAGACACAAAATTTGCATTAAGGGACGTCGTCATACCATACGAACTAAGATATATGAGTGATCACTAGTCTATGAGTAGCTCTAATGTGAAGCTAATTCGATCCAACCAATGCAAAAACGGGGTTCAGGCTACTTCAAGAGTTTTTCTCGCAAAGCATTTCAACGTATTCCTATCTCTAGACCGGGGCCACTTTTGTTTGCCTCACCCTGTATGATGAAACAGCTATGATTGTTGGTTGGTTGATATACATATATTTTCAGGCTTGTGTGCTTGCTCAGAAAGCCGCTTATAAACCTTCGTCAAGTAAGACAGTCACAACACAGAACACACACTCACATGCACACATATACGCGGCAGATGCTGCCATCTATCACGCGCCACCTCCACAATTTAGACATGTCCCTGAAGGGGAGGGAAATTTTCTCCAGGAACCTGTACCCATGGTGAACTGCGCAATGACCGACCACAGGACTTTCGGACCCAACAGATTTTACGAGCACGTACTCCGCATATACTCGGTAGGTCTTCAGTGGCGACCGGGTCTCGAACTCTCAACCTTCCGATCTGGAGTCCGAGATCCTTGACCACTAGGCTCCATACAGCCACTATGATTGTATATAGCATCACTGTATGAAAATTGAAGATCCTCTGAGGAGTACACAAGTAAGGCAAACCTATATTTTGTTTGTGATGAGAGCTATGCATACTCTAAGTCAGGTGATTGTCTTTAATATGATCCAAGCATTTTTACGATAGTTATTGTCAAATTATTTCTTTCAGACTGGATAAGAATTCTGAATGATATAGCTTAACAGAGAGCTAAGATAATTGAGCTTCTGAACATTGGTATGGTATGGTACAGCTGTGGAAATAAAAAAGTACCCACTTGAGGTTATTTCATCCGTTAGTCATCCTATAGAATCGAACCTTTTTGAGATTGTGTACGATTAACATTCTGAGTTAATTGATTCTGAGCACGATACAAAATTTGCATAAGGGGCCGTCTTCATATTAAAAATATTACGAACTTTGAAATTTCTAATAGCAACACCCAATTTTAATAATTAAGAAATGTTAAGCACTCTTGAAAACCCTTAAATCTAAGTTTTTGTTCCATTTGGATGAATATTTGACGAGTTATCCAATCGAATCACTTGAGGACCTTTTGGGGACCATCTCTAAAATGACAAACAAGCATGCATGCAAAGCCGTCTTCATTTATCAATTACACACGTAATCTTATACACAGTCCCCTAAAGGGTAATTAAAACGAATTTTGTGATTTACTCAGCAAATTATGAATAAAAAAATTTAAAAATTGGGATTACGCTTAAACTTCTTGTCTTAAATTTATTTCTTTAAAAATATTAAGGGGTTTCCATTATTATTATTATTTTTTTTTTTTTTTGAAAATTAATATAATAATTATTTAAAAATATAAAAATTGTTTTAAATACCCCAATATTGAATGCATTTTGTTTGGGTTATTATAATTTCTTTTCAGTAAAAAATTCGTATCATTATCTTAATTATTTAAAGATCGGGATAGTTTTTTATGTGCAACTCATTTAACATTATGGGACCTAAACTTTGCACGTGTCTGACTCCTCTAATAATGATTAAAAACTAACAAAATTTGGCATTTCGTATTAACATAGGTCATTGATTCTAAATATTGACTCAAAAAGGGGTGTTACTATTGGAAATTTTAAAGTTAGTAACATTTTGAACATGAAGATGACCCCTTCTGCAAAGTTTGTTTCATGCAATTAACTCAGAATGTTAATTGTTTACAATTCCAAAAAGGTCCGATTCTATAGGGTGACTAACGGGAGAAATAATCACTAGTGGGTACTTTTTTATTTCCACAGCTGTACGTATATATTCCAGCTTGTGTGCTTGTTCAGAGAACCGCTTATAAGCTTTCGTCAAGTGAGACAGACACAGAAAGAATTTTTTTTACAGTCACAAAGAAATTAATAACACATAGACAACTAACAACATTTACTGACGGTCACAAACATCCATGCCTGACAAGGATTCAAACCCGACCCCAGCAGCTCCAAAGGCCGGCATCCTAACGATTGAGCCACCGGGGCGGCTTGAACATTGAGATTGGTGGCCTTGATTGGCCCTTGAACATTGAGAGCCGAAATGGTGCCACAAAAAGAAAAAAAAATTGACCCTCGGTTTTGCGATTTATCAAGTCCACAAAAAAGGGCTATTCAGCCAAAATCTAAGTTAACAGAATGATACTTTAATGAATGATGATGAAATTAATGATGAAATTAATGAAACAGAATGAGACATCAAAAATACAGGATCTTGATATCCAGTTGCATTTGGAGGCTATTCTACAGGATTAGTATGATGTATTTTCAAATCAACTACATAACAGTTCTCAATTTAAATTTTTATTAAAAATAGTAGATTCGCAAATTTAAGATATGTGCCTTAAATTTATATTTTGTAATGCCACATATCCATAGAGATCTTAATAAAAGTATTAGAGTGGAAGTCACGGGACCTATCTATGCTAACGACGGGACAAGCCTGGGGGCCGCCATCTTAGAGACAGGGACCAACTTTTTTAAGTGGAAAGTGCTTAGAAAAAAATAAATTTCGTCGTTTCGTTCATAATTTCCGTCGTTAGCATAGATAGGTCACGTGACTTCCACTCTAATACTTTTATTAAGATCTCTATGCACATATCAGAGAACTTTTTTTTTTAAATCTTCGTTCTGGTTTATAAAATTTTTATTAATTTCAATATAACATTCTTGAACCTTTATTTTACTAATGTAACTAAATAATATCAGAATTTTTATTATTTTAAAGTATTTACCTTGATCAAATTAAACATTTTATCTCTTTAAAAATTCAAATGTTTCAAATACTAATTTAAAATTTCGAAAGAAAAAATATCGATGCACTTTTAATCTTTAATTAATTTTTATTTCGCAATTGGCAATAATGAGCTCGTCAATTAAGGAAAACAAATTCGAACTTTAGATATACATTTCGCTAGAAGTATTTTTGAATTTGAAGTTTAGTGAGTATGTATTATTTATTTTATTTATTATTTTCTTTTGAAATTGAAATTTAAATTATCTTATTGGTATTTAATAATGCATACATAAGAAAAAATGTTTTAAATTGTGTATTCGCTCAAGTAATTACTACTTTCGCACATCCTTGTGTAGAATTTATATTAAGTTCTTTTTTATGTTTATTCATACAATAACTTTTACAAATTTGATTGTTTAACTTTTACAAATTGCAATATTTTACAACAAAAAAAAACGACTTAGAAATAAAATGATATCATTCATTTAAAATGTCTACAGTTTTAGAATACACTGGTCAGTGCCTTTGAGAAATTAAGTTTCGCCAAATATCTAAACATTTTTAATGGGGCCCAGTCGGTAAGACGTTTGCCTTGCATACAAAAAATCCCAGGTTCGGATTCGGACGCCAAAATAACTGCCGACCTATAAACAGTCCTTGCAGCCAAAAAATGTCCGACGAATAATACCCCGTGTAGAGGAAGTGCACGTTAAAGAGACTTTAACCCTCTGAGGGATACAGACGTATAAACCGTCTCTTACCTGTCATGTTTTCCAGCAACACACACTATTTTTAAAAAAAATATAAATTTAAAAATTTTATTAAAATTTAAAGAATGGATTAGCCATTTGCAACCATCTAATACAGAAATAATTTTTTTTTTCAAAAAACTAAAAGAAATTAAATTTTCAGTAACATTTTACATTTAATTATTATGCAGTGAAAACAAGTTTACACTTCAGCCAATTTGCCTAATACTCAGAAGGAGTCCCAGCTCTGCGTATGATGTCGCTCTTAACGGTTGCGTTGATTGTCTACTAGTGTGTAGTTTAGTCATTTCCGGCTGCCTATTTCTAGCCTCCATTAGGAGCTTTAACACAGCCAATAACGCCTCGTAATTTAGAACCCTGGTCAAGTGACGAGGATGACACCTGTGTGGGCACCCAACGGAACTTCGAGCGACATGGTACGCTGACGCCGTCGGGACTTTGGACTCCACAGATTAAACGAGCACGTATGTCTCAATGTACTCGGGCCCACCCCGTCACGAGATGGAATTTCTACTCCTTCCCAGTACAGAAATCCAATTTATAGGATGACTGGCAGTATAGGATTCGAACTCTCGCACTCCTGAGAAGACTGATGCCTTCACCACTCGGCCACGGACGGGCCATTGTCTACTAAAGTGCGGGCTCGTCGCTTGAGTGGTTCTAAATTATGAAGCCCGTCATCAATAGCCCTTTTGTAGCTCTAGTCGACGATTTTTACTACTTTTTTAAAGCAGGCACGTCGTCAAAGAAACATCAGAATTTTTGACATATGGCAAAAAGCGACTACAAAATTCCAATTTTGATAAGCGGGTCCTTGCGACCAAGCACACAAGCCTGAAAATATATGTAAACCAATCCAATCCAATCCAATTTTGATAATAATGATTCGAAAACTACTAAACATATTTTAAAACAACCCTCTTGAACTATAATTATTTTTTCAAAACAATTTATTTGTAATTTAGTACTAATATTATTATACTTTGAATACTGCCAAAGAAATAATTTCACAACAGTTAATAACTTGACGTTTTAATTTTGAATACACTTTTACTACTCTGTCATCTATCAGGGTTATTAGTAACTAAAACTTTAAAATGGAATGTAATAGATGAAAAAACTCGGATTTATCGAGAGGGAGCTCTACTTTAATAGAATAAAGTGAATTATGTTACTTGTTGCCATATGGCAACAGTATGCATGAGAGAGTTAACAGTATGTTTTTGAGCTACTCCTCAAATTCATACACTCATGTCCAAAACTATCCTTACATGAATTATTTTTCTGATGTTTTGACATTTCTGAAAAACCACTTTGAAATATGAAACTTGTTTTTGGCGACTTGGTGTAACAAACATTAAAACACATATTTTCGCGAATACATATTGTTCATTTCATATGCAAACAGCAATCTCGAGTTTTTAAATTTGTAGAATATTACCCTATTATGACTAAAACGTTTTCCAGTTTTGAAAAATTTCTTCTCCGAGTAGGGGGAAATAGTGGAGCATCCATAAAGTATGGAAAGGCAACTTTACATTAGGAGAACAATTGTTCATTTTGTGGACGTCCCCTTGTTTTTCCGTTTTTTGAGAAGAATATATTTAATAATTAAAAATGACTCATTGAAATTGTCGAATATTCTAAAATTTCATGTATTTTAGATTGCCGCTTATATAAGAATGTCTGAAAACATTATTAAAAATAAAATCACATTAAAAAAATAATCAATGTTTAACACATGAGCTAAAGAAGAGCAATTACTAATTACTCATACTAATACCCTCTTCCTTCGTTTTACGAGTGAGGCATAGTTTCCTTTAAAAAAAAAACAGTTCATAGGTGCAAAGAAGTGATATATTGTACACTGAAACAAGAATTATTTCTAGAAGTAAATATGAATAGTGTTAATAAAAAAAACTTGGAATAACATCTAAAAAAAGAGGGTTCTCAGTAATCCTCATTCGAGTTTTTAAATAAAGATATATGCAAAAAGAGAGTACATTTACAATACATCATACACTCCGTACCACCGTGCCAGCCCTGGTGCCAACCTAACTTGGGTAAAAACAAATAGTAAAAAGGCAGAGGGAAAAGCGTGGTTGGTCCGTTAGTTGGAAACTCTTGTAAGGTAATATTTACATACAAAAAGATCTGAATACAATTTAACAAAAATACACTTTTCATTCTGATAAAATTACCAAGTTTTCTCAAAAAAATAATCAAATATGTTAAACCTTAAACGAAATTAATGTTTTAAACATGTTTTCTGGATGGATTCACAAATAATTTATGGACCTCTTTACATGCGCGGAATGATCGTCTCCATAGCATATTTCTATTTACCCAACTTAGGTTGGCAAGGAGTGTTGGTTTTTAGGAATGAAATGGTTTTATACCAGTGATTTGTGTAGCATGTAAACAACCCTAAAAAGATATTTGAAATGCATAAAAAAATATAGCTGTTACAGATAGACAAGGAGAATGTAGAACATTACAACGAAAATTTTCGATTTCTTTTATGTTAAAGTTGAATTTAATAAGTATTATATAGTTTGTGCATTTATTATTATTATCTTTCAATTTACAAAAGCAAAACTGGCAAGCACAAAGCACAGAAAGAAAATTTCATTCAATAAAATTGCCAGTGCAATAAAAAGAAACAAGTTAGCTTACTTGAGGCATGTTTTTTAAATGGTAAGTTACTGTCACTGAAACGAGACATTTTCCTGTACTAAAACCGACCTTAATAGATTTGTCTTTATCCTATATATGTCAGTGAGCAGGTAACTGCAATTAGAAAATAGACCATTTAGGCGCAAGAAATAAACTTGTAGTATGCTTTTTACAACAATGGTCCAGATTAGTCTACACCAAAACACATCTTAAGTTTGCAGAATTGAAATGTACTGAGCGGAGGAAACTGGAACAACGCGGCTGGCACCGAAATTTCACCCACTCTGATTGGCTGCTCCCATGACCCTGATATTCGTGCTCCCTGTTACGTCAAAATCGAAGGAAAAAAGTAATTAAAATTGCACTCTAACTGAAGCTAAACAAATAAAAATAATAAATTTATGTCTTGAAATAACAAATAAAATTGTTTATTGAATGTGAAACACCTTGTTTTATTCGATTCTCGCACTCGGAAATGAGAATGAGAACTATTTACCCTTTTTCTCGTAGAACATTTGTAAACTGCAAACTTAAGGTAGGTTCTGGTGTAGTTGAATGATGACTGAGTAATGGATTGAACGCACAATAACATTAGTACAATTGGTTGGGAGTTAAATATATTACACATAACACTTTGGTTTCTACCTCAAATTCCACAAATTTTGCTATTTGCTGTGTTTATTGATCTTTTAATTTAAAGTTTTTCAAGACAAGGAGCTTTTAGCAACATCCTGATTACGGTAATGTAGGCAATGAAATTTATTCAAAATTGATTCGGTGCATCATCGATTCACATCCTTGAAAACAACATTCAGAAATAAATGTTTACGTTGAATTTCCTAGTTGAGGATGCCTGAGTAATGATTGAACGCACAATAACATTAGTACAATTGGTTGGGAGTTATATATATTACACATAACACTTTGGTTTCTACCTCAAATTCCACAAATTTTGCTATTTGCTGTGTTTATTGATCTTTTAATTTAAAGTTTTTCAAGACAAGGAGCCTTTAGCAACATCCTGATTACGGTAATGTAGGCAATGAAATTTATTCAAAATTGATTCGGTGCATCATCGATTCACATCTTTGAAAGCAACATTCAGAAATTAATGTTTACAAATTTGTTGAATTTCCTAGTTGAGGATGACTGAGTAATGATTGAACGCACAATAACATTAGTACAATTGGTTGGGAGTTAAATATATTACACATAACACTTTGGTTTCTACCTCAAATTCCACAAATTTTGCTATTTGCTGTGTTTATTGATCTTTTAATTTAAAGTTTTTCAAGACAAGGAGCTTTTAGCAACATCCTGATTATGGTAAGGTAGGCAATGAAATTTATTCAAAATTGATTCGGTGCATCATCGATTCACATCCTTGAAAACAACATTCAGAAATAAATGTTTACAAATTTGTTGAATTTCCCAGTTGAGGATGACTGAGTAATGATTGAACGCACAATAACATTAGTACAATTGGTTGGGAGTTAAATATATTACATAACTTTTTGGTTTCTACCTCAAATTCCACAAATTTTTCTATTTGCTGTGTTTGTTGATCTTTTAATTTAAAGTTTTTCAAGACAGGGAGCTTTTTAGCAATATCCGGATTACGGTACAATGTAGGTAATGAATGGCAATGAAATTTATTCACGATTGATTGGGTGCATAGATTCACATCCTTGAAAACAACATTCAGATATGAATGTTTGAAAATTCGAGCATAGCCAACATCCATAATAGCCCCATGTTGAAAAAGAACAAAGATGTCTTTATGCCCGCCTCTTGATGCAAGCATAAGAGGCGTATATCCATTAATGGCTGCAGCATTTGGATCCGCACCTTTTTCTAAGATAATTCGCACTTGATCAACCCAACCATTACAAGACGCCCAGTGGAGGGGAGTCCAACCATTGCCTATCCTACAGTTGACTTCCGCTCCATATTGAATGAGGAGGTCGATTATTTCTCTGTGTCCCCTTTTTGCTGCTAGTATGAGAGGCGTTTCTCCATTATTCGCTGCAGCGTTCACATCAGCTCCTTTTTCTAAAATGAGCCGCACTTGATCCACCCAACCTGTGGAAGACGCCCAGTGAAGGGGAGTCCAACCTTTTTTGCCTCTCCCACATTTAACCTCTGCTCCATGTTGAATGAGGAGGCCAAAGACTTCTCTACGCCAGAATCTTGATGCTGAAACGAGTGGCGTTTCCCCATCACTTGCTGCAGCATTCATATCCACTCTTTTTTCTAAGATGAGCCGCACTAGATTCACCCACCCACGGAACGACTCCCAGTGGAGGGGTCCAGTCGTTGTTGCCTCCCCTACAGTTAACTTGGGCTCCTCGTTGAATGAGGAGGTCAAAGATTTCTATGCGCCAGCATCTTGCTGCCACTATGAGAGGCGTTTCCCGCTACTATATTGCGGCAATCTATATTCACATCAAAGTTGATAAGTTCTCTTACCCTCTTCAAGTCTCCACGAATGACAGCGGAATCCATAGAAAATTATGTCGATCTTTTTCTTTCTGGAGAGATGAACAAGCCAGCGGGTTTTATAAACTTATATCCTTGTATGCAGATCGAAAGATTACATCCCAGTTTATTAAAAAGCAATAATGATAACTTTTTATCTCACGAACTTTATCTTAAAAGAAAATGTAGATGTAAGTAATCATTGCTTGCTACTATGAAATTTTGATAACAATTCTATAAAGGACTTCAGTCGAAAAGATAAACTTTTAAATTTATTTAGTTCTTGATATGGTGAAAAATTGTAGATGCATTAAAAATAGAGTTAAAGTAGAAAGTTAGAAATAATAGTTTAGAATTACAAACATTTACGAGTAATGAATAAGTTTCAGTAACGTGTTTTTTGGTTGTTTTGTTTTCTTTCCGTACTAAGCGAAACAAGCCCACTGGTTTCTTAAGATGTCACCCTCTCCATACTGTGATTCTATTGGTTGTAGTAGTAGTGGTAAAGAGATATTTGCTCACCCGTGCTGGGCTGCTTAATTTAATCTCTAATGATCCTGGGGGTTGAGAAGCCGCTTGGGAGCACGGGGAGGATTTTTAGGGTCATAATGCCCCCCCCCCCCCCCCTCCACACACAAAACCCGAATGCTAGTAAAATTGAAAGACGTCTTCGGCAACGGAATTTTCGGGAAATCCCGTGAGCAGGATATTCCCCTATTATACATAGATATAGAAACAAACTCCATGCATGTCATATACACTTTTGTCATCTCAGCTAGCCCTCTAGCGGTGTACCCTTACCTTACAGCTCTTGCCATCAGCCATATTTTATGTCTCATCACTAGGAAAGAAAGCGTGCACCCAGAAGGATGTCTTTGATCATTATTGTAGCCCATAAGCCTTTTTTTTACTCTAAATAAAAATAGGTATTTGATGACTTTCTAACCTTCCTAACATGTATCTCATTCGTTTCATAGGCTTTGTGCTCATAAATATGGATCAAGACGAGCTGAGATCGCTTCCTCGGCGTCCCATCGAGAGTTGGACCCCCCTCCAGCCAAAGAGGACCGCGCAGAGCCACGAGTTGGCCATGTGGAAGCGTCTGCCAAGTGACGCCAAGCACCCCCTCCCCAGCTTGCCCACCAGAGATGTTGAGTTGGTGGTGAAACCTCTGGGGAAATCGGTATGGCTTGTCTCAGTTGTAGTTTAGTTTAGTTTAGCCAATGTCCGTCGGTGGCGGTTGAGCCATTAGACGGCGAGACTCCCAGTAGCGAGAAGTCAAGTCAGGAGAGAGGTGTTGAAGTCCAATGCACGACAAGAAGTGGCCCGCAACTATCCTTTCAGACGTGCAGAGCGGGCAAATGTCCGTGTTGGTCACACCAATGCGGTGGAGATGGGCCTGCAGATAATCGTGTCCGGTGGCCATGCGAAAGCGAGCGACTGCAGCACTCCTTTCCAGATTGTGGGGGATGAATTCGGGTAACATCAGATACAGCCATTTGCTTACCGGAGATGAGACTCTTGAAATTGGAGATGACATGCTTGGAAATTTTGGCATTGAAAATGCGACGCGCCGACAGCAGCGTTTGGGGAATTCTGGCTGTTCCGCCTCGCCCCCTTCTCGGCCAATTCATCCGCCTTCTCATTACCATCAATACCGACGTGGCTGGGAACCCATTAAAGTTTCAGTTGTAGTGAGATTCTCTCAATATCGAGTTTAGACTAATACGCAAAGAAGATACAGGGTGAGGCAAACAAAACCGGCCCCGAGGTGGAGATAAGAATACGACAGAAATTTTGCAAGTCAAAAACCAATACAAAAACAGGTTTGCAACTGAAGCTATTGATCGCTTCAATACTAAGCCCAAACAAACGTTTGGCGACTTATTCACTTTCAACTACGCTATGGTTAAAAAAGCTAGTTGAAATGAAATATAAACAAGGTTTGTGGGGCTGATCAAAAAAGTTCTCACTTGTGATTATTTCGGTAGTTATTTATCCTAGAGAATCGGACCTTTTTGTTTTTGGTAATACAAAACATTCTAAATTGATTGCCAGGCACAACATTTGCATTATGGGACGTCCTCATACAATAAGAACCAAGATCTGAACTCGTCACTAGTCTATGAGTAGCTCTAATGTGAAGCTAATCCGATCCAACCAATGCAAAAACAGGTTTCAGGCGGCTTCAAGATTTTTTCTCGCCAAGCATTTCTACGTATTCCCATCTCTAGATCGGGGCCGGTTTTGTTTGCCTCACCCTGTATATAGTCGCCCAGATTTAGCGAGGGGACGACTCTTCCAAGATGGAGGCAATTTAGCGCCACTTTGGCCATTATAGAGATCCGCCGTGCGTTTTTTAAACTAAATCTACGAAGTCACATAATATTGGTTTTACTGACGTTTGCATGTGAGCCGCGGTATAGCTCAGTCATGTGAAGCGTCGTGCTCGCATCGGACGGGTTGTGGGTTCTGTCCTCGGCGGCGGTCGCAATTCTGATGGTCGCTGGGTCGGCGCTTGTACTCGGGTAAAGACCGCCGTGTTGACTGAAGGTGGCTGGGGCACGTTAAATATGTTGTGGTCACGAAGTCCTCCATGTTCTCATACCAAATTAATACTCCTGGGGGTGCCAGATCAGGGGGTTATCGGCCATTGATCTGTATCAAAATTCCGATATGTGAGTGAGAATGGATGTGTGAAAGGGACCTTCCTGTGAAACGAATGTGTCATGCTGACGGGCAACAGTCGGACTTCCTCCCTTGTGGCGCTCAATAAAAACGGAAGCCGCCCTCTTCGCCTTAAATCGGGTAGTCCTCTACTCCGCGCTCGGTTACCGAGTGGCAATACAGACAGCAACAACACTAAAGTTTGCAGCGTCGTCGTGTGAATCTTGGCGAAATAGCAACAATCTTTCCAAAAAGATGTTCGCTATCGGCCTTAAGGGTTTTAAATTACCTAGGATGGAAAAAGGAAGCGTTCTATACTCAACAAAACTATAACTTGTGATGGCTCCTCAGAGAGGTAAAAGTTGAATGTTGGTTACGTGGGCTTCAGGAACAATAACTGGCCAATAATGGTGAATGGCCCAACGATACTTGTAGCGGTTCATGACCTAACATCAAATAAACTAGTTAACCACTCGCTAAAGGCAATTGCTTTTAGCATAGTGGTAAAAACATATGATGAGTGCAGGGGAAGAACCCCTTCATTGCATAGGAATCCGTCTGCATCTAGGTCTGCTTGGCAAAGATAGCTAGTCATCGCCTAAACTGGTGTGAAGAAACCAGCTTTGCCTTGGTTCTTATTGCGCGGTGCACGGGCTTACTATCTATATGATCGAGATTCACGCCAGAAACGCAGAAAAAGAGAGAAACCGGCACCGATCGCCACTACTCGCCAAGCCGACGTCAATACGTATAGATTTCCTGTCAGTGAAGGGTTTTTTCCCCTTGTACTTTTTATATGGCATTTCGGCGTAACGTAGTTTCTCACATCGCTGGTTTGGGTCCGACTACACATGCGCACTACCTTGGACGTTACAAATTGTGCTGTCATCTACTGCTTGCAGCTACTGTCACCCATTCCAATAACTCCTCGAAATTCTGTTTTTAGTTGCATGAGAGCTACCCCGGCCAAGACTTCAACCTCGGCGAGAGTCCTACTCTCCCTTACAGCCCTCTCAACGATCCGAATCTTCGCAGTTTCTTCAGGTCGCCCGTTAAACAGCGCCACCTAGTGAGACGTGGTCTCGTCACTAAGGATTTGAGGGTCAAGACAAGGCTGGAGGATTACAACCAGTACAGGGCTTATCTGCACCACCTGTGGAGTCTGCAAGCGAGCCAGCTCATCCGGCACCAGGTGTGGTTTGATTCCAAGTATTCATATTCCATTTGCTGTATTTTATATTCCAACTCCAAGTTTAACCTCCTGCCACTTGGCGTCCCCATTTGGATTTGTTAGAGGATGGAGACATTCTTAAAAACTTCCACGATCAGTTTTGTTAACTGATTATGGGGAAGTTAATTAGTTCCGAAATTTACCAGGTCAGATAGAAGAAGATCCAAATATCAGTGTCCAGCCTTTGATTACATGTATCAGTCATTTAATTCTATAGAAAATAAAGTGGAACGAGAGTCAATACGATATTAGAGTTTTTTTTTTTTAATTCATTAAAACTTTTTTCCAAACTTTTCAAAAGTTCAAATTAAGAATATATACGTGTATTATTTTTCTCTGGTCTTAAGAGGTGGGTAGTTGCATATATATTCCGGCTTGTGTGCTTGATCAGAGACCCGCTTATGAAGCATTCGTCAAGTAAGACAGACACAGAAAGAATTTTTACTGTCACTGAGAAATGAAAGTACACTCAGGGTGAAGGCGGGAATCGAAACGTTACAGCGCGCAGACTGCTGGCCTGCGATGTTAACTACTCGGCCATCCGGGCCCCTCCTAAGAGGTTAAGACAAAAGCAATATCAACTTATACAGGGTGGTTGTAAAATAACGCTCGCTATTCGGAGTGGTCTGTAGCTTGAATGAATAATCCAAATGCATCAAAAATTGAGACACTTATACTAATCAAGAAGGGGGGGGGGGGGAAAGAATGGAATCATGAAAAAGATAGAATCCTAACAAATATCATAAAAAAGAATAATTTTAAAGACTCGTCTCTTGACCAGGGTTCTAAATTACGAGGCGTCGTCAATTATGGCCAACACAGCTAAGTACGTATCGTAATTTAGAACCCTGGTCAAGAGACAAGTTTCCTTTTTTCGAAAAAGAATGGAATCATAAGAAAGAAACTCGTCTCTTGAGCAAGGTTCAAATTATGAGGCATAACCAATTATGGCTAACACATAGGCCAACACATCCAATTACTCCTCGTAATTTAGAACCCTGGTCAAGATGATGAGTTTGTTTTTTATGATTCCATTCCTCCCCCCCCCCCTTCTTGATTAGTAAGTGTCTCAAAGTTTTTTTGCATTTGGATTATTCATTCAAGCTACAGACCACTCCGAATAGCGAGCGTTATTTTATAACCGCCCTGTACTAAGATGCATTTACCTTATAGGATATGAAAGACAAGAAGAGATGGCAGGCCTTGCACGAAGCTGTAGATGGTGATAATCCTCTTTACAACCACCTCATGGATGGCAAGTAAGGACAATTACATAGTTACCATGGAATGGGGTGAAATTTTCCCAGGAAGTTAACTTTTGACCAAGCTTTTCAAGCTAATAATTTGTTATTAAATGGTCTCTTAAAAAGAGCGCTTCGATTTTTCAAATCGTGCCATCTTGACCAATGAGTAAAAAATTGCCATTAAAAAAATCATTACCATGGTTTTATGCTTGGGCCAAAGTTAACCCCATTTGACGAAACTTTTAAATCATGTTTTTTTTTAGCTTCGCTTCTAACAATAACTCTTGGCACCTTTGTGGTTAATTATGATAAGTCCGAGCCAAACTGTAGTACAAGAGAAGACTGCCTTTTTATGCGGGACCCCTGCAATGTGTCTCCTACTCGAATATAATTAATATCCATATTATTTAATAAATCAACTATTATTAAACAATTATAAACTCATACCACATGTATTAGAAAATAACCACATAAATTTTACTTAATCATTGTCAGCATTGGTAAAGCGTATCTAAAAAAAATTGTCTGGGCTAAATTTTAAGAGTAACAAAAATTTACGATTCCTATTTTTCAGTCCACATTCTTGATAAACATAAATGCTAAATGTATATTATATCGCCATCTAAATAGTTTGTATTTATAATTAACTTTTACGCACATATATTAATTTTTTTTGACAGAAATCGATTTCGAATCACCGAAGTCATGGAAAACTTGGCTGACATGTTGCCCAAACGGCGAGAATCCGTTATGGTTCAAGTGACGAATCCGCTACTGAAATCTTTAATCGAATGGAATGAATACCAGGATAAACTACAAAAAGTAAAGTAAAAAACGTTTGTCCATCTCTAGTTTTGAAATTGACCTCAGGAAGGGGCAAAGGAAATTGATGTCATGTTCAAATGGATAGAGAGATCCTCCATTGAAAGGATTTGAAGCAGGGCTGTCAGGTTTTTCGAGCTACTGATCATAACATAATGACACCGAAGTATCCCAAGATGCACCGCTCTTTAGAGAGGTCCTTCAGAGATGATTTGAATCGGGGCTGTCGGTTTTTTTTTTTTTTTTTTTTTTTTTTTTTGAGCTACTGCGGATAACATATTTGACAAGTATCCCAAGATACACCCCTCTAGCCTGCTTCATTTGTGCACTACTGCCCATGCACATTGCACAAGGACCTCTCTGTTCTCCTTCCTACCTCTATGATGAGCACCAGTTATGCTCACGAAGTATTTTTAGTTTAAGAAGTGTCGAAGGTTGTATCCTGGGATCAATTAGTTTGTAAATGAATTAACTTGGGAACTCTCACCTGCTGAAATAGGCGATTGCAACGTACGCAGCGGTGACGTCACAACTATGTCAAACGTTGTATTATACCCCACAAACAAACTACTCAGAAGCCAATTCGTCCAAACTAGAACGGTCATGCTTATATTTTGACGTCACACTATCTTCCATTCTACAAACAAAACGCGTTCCACCTAATTAGAATCGTCCATTACTATTTGAGAACTCTGCCTAAGTTTTGAATCTGTGAGATCTCACTTGCAATTAGTTAAAGGTGATTACCAAACCAATGGTATAAAATTGAGGGTAGGTATCATACACACTCTAACTGCAGTCAAGCCCTATAGTATTCAGCCACCAACTGTCAGTATCATAGATAATATTTTAAAACAAGCCGTTTGATTTCGGCAGGCATTAATTAAGTTCTTTTTGCAGGTGGAAGGTAGTTCAAGTAAATTATATAATTATTAGGGTATAGAGGCTTAAAAGTAGTTATGATTAACACTTTATGTAGTAACAGTAACTGATAATAGCGAAAAGCTGTACAGATAGATAACCGATATTGAAACAAATCTGATAACGAATCTCTGACTTTCCCCGAACTGACTTATGAAAACTATCTGAAATAAATATTTAATTTTGTTATAGGATTATAAAAGTAAATACCCCGCAATTAAAGAGTGGTTGAACAAAAAATCAGAAAATTACAAGTTCTATATTGAGAGTAAACTGAATGCTCGATTGAGTAAAGATGAAAAGGTATGTATTCACAATAAATGTGTGCAGAATTTTCGAGTTGTTATGCATTTTCATAAGGTTACATAGTTAAGAGTAAGGTACAAGTTTACTTTTTTTATAAGTCTTTTTTTCACACTGCGCGCATGTTAGTATATAGTTTGTTCTGGAGGAGAAGTGAAACACGAAAAACGATCAAGAAAACCCTATATATTACTAAAATTAATAATAAGCTGAAATACAAGGAAAAAAAGTTAAAAAAAGATTGATTAAAATTTTTCCTTTAGAACAGGTTTTTAAGATAAAAATTAGGATAATTGATAATCATATCCATAACTAATTATAAAACTCATAATCGAACTATAATTGCAAGAAGTAAACATAACTACAAGAAAATAAGAATGGCCACATAATGTGGTGCTGCCATCTGTTATTACGTATTAAAACTCAAAACTAACCTGACATCTCTGTACCTGGGGACAATATCGAATAATTGCATACAGTTGTTTAAGTATATATTTTTTAAGTTTCAAACTGCCAAATATATGCAGCAGATGGCGATCTATCATAAAAATTTATCAATTAATTATGAAATAACCGGATGTTATTTTCTCATCAATTTTGTTTTAAATTAATGTTAAGACGATTCCTTAACCCTGTGAAAATAGAATAACATGGCAAATCAATGCTTCTGCAAAAGTTGTGATTTCAAAACTAATGCATTAGCTTTATGGGATCGACAGTAGGGTGGGCCGAAAAAAACTTTTTATTTTATTTCGGATCGCTATAGTGCGGAAAAGTTGCCATTGGTAAAGACATGAAAAATGCACTAATTTATTATTTTTTTATTACTTTATCTTCCGTTCGCGCAATGCCATCAAAGTTGGCAAAAATTGTCAAAAACCGTAATTTTTCATAATTTTTATTTAACACGATGTATATTTTTAATTGCTTTCCTATATCATGCTGCATGATTAAAATTTACAAAAAGCTAAAACTTTGAAATTTAGCAAAAAATACGAATTTTCCTCATTTTATGCTACGTTGCGTGGCCGGAAGATCCGACACAAATGTATAATAACTTATTATACTGTATACTATAGCACTTATTATTAATAAGTGCTATAAAATATTGATTTTACATACTTTTAGTAGTTAATTCATGATAGGAACGTAATTAAAAATATATATTGTGTTAAATAAAAATTATGAAAAATTATGGTTTTTGTTTTTTGACAATTTTGGCCAACTTTGATTTCATTGCGCGAACGGAAGATATAGTAATAAAAAAATAATAATTAATGCATTTTTCATGTCTTTACCAATGGCAACTTTTCCGCACTATAGCGATCTGAAATAATATAAAAAGTTTTTTTCGGCCCACCCTAATCGACAGTCCCTCTTAAAGACTTGTTGTTTTACAACTGTCGTTCCCTATACCTAAACCGACTTTAAGTTTGCAGTATACAAATGTTCTACGAGAAAAAGGGTAAATAGTTCTCATTTTTGAGTGCGAGAATCGAATACAAAAAGGTATTTCACATTCAATAAACAAATTTATTTGTTATTTCAAGACATAAATTTATTATTTTTATTAGTTTAGCTTCAGTTAGAGTGTTATTTTAATTATTTTTTTCCTTCGATTTTGACGTAACGGGGCGCACGAATATCAGGGTCAGAGGAGCAGCCAATAGGAGGATTCGAAATTTCGGCTCCAGCAGCGTTGTTTACGCAAATTCCTCCGCCTAGTACATTTCTCTGCTGCAAACTTAAGGTCGGTTTTGGTATAGTACCCGTTCGTTCATTTCAGCTCCGTGCCAGATGGGCGAAGTTGCAAAAGAACAGTGGCATGTACTTCCAGTTGGTGAACAGACTTCAAGAAGCGGAGCAGCGGAACAGGAGAACAGACAACAGGGAGAGATCACACAAGAACAGAAAAACGAAACACAACCGTGAGTAAATTTGTAACTCTTTCAATATTCTGGAATATAAAATTTAAAAACTTAAGATTTAACAATTAGACTTAAGGGAAGTCAAGAAGAGTAGGTCTTTTTTAAGGGTTTCGTGGAATAAAACATTACTGAAGCCGACCCGGCAGCACAACGGTTAGGGATCTAGCCTTTAGAGCTATTTGGTTCGGGTTCGAATCCCGGTAACGCATGGATGTTTGTGTTTGTCGCGAGCATATGCGGAGTACATGCTCGTTAAATCTGTTGAGTCCGAAAGTCCCGTAGGCGGTCATTGCGCAGTTTCTCACGGGTACAGGTCCCTGGAGACTATTTCCCTTCCCTTCTGGGACATGTCTAAATTGTGGAGGTGGCGCGCGACAGGTGGCAGCTTCTGTCACGTATGTGTGTGTTGTGTCTGTCTTACTTGAAGAAGGTTTATAAGCGGACTCTGACCAAGCACACAAGCCTAAAAATGTATGTCTACCAACCAAACATTACTGAAATTGTGTTTTTTTTAAAGCTGTTATTTCGGATGATTTACCAATTCTACTTTTACTTTACTTCTTCCTAAGGAGAATTTTCTACCTCTATTTATTAATTTACTTCTTCTTACGCACGGATTTACTATCTATATAGTCAGAACCTCCCATACTGTGGAGATCATGGCATATGTTTCGCCATTCTGTCGACTCAGAATTCAGAAAAATTCGAATTCAGTGCCAAAGAGATTAATTATCTTATTTTAAAATACACGTTATTTTGCAGATTCGGAATATTCCACAAGCAACGCCAAAAATTTAGAAAATCAGGTAAAGCCATTAGTTATATCTTTTCAATAAGGAGACCGGGGCACATTTATCCCTTGAGCAGGCTTTGTGATTATCTTCATCTAAAAAAAACAGCAATGTTACGTTTTTAAATAGAAAAAATTATATAAATAACATAGATAGGAAACATGTCCTGGTTTCCTTTACGTTTTTAATTAATAAAAACATATAACCACGGCCTACTCAACTACTAAGACCGAAGAAGCTTTCCCAAGCATGCTCGGCGACAGAAATTTCGACGTCATAGTTTCGAGTGACGCTATTCCGAAGTTGAAGACAATCTGTCTAGAAACCTGTTCGGAACCACTCGTTCACGGCCGACCTCAATTTTAGGGTTTCGAATGCGTCCGAACTAGTTTCGCGATCTTCGGCACAGGGAACAATGACGTCAAAATTTCCGTCTACGCTCATGTTTGAGAGAGCTTCTCTGGCATTGTTATTGAAGTTGGAGGTGATATAACGCGATAGATACTGCACATAAATTATTTTTTGCAGCACAAAATGTTAATTGAACATCAGGTCTTTAAAGGCTTTACCGAAATCAAACCAGCAACAATTATATCGGAAAGAAGTAACAAGGATCTTCCTAGACAGGAAAAGATATTACGCATCTCTGGCAAAACCTTAGAAGAAGTACTATTCGAAATCGAAGGGCAGATACGGAGTCATGATGATGTTCTACATCAATCTTCTTCCTCTATGACAATGGTCTCAGAAGAATCGACAATCACTGACGCCAGTATCAAGCAAGGTAAATCGGTTTACGATATCGCCAGTAGCGTTATCGAGAAATTGAAACGAGAGCTGCAACAAGCTGGTGATTATATTGTTCTTCAGAAAAAGTTATCGAGACAGAAGAAAATTAATAGAGCTTCAAGCAGAAGTGAAAATTTTAAAAATGAACTGAAATCTTCAAAAGCTTTCAAAACTAAAGATAAAACTAGGGCAACCTCCAATTCTGAACATATGCCATCAAGCCAAAAAGATAGTACACAAGTGGACAACCGGAAAAGCATGCCTAAAGATTCAAAGCGATCAACCATAAGAGACATGGACTTGTTAGGATCCCAAAAAGCAGGGAAGAATACACACGATCTAATTGATACTGAGTTTCAATCCGAAAACGATGTCCTTAGTTCTAGGGAGAAATGTAAACTTACAAACAAAAATCAAATTATTGTTCTAAAAACTATTGGTGAAAACAATGAAAATGAAGAGTTGCATCAACCAAATGGAAAATGGGAACAGGAAACTCATTTAACTGAACAATATTTGATGTTGTATACTAAAGAGTCTGACTTTGAGCATCAGAGGAGTGAAAATAGTTCCCGAAATTTGCATTTATTGCAATCCGCGCCTGTGGAAATTTCTCAAAATGTTGGTATACTTCAGCAATCCTCACTAATAAAAGCTATGAAAACTGAGTTTTCACAGCTCCAGCAAGTTAATTTAGGAACAACCACCCATTTAAAAAACGATGAGCAAGTCCAGATGAATAATACGAGTTCCATGAAAAGTTCTAAGGAGGCTGAAGTACCAACAGGGGATCATTTTAAAAGAACCACTGTAGAAACTGATGATAGAGTCCCGTTGAAGCAATCTAGTTTGTTCGAAAGTTCTCTAGCGTCGATAGCAACAAAAGATCTATTAGAAAAAACCGCTATAATGGACACCGATTGGCCTAATTTGCAATTTGATCCACAACGAAAAATAGAAAATAATAACATTCTTAAAATAGAGAAATATAGCAACAATTCTGAAATAACTAACATAAGTATGCTTAAACCAATATCTCCTAGCGACAGTCTACATGGAAATGAAAAAGAACATTCTGGTCCCAATATTTCAGAGGAAAATTATAACAGAATAGCACCTCATGACGAGGCTACGAATAGTAACTTAACCAAAGCGGTAAAACACATTATCAAAACTGTCAAAGAAATGCAAAAGTCGAAAAATTATTACGTCAAACTCAACGATTTAGCAGAAGATGGAGCTCACTTGCCTTCAAAACGAAATAGCAATGGATTTGTGTCACAATATAAGAACGAAAGCCCACAAGTAATTCAATCAAATAAAGTTACGAATGTAAATGTTTTAGAAGAGTTGGCTCCTGAAGAATATACTAAACCTACTTCAGAAATTGAATCTATATTAGGAAAACATCTAATGGAAAATGATGAACAGATGGAGGACAATGAAAACAAGTATATTAAAATGCACGAAAATAGTAATATGGATAATCTAAATAAAGAAATCCAAGAAATAATGGAAACAGCTAAGAAAGAAAAAGACATAGGAGGTGATTCTAAAACCAATCTGCACAAAGAAATACATTATTCTACTATGGAAAATGCCAAAGAAAATTCTGAAAACTTACAATTTGTGGAACAGTTTCTGGTGGAAGATATTCCTGCAGAACTACAGATTTTTACCGACACAGTCTTAACAAGTTCTATACCAAATACAGAACAATTAAAGGAAATTCATCTAGACGAGTTGGCATGCATCAATACTTATGAATTCCAGCATGACAATTTGTCCTACATCAATACTGCTACTGAAATTCAGTTACAGGATGGAGCACTAAATATTGGATATAAGGAGCAACGGCATACAGGAAATTTAAAAAGTTCTAAAATAGAAAATTTGAAACAGGAGACACTTAAGAAACCTGTTTCTGATGAGCAATCCGTCAAAAAAAGCTTTTGGATAGATCAATTCGGACACCTAACTTTAAAAAGAAATGATGAATTACAAAATCCATTTGAAAAAGAAAATGCTACTTGCTTTGAACAAATCCCTGCCGAAGAAGATCCAAATTCTATTAAACTAAATGACTTGTTGCTCCTTAACTCTACGTCGACAGCTCTCTTTAAGCAAGACCCCCTTATAAGAAATCAGAATGATTTCGAAATTTTACAAAATGAACTTGTAAGCATTGAAGAAAATGTTCTATCCCATCAAGTGTCTTTGGTAGAAAGTACGGCACCAGATCATCCCTATTTGGAGATCAGAAATCAAGATCATATTGAAACGGAAATAAAATATAATCAGGAAATTGATGGTGTAAATTGTTCAGAAGATAGTTTGATATCAGAAGCTGAGAAAGAAACTGAAAATGCATTGATTGACCATCCACTATTAAAAGGCAGCTATCAAGCTCATATGGAAATGGAAGTAAAACACCAAGGGGAAAATAATAATGCTAGCAGTTCAGGAGATAGTTTAATAATAGAAGCTGGTATGGAAAGTGAAAATATATTAATTGACTATCAACAGTCAGAACGCAGCAGTTATATTGAAACGGAAGTAGAATACCATAAGGAAAATGATAATGTAAATCATTCAAAAGATATTTTTCTAAGAGACAATGATGAAGATATCGAAAATCTACTTATTGAAAGCTCCGAAGCGGTCAAATTTCAAACTAACATTAGAGAAAAGTATGAATCAAAAGACCCAATTAGGGAAGCAGAATTGCAGACAATTCCTGAAAACGACGTTCTAGTTCTAGGAGATATGGATAAAGCTTTGGTAGAAAACGCTACAGGGGACTCTATACAAGATGAATTCAATCATCCTAAGATTTATTCATCAGAAGATAATCATTTAGAAACTGAAGGCTTAATAATATCCGAGGCTATTGAAGAGTATTCAAAAGAAATTATGCATCCATTTACAAATATTTCGGAGGAAATTCGATTGGAAGATAGTTCTAAGAAAAAATCGAAACACAATAAGTTTAAACATCGTCAGCAGTCAAGAGAAACTGAGTCAAAGACAGAAAGTATACAGAACTTGTTAATTACAAAAAATGACAGTAAAGTAATAACCGTTAGTGGTGTTCAAGATTCCGTTAAAAATACAATAGTGTCAGATGAATGTACTGAAAGGAATTTGACAACTATCGCTAATCTCCAACACCCGCCTTGCGATGATAGTAAAGATATAGCAAAAACTAAATCTAAAACAGTTATAAAGAGATATGTCCTTCTAAATGAAGATGATCTGAAAATAGCCATGAATTTCCATTTTGGAATACCAGATGATAGTGAAAAATACAAGGCATTGCAGAGTAGGGGTGGCATCAGTAAAGATTTGAGCAGGGATATTATTGAATCAAAAGAAGCCGATTTAGTGGATAGCGATAAAATTAATGTTGCAGAAGGGGGAGATGAATCTCAACTTGAAACCAATACTGACTTTAAAACCTCTGTTAAAAGAAATATGGTGAATATTGCAGAAGACAAGGATAATTTAAAGCTAGATAACCAAGAGCGTGGCCAAATTTTGTTTCAAGACAAAGTCCTCAGCGGAAACCAAGCTAAAACATCTAAAAACCAAATTTTCCACGGAAACTTCAAAGAGGACACTTTAGCGGAAAAGAATGATGATAAATGTCAATTTAAACTACCTATAAAATTACTAGCAATGAAGGAAAACTCTATGTCGATCCCTCAACACAGTTATTGTCCAAAGGATGAAATTAAAACATTGATTCCGGATGAACATTACTCTAATTTTCATGGTAAGAAAACGGAATGCATGATAACTCAACAAGAGAATACAAAACTGCGAAATAAATTATCAACACCATTTTGCAAACAGATCTTAGAATACCAAAAGCAAAAGTTAGATAAAGATTTTAAACGCTATATTTTGCGTGGAAGAACTTTATATCTGAGCGAAAATCGGATAATTTCAGATACTTACCCCGAGTCGTTTGATTTGGACCTCAAGAGGAATATTTTTGAAGACAATAAAACGAAGCTCGGCGAAGATCTTGCAAATTATGTGTCAAGCAGAAAAACTGAAGATTATCATTCAAATATGTTAGTTGACAATCAAGCGCGTTTCGTCGAAAAAGAAAAAATTGAGGCACCTGGCATACTTTCTAAAAAATGTATCTTTAAAGAAAAAGAAAATGTAGAAGTTAAGAGTGAAAATAAATTTGAGTGGAAGGAAGAAAGAATTGATTTGTTGTGTACGCAAGAGCACGAAGTTCATTCTTACAAAGAAATTTTTAGAAAAGTTGACAGATTATGTGTAAAAGACAATATAAATAAAAGTACGGATAAAGAACTTCAGGATGTGAAAGTTGCCGAGAAGAAAATGATTTTAAAAAACTATTTTAAAAAGGAGCTTAAAATTGGATGTAAATCCGGCCAAGGAGAATTTAAAAATAAAACGAATGACGGTGTAAACGAAGAAATTGAAACTAATTTTACACAAAAAACCTTATTAAACATACTTAATGCAGATGAATTTGAAGTTTATTGTGATGAGAAAAAATCAAGCTTAAAAGCAAAAATAGATTTTGATAAAGCAGAAAATGGAACATGTGAACTGGAGAATGAAGCACCTTGCAAACTGGCTGATCAAATAACAGAAGAAAGTTCTTACATCGGTAGTAATATAGGGATAGACGCGATGGGTAAAAGGAAAAACAGAATATCTTCCAAACAATCGGATGAAATCAAGGGTGACAGCGGATTGATTGAGGAATGTGAAGTAAAGAATGAAATACCTTACAAACAGTGTGAAGTAAAGAATGAAATACCTTACCAACAGTGTGAAGTAAAGAATAAAATACCTTACCAACAGTGTGAAGTAAAGAATGAAATACCTTACAAACAGTCTGATGAAACTACAGGAGACAGTAATTGGAATGGGGCATGTGCATTAAATGATAAAATATATTGCATACAAGCAGATGAAATCATGGAAGACAGTAATTGGATAGAGGGATGTGAAGTAAAGAATGAATTATCTTGCAATCCCTCTGTAAACATCCTAGAAGATAGGAATTGGGTTGATGCATGTGAAGTAAATAAACAATCTGATGGGATCTCAGAAGACAGTAATAGGATTGAGGCATGCGATGTAAAGAATGACACATCTTACAAACATTCGAATGAAGTCATGGTATACAGACCTTTTCTAGATGGTAATATGATAAATGGTAATGGGGAAATGAATAGAATTACCTTCCACCAGTCAAGGGAAATTACAGAACATAGAGCGGCTATCAAATATTCAGATAGAATTCTACGTGATCAAATCAACGAAAAGCATTCCTTCAAAATTTTAGTGAAGAAAGACATTTGTTTTGACCCACTTCTTAGTTACCAAGACTATCAATCAAATATAATAAAGACACAAAACGAAGCAAATTCACTTTCGGGTGTTGTAATATCGGAACAATTCATAACTGAAGCTAGTCAAACTGTACCATCATTCTCAAAGGACAGCGTATTAATTGATGAACATGAACTTCGAGACTTTGTTTTGCATGTCGATGGCAAAATTGCAGAGAAGAGAAATACCATTAAAGATTTTTCAAAGGAAAGAATGAATACGTTTATTGCATTAGACAAACAAACCCGGAGGAATCCAAATGGAGTTTTTGCCGGCGAAACACAGTCTTTGCCGCTGATCAAAAGTGATAAGCAAAGTTGGCGAACAAAACTGACATCTTATTTGAATAGAATAAAACCTTTAACGAAAAAAATTACAAGGATTCCCAGAAAGATATGTAAGGAACCCCTCCATGTGAAATTTGATAATGTCGAGGATCATCAATTAGAATTTGCGTTGGAAGCAAATAAAAATTCTTTCAAGTCTACTGAAATTGAATGCACATCGGAAGTGACTAACTTGGAACACGATAAGTTAATGAAAAGGCATCCTTCAGATGAAAACTTTGATCGAAGAGTGGAGGATTTATGCGGTATGTTTTCACAATTTACGGTAGAAAGTGGAACAGAAACACACACATTTAAGAGTCAACAACGTTCACAAGGTGAAACAAACATCATCGCTCTTCCTCAAAGCAAGATAATGAAAAGATATTCTTCAGGCATAAACTTTGATCAGGTTGTGGAGGATTTGTGCAAAATGTTCTCAGAACGAAGAGTGGAATCACTTGCGGAACAATTTTCACAAGATAATCAAACAAACATCATGGCTCTACCGCATGAGATAATGAAAGGACATCCTTCAGATGTAGATTTTGATCAGGCCGTGGAGGATTTATGCAAAATGGGGCGTAGAATTGAATCAGTACGTAGAATGGAATCAACTACGAGACAGCAATTTTCACAAGGTAATAAAACAAACATCATAACTCTACGTCTACCGCATAACCAGATAGTGAAAAGACATTCTTTGGATGTAAATTTTGATCAGGTTGTGGAGGATTTATGCAGAATGTTCTCGGTTTTCACCATTAAAGGTAGAATGGAGTCGTTTACGAGTCAGCAACTTTTACAAAGCAATGAATCAAACATAGCTCTACCACATACTTCAAGTACACCAGCAGTAGAAAGCACATCTATAGAGTTTTTGGTTGGTTTAATGCAAGCACTGAACTTGGGAACACAAAAATATTCGGAAGATAAAAAAGATAACTTGACAGAAGTTGTCATTTCAACCTCCAGCCGTTCTCATTTCTCCGAAGACTTAACTTCTAATTTACAAATGGAAACACATAAAAATAGAAATCCTTTCAATGTCAGAGTCACTGTTTTAAACAGAATAGAAATAAACCTGAAGGAATACTTGCAGTTTTACTTTGCGGGAAGCCAAGCACCCTCTTCATGGCCTCCGCCTGTTGAAATGATTACTTGCAGTTCAAACAAAAATTCTGAAAACTTTAAAAATGCTTGCAATCCTGAAACTGAATGTGAAATTATACAACAAAACTCCTTGCCTGATCTTCAGTTGAATTCCAGTCCACAAAATACTGAAGCAATATTTTGTAGATATTTGTGTGACGATAATGAAACTAGCAATAATCCGGAAATTCCATCAACCAACAAAAACGTAACACCTAAATTGTTTAAATCTAACCCTGGTCAGGAAGAAATTCAGCTTATAGAAACAAACTTAAACACTAAGGTTCCCGAAGAGGAACAAGCGAAGAGTGTAGATTACAGTGAACATTCAGCTGAAAACCCATTAATAATGAGGGATAAGAGCGAACAAGCATTTAAACAATTTGAAGCAGTACACGCTACCAACTCATCAACAGTTATGGCAGTAGAGGAACTCAAAATCGAAAAATTTGCTCTATATTCTCGAATTCAAAATAGAATAGCAGAGGGGCTTCAGAGATTGGAAACTTACATAACAAAGCCTAAGATTTTATTTCAGAAGAGGAAGTCCAAAAACGTGAAAGAAGTAAACAGGCGAAAATTAGAAAACCAAATATTTTCATCGGATAGTATTCAAGATGAAACTATTTTATTCAAAGAATGTGACACAGAAGAAGAAAATAGTTTCTCTTAATTCCAAGAATAAAAAAATAACATTTCTTTATTTTTAAAATAAATAAACTAATATAGCAAACATGTTTTGCATAGTCATTTTTAAAGATAGAATTTAATAAGCGATGTGTACCAAAATTGGTAAATAACTATTACAAGAATTTTGGAAAGTCGCAGTGCCATCAAACACTAGGTTAAATGTGCCACAAAATTCCTAGGAAGAGTAAAAAAAATTTAGTTGAAGAAATTGACAATGTGCTTTATATGTATATGTGTATTATTTTTAAGAGAGTGTATTAATAAGTGTTTGAAAGTGAAAGAAAGACAAGGATATGTTTATAATAAAAAGCAAATATACTTTTAATTTTAGAAATAAAACATCTAAATTCCTTTAAACATGTATTTTTCATCTTTTCTTAATACTGAACATGGTGCTAATTTGCCAGTTATGTCCTTAAAATAACATTTAACATCTGCTATAATAAATAAAAACATCAAATAGGGTTACAAAGTTAAGAAATTTTGTTTTGATTACTATTAAACACTAAAAGGGAACAAAACACTTTTTTAATTGAACAGTGAACTTTTTAAGGTTTAATTTGTTCCCAATATTTTGCAGATTTCAGAACAAATCATATAAATAAAAAAAAAATGTATATATATATATTTCCGAATGGGCAAGCATAGTACAATATTTTGGATTAAAAGTGCTAGAACACATCTTCTACAAAACATAGTGTTTATTCAGTACTGGCAATCGTATGGTCTATAACCAAAATGTGTTGTGAATTAACACACTTCAGCACATAGAGATATAAATTAGAATAAAACAAAAAATAAAAGAAATTCCTCATTCGAGTTTAATTAATGGATAGTAGAAGCATATAAGCTATGTTCCGTAATATATGGCCTAAATCTTATATTAAACTCAAGAAATGTTGTAGATTTCTTGCAAGCACTATGTATTTCAAAACACTTCTTCAAATCCAAACACATTGTACTAATCACACAAATCCCAATTTAAACAAAACTGTAATCTCAACTGATAGTTACGTAAATATAACACAGCGAGAAATTCACAGCATGTAACTGCTATAAAAAGGTTCAAATGCATTTATTATTATTTTTTTCAATTGAAGCAGGCAGACAGTTTAATATTAACGTTTTAAAATGAGGAGTTTTCTATACTGAATGAACATTTAATAAACATGACAAAATGGCAACAAGGAAAAGAGGATACCATGAATTCATGAAGTTTGAAAATGAAACATGAACCATTGCACATGTACACTTACAAAAAACCCCACTAAATATAAGATAAACAGTTACAACTTATCACAATATTCAGTCCATATGTACATAGAGATGTAAAAAGCTAATGATGGAATGCTGTCCTACCATCACAAGAAATTGGTTTCCATGATGACAGGTCAAACTGGACCCCACAATGACAGGCCAAATTGGATCCTATGATGGCAGGTCAAACTGGTTTCCAGAATGACAGGCCAAATTGGGTCCTATGATGGCAGGTCAAACTGGTTTCCACAATGACAGGCCAAATTGGACCCTATGATGGCAGGTCAAACTGGTTTCCAGAATGACAGGCCAAATTGGATCCTATGATGGCTGGTCAAACTGGTTTCTAGAATGACAGGCCAAATTGGATCCTATGATGGCAGGTCAAACTGGTTTCCACAATGACATGCCAAATTGGATCCTATGATGGCAGGTCAAACTGGTTTCCACAATGACAGGCCAAATTGGATCCTATGATGGTAGGCCAAACTGGTTTCCTCAGTTATTAATTCCACTTTGTTTTGAGGGGGAGGGGGAATACACATGCATAAGGCGATAACATATTTGCATGGCATGGATGGATACAAAGTTAATAATTTCCTGTAAGAGTCTTTCTGTATTGAAAAATAGAGAAGCAAGACAAAAAAGCATGCACATCTGCCCTTTATTTTCAAATCAATATTTTGTACTTCATTGAAGTTTAGTGAATAGCTTGTCTTGGAAATCTCACAAGCCACTGACAGGCAACCTCTACAAATCCGCAGAATCAAAATTAAGATCTTATAACAGTTGAATGAGCAGAGATTCTACTAATGCCATGTATAAATAGCTGAATATAGACATGAAATAATAGCAATGCTTCTAGAAACTTATTTAAGAGACTTGACAGGATTCCAAAGCAAGCAATTCGCTTACGAACAGTACTAGTACTTCCACAGTTATATGTTAAAAAAATCTGTAAATCCATTAACCATTTCCTCCCTATCAAAATAAATACTCCATCGTACATAGTAGGACAGTACATCAGCTCAAATGATCTATAAATAAAAGTCCAGCGCCATCTCCCTAGTAGTTCCGCACCACCAGAGGCAGAGTTTTTGTAGACGTATATTTACCAGGGTTGCCACTATCAGGTTTTGAAATTGGCAGATTTAATTCCAGGTTGACAAAAAAAATACCATGTTGTAAAATAAAATTGTTTGTCCTTGTAGCTCAAATGTATGCTTGGCGACTTTGATCAGCCTGAGAAAGATTTGGGGAGTTCTGTAACAAGGAACCTAACTTTGTAAGCCAAAAGCTATTGATAGTAGCCTTGTGTCTTTTGCTCGATGATGAATCGAAAAACAGCTTCCTTTCAGTCACCACCTAATCATAAACAGCTAAACATTGTCCAACATAAATGCCGTCTTGAAAACAATATTAAGATATTTCCCCTGCAGCGCCAACCCTGTTGAAGAAAAAAGAGTCGATTCACATGGTGAATGGGGTGTTTATAGGAGAGTCCCGCGTGGCAAGACGTGGGTCTCAGGACTTGTGGTTGGACGTGAGCCATGTGAGTCCCTCGTAGAGTCCGTCCCCCGTGGTTGCGCAACTGGGTTGAACGTACCAGTTGCGGTCTCGGATTCTGGTGAGCCCTAGCTTTTCTTGGATCTCGTGGGGTTTCATGGCTAGAACGAGATGTGAAGGTTAGGAAAATGTAAGAGAAATATAATTGAAGAGCTTAGTGGAAGAACATGCTAAGTGATGAAAACAAGAAATTAAGCTTCAACATTTTTAGATTGCACTCAAATGTGTGAAACAGAACTTGCAAACCTTAAAAAATATTTTAAGTTAAGGATATGGATTTTATTATATGCACATTTAATAAAAAAAAAACTATTAAGACCCTCTAATCTTAACAATTATAAAATACACAATTGTATCTGCAGTATTTTTAGCATTGAACATGATTTATGAACTGATTGTTTAAGATTTAAATAAGTTAATGCAATTCTAATCAGCAACTAACACTAATCACTTATGTAAAAAAGTAAAAATATTAAAAAATTAGCAATCGAAAAATGTCTTGCAATTAGGAAAAATAACATTACAGTTCTCGAAATATAATAAAAAGAACTCTCAAGATTTAAAGAATTTAAGTCTTAAATTTGTAAGCATGATAAGCATTTTAGATAAAGAACAGGCTTAGTTTGACAGTATACGATTTAAATTAAATCTCCCTAGAACTAAAATTTAAATTTTTTAGAGACTTTTTTTAATCATTTTTTTTAAATAAAACCTTCAAAAAGGACTAGACAATACTTCAAGTTTTAAAGCAGCAAAATTTCTGAAATGAAAATTCTTAAAATTTATATGTATAGCTGGAAAAACTCATAGTCCATTATGAGTTTCAAATGTTTACAAGGGGTTCCCAACAGGTGGTATGCATACCACTGGTGGTATGTGGAAATGTTTCAGATGGTACGCATGATGTGAGCAACATGATGCTATCAATAGCTTCTGTATGCATGTGCAGTGTGCACGCAAACATATTATTAATTATTTTAAAGAGAAACAGGGTGGCTACAGAGTCTGTGAAAACAAATTCCCTGACTTTTCCCCGATTTTCCAGGCTGATTGTAAAAAATTTCCCTGATTAGCGGCAATGAACTATGTTAGCATGCTGGTTTCCTTCCAGTATTTGTAAAACCACTTTCTAATATATTTAACATTAAAAAATATTTTTTAAAAAATAAATTTAATTAATGAATAAACAATGAGCTTTTTAAAACAAATCTATAAAAAAAACCAAGCGTTAAAGCCCATATAATAATTTTTTTTAGTTATGATAAGACTTTAAGCAGCAACTCAACCACTTAGGTGGAAAACCTTTTCCGGATTAAACTTTTTTATCCTTCTTTTTGCCGGTTAAAATGGCACTTTTGGAAATTTTCCCTGATTTTTAACAAAAATCACCAATTTCCCTGACTTTTCCCTGATTTTTCCAGATTGATTAAATTCCCTGACTTTTCCATGATTCACTGATTTCCCTGATCCTGTAGCCACCCTGAGAAATCTTTAACTTTTGGATCGGATTTTGCTGAGTTTGAACTTGTTTTCTATTTGTATGTTTTATGAACTATAGGTAATAAACAAAACAGTACATTAATAACTGTAATAATAACCATTTTAATCCTTTTATTTCTAATTTATTTTAAGCAAGTTATAAATAAACAAATATATAAACATTAAATACGAAGTTTTCTCAGTAATTTAATTCAAAAAGCCTTTGAACACTTTTAGAAGAGTAAATATTATACGTTCATGAAATTATTTTGGTCTGGTTGTATGACAAAATTTCCCAAAAAGTCAAGTGGTACGCAGGTGCAAAAAGGTTGGGAACCCCTGACTTAGGTGAATCAAGATATTATTCAGTTTAGCAAGAACTCCAAAGTTAGGTTAGGTTTGAATTATCGTCGCACTAGAGCTACACAAGGGCTATTGGCGACGGACGTTGTATTTTAGAACCACAGTCAGGTGACCAGCCCACACCTGAATAGGCACCCAACGCAACCGTTAAGGGCGACATCGTACGCTGCGTTAGGACTTTGAAGGATATTTAACGTGCACTCCCTTACACGGGGTATTATTTGTCGGACATTTTTGGCTGCACAGGCCGTTTATAGGTCGGCAGTTATTTTGGCGATGCCCGGACCCGAACCTTCCGCATGCTAGGCGAGGGCTTAACCGACTGGGCTCCCCAGTCCCGCAAGAACTATAAAACCTACCCTCATTGAGGTCTTGCTTGTTGGCGAACACTAATATGATGGCATCCCTCATCTCCCTGTCATTGATGATCCTGTGCAGCTCTTGCCTGGCCTCATCGATGCGGTCTCGATCGGCACAGTCCACCACGAAAATCAGGCCCTGTGTCCCTGTATAGTAGTGCCGCCAAAGGGGACGGATTTTGTCTTGCCCCCCGACGTCCTAGAAAAGAGAAATTATTGGATGAGAGTCTTAGGGGCACAGACATTTAGTAATAACCTGATTTTCTTTGTAAAAGAATATTTTAAGAGGGATTGTCAATACCATAGATCTAATGCATTACTTTTGGAATCGCAAATTCCACCGAAATATTGCTTTGCCGCGTAAGCCCCTTTTTTTACCCGGTGTGGGAACAAACACAACTTGAAATGAAACAAATTTGAAACGGAAATGCTATCTAGTTACTTAATTTTCTTAATTAGATATTTTTTTTATTTAAAAATGCCAGAAATATACAGCAGATGGGGAGACTATTTTAAAACTTTATTAATAATTAAATAAAAGGATATTATTTTCTTTTCAATTTTGTTTCAAATTGATGTTATGATGATTCCCATACCTGTTGAAAATGGGATAACAAGTCAAAGCATTTCTTTTGCGAAATTTGTTATTTCAAAACTAATGCACTAGCTCTTTGGGACTGATGATGCACATATAGGCTTAAAGTTTATCAACAGGACCTATTTCTGGGTCAATCATACCAAATTTTCAATTTGTTTAGCTAATATTGCTATAATTACACAAAATAATTCTAATTAATTCAATAATTCTTTCAAGTGGATTTGAAATAAACATTTTTTTAGTTTAAGATATCACTCTGAAGAATTACAAACCATTAAATTTGGTGGGTAAAAAATAGATAAATGAAATAAAGACCATGCTTTACTTTTTTAACATTTAAAATATGCTTTTCCTTCCTAGAATAAAATTAATTAAATATTTTTTATTTAAAAAAAAGTCTGGAATATTAATTTTTAAAAAAATGTAATCTAGCGTATAAAGATTGGTTTACGGACTTCTACACATAAGAAAATAGTTAATAAACTTTAAAAGTCAAACAGTGAATCAAAAAACTACCAACAGACTTATCAAGGAAAAAATTTTACTTCCTCATAATCATATTATTTTGTGATATCTTTTTCAAGACATAAGCAAGGCTTTAGCAATAAAAAATTCAGCTGGATATAATGATTCCATTGATCCATTATTCAGTGGGATTTTTTTTAATGCATATGCAATACAATGTCCAATTTAATTTAAGAAACCAAAAAAATTTACGTTTTAGCATTTCTAGAAATACGAAAAATTCCCATGGGTTTTATTTGCCTTTGCATCAGATAAAAATGTTAGCAAAAGATCAACAAGTAGTATAAATCTTTGTTGTGGAGAGATAAGAAAAGTCAATGGCAGGAAGATTCATTTTTAGGAATTCAATGGAATGTTATAAATAGCTTATGGCTACATATATATAAAAAAAATGCAATCTAAGCATAACTACAAGAATGTTAATGAATGTAAATATTTTTAAATTTTTCTACAAATAGCTTCTGCAGTATACTATTACTTTGAATTTTTATTTATTTGTGGCACCACAGAAGAAAAGATATTGTTGTAAAAAAAGAACCACATTTGGGATATTTTGATTGCACATATTACACTCCGTGCCAACCTAACTTGGGTAAAAACAAAGAGTAAAAAGCGGTTAGTCCGTTAGTTGGAAAATCTTGTAAAGTAATATTTACATACAAAATGATCTAAATACAATTTAACCAAAATGAACTTTTCATTCTGATCAAATTGCAAAAATTTCTCAAATAATATTCAAATGTGTTAGACCTTAAACGAAATTAATTTTATAAACATGTTTTCTGGATGGATTCCTTCACAAATAATTTATGGAACTCTTCACATGTGCGGAAGGATCTTCTCCATAGTATATTTCTATTAACAAAACTTAGGTTGGCAAGGGGTGTAGTAGTTTTCAAAAAAAATTAAATTGTTTATGGTGCTGAAGGTGTATCTTTTATGCTAAAAGTATTGAATGATATACAAGAAGATGAATAATTGAATATGGTTAAGTTGTTACTCCTTTAGCACTGGTAGAGAGAAAGAGTTTTAAAAAAAAATACACAAAGCTATGCTCGAGCTTAGAGAATAATGAGTTAAATAATTTGAACAAAAAAGAACATAAGATTGCAATGAAATATTATGCTTAGCTTAATTAAAATAATACTTACCCAGACATTGAATTTGACATTTTTGTAAGTCACAGTTTCTACATTAAAGCCCACAGTTGGTATAGTTGTAACTGATTGTCCTAACTTTAGTTTATAAAGAATAGCTGGAATTTATGTTAAGAATGAACAACAGTTTATGCTTGAATGTATTGAAGATAATATATAAGATATGATTAGATAAAAATAGCAATAGAAAACTAATTTCCTAAAACGTAGGTTATTACACCTAAACCGACATTAAGCTTGCAGTATACAAATGTTCTACGAGAAAAAGTGTAAATAGTTCCCATTTTCGAGTGCGAGAATCAATACAAAAAGGTATTTCACATTCAATAAACAAATTTATTTGTTAAGACATAATTAGACATAAATTTATTATTTTTATTAGTTCAGCCTCAGTTAGAGTGTTATTTTAATTATTTTTTCCTTCGATTTTGACGTAACAGGGCGCACAAATATCAGGGTCAAAGGAGCAACCAATGGGAGCAGGCGAAATGTCGGGGCCAGCAGAGTTGTTTACGCAGTTTCCTCCGCCTAGTACATTTCTCTGCTGCAAACTTAAGGTCGGTTTTGGTATATGTGCTTTCAAAAACATTAATGCCAACATCAGAATTTTCTTACAACAGTTTAGCCATTGCATAAAAAGACTAAAAAATAAAAGAAATTTTGGGCATAAGATTTCAAAAACTGGATAAGTTAAATACTTTTTTTAAATAGTAAATCCTCGACGAAACAAGAATCACAGAACACCTAAAGTGATTAAATCACAAATTCTTTTCAAGTAGGTTGGAAAATCACAGAATCTTGCACTAAAAAAATTATTGAAATGTTAAAATCAGAAAAGCAAAAAACATTAGGACATTTAAAACACAAATTCTCAACTATCTGCAAAAACAAACTTTGAAAAGCGGAAAATCATTTATTTTTAGAAAAAGTAAATACAAAATTTCAAGAATCTATAATAGCATCACAAAACTTCAAAAATTATAAAATAGTATCCTTTTAAATACAAAAAGGACAAAATAATACAAAATCAGCCACTACAACGCACAGTATTCTAAGGTAAATATAAATATTTAGGAACCTTAATGACAAAAAATTGACATAGCAGGTCATATTTTATAATTTATATGGAATTCTGTAAGTGATCAGTTAACTAATTAAAAAAATAATTATTCATAAGTTTAATGTAGCTAAAATATTTTCAAAAGTTTGTTAAAATACTAATGTTGGCAAAAAGGTTTTAAACAGTTGATGGGGTTTTTTTTCTCTAAATACTTATTATATTAACAAGTGAACAATTAGCTGTTTTAAGGATACTAGTTTTTCCAGCTGCATCAAGCCCTAGCATGAGTATCCTCATTTCCTTGTTGCCAAATATCTTGGATAAAAGCTTCCCCATTTCATTAGGCTGGGAAAACAATCTACACCTGTAAATATTTTTTTCAAAATTATTATTTTTAATTATCAATCATATTTTTCAACACAAAAACATATACAACAATGATTATAATATATATTATACAGTTGAATCTTGTGTTAAAACGAACTCCCTTACTATGAAACCTGCTAAAAATGAACAGCATTTTTCCGGCTAGTTAGGTAATTTACTAATATGCTTTTAAATTTTGCATGGCCAGAACAAAAAAAAAAATGCTTTTCATTAAAATGTTTATTAAACAATTAAATATCAGAGTTCTTTAACATCCACAAGAAGCCTACATTAATTTCAATCTGAATCTTAATCTAATTAAAGTTTTTCTTACGTCACGACATTTAAATGATATTCAGTAAAAGTCAACTCTTTAGGTGATCCATTTGAATTCATTTTAAATCATTGAGCTAGAGGAAAAGAGGAGTGAGGAGTGTGATTCACGGAACAGGGCAGCAAACGAGACGGTGCAATAACAGAATGCGGAGGAATACACGGCCCTGCAGCAGAAACAAACAGGGCAGAAGACATAGAAACTTGCCTATTTCGCTATTGGGTTCGTCTTCGCTGGTTCTTAGTTAGTGATCCACATAGTTAAAAAAGTTGCTATTTAAATATAAAGAAAGTGAATTTCTTTTGAACTAATAATGTTAAAATACATTTAGGAGCCCAAGTCAATATGATAGAGGGGTGCCATACAACCATTGAATACAAGTGTAGGGAAAATAGTCCGTTTCTGCCCTGTTCGCTCAAAAGGGAGCGAATGGGTTTTCAGCTCACTGACACTTTACACCAGTATCCCTTTTAGCTCAATGCTTTAAATAATAGGTTCAACTGTAGTTACATAAAAACCTTGCGACCTTCTTTCACTTACAATAAATTAGATAGGTTAACAGGAAACTATAATACTGTCATGTCGACCTTTGTACCTACAAACAGGACTATTGTTTTTATTAAGCATTCAACAACAACAAAACCCATAAAAAAAAGTTAACTTTATGGCAAAAATACTATGGGTCAGTTTTATAAATCCAACAAAAGCACACAGCAGTTTTCCTAGCCGGTAGAAATTTACTGTACGGTAACTATTGGCGAACTTTCCGAAATCGTGCCAAAAGTCTGTATTCTGGCGACTATTGACGTGATGCTCTCTTCACAACGCTGATGTTTTCTGGCAACCCTATCTGACCGTTATTTGTTTCGGTCGAAGTCAGACAGGTTTCCACAAAAAACTATTAATCACCTAGTCTGAAAATCAAGCCAATAGTTACCGTACAGTAAAGGTGATCCTTCCTAGCCAAGCATTACTGCCTTCTTTTTTTTGCTACATATGGTGATAATTAAAGATAAAATCGACCTTAGAGCATTAAAAAAAGAGAAAAGATTAGTACATGTAAATTTAAATTAAAAATCTTCAACCATCCTAAGAAATATAACTAATTAGTCTAACAAAAAATAAGTATTTTGTAAACACTTGGAATTTTAACAGTTTCCGAAATTATTTAGAGTTAATTCTCCAGTGCTAACAACAATATCATGAAAACTACATATAAACAATATAAACTAATATATGAAACTAATAAAACATATACAATCCTGAATCAGAGATCATTCTAGGCGTTTTTCACGGGGCGGAGCGCCCTGCCCGCCTTTTTTTAATATAAATCCCGCCCTGTATGCCCTTTTTTACAACATAAATCCCGCCCTGTATGCCCTTTTTTACAACATAAATCCCGCCCTTGCCGATTTTCTTTTAAAAATTTCAGCGTTTTCCCGAGTTTCCAAAAATTCCGCGTATCCAGCGTGTAAAATAAGCGGTATCGCATCGCGAAACGCGACACCAAAATGAAAACTTGTGATGACGATTTAGCTTTGTATCGCATTTAGTTGCGATACAAAGCTAAATCATTTTAGAACTAGGGCGATCCGGAAGTCGCGGATCGCAGTAGTTTCACGACTTTCGGATCCCCGGAGTTCTGCGATTTTCGGATCCCCGAAGTCTCGCAATTTTCGGATCCCCGAAGTCTCGCAATTTTCGGATCCCCGAAGTCTCGCAATTTTCGGAACCCCGGAGTTCCGTGACATTTGAACCCCCGGAGTTTCGCGACTTTCGGATCCCCGAGGTCCGCGACTTTCGGTTCGGATTCTTAAATTTTTTCTAAAGTGCTTTGCATTAATTAAAAATTGCTACACACAAATACTTTGGTGTAGCAAAACTGCTATACACAGAAAAAAAAAGTATTTTACACGCTGTTTTTCTCTACTTAATCATTAACAAATACCAAAGATAATAGATTTTAGAACCAGATAGACGATCGAGAATTTGAGCAAAAATCATACCTTGAACAAGGGGGTTAGCTTTAACTAACGGCTTAACCAACTTAATACAACCTGAAAAAAATTGTTTCCTTCATTCTCGGTTTATATCAATGAAAACTAAACTTAAATTTTGATAAATAGCAAGTTTAAATAAAGGATTTTAATGATGAAAGTAAAAATTTTAATTAAAATTTAAGGATGAATTAAGATTTTATTACACTAAGATGTCTACAAATATCAACCAACGGCTAATGCAATCCCCCATTGAAAGAGGATAATCTCCTCCGGACCAAAAATTTGCAGCCCATGCTTAATGATTTGATCATTTTGCTGCCTAGTAATTTTTTAGAAATCCACCGATGACATCACATTGCCCCCTCAATGATTGACAGTTCGATGGCTTTGCGTTTGCGTGATTGGAAAGAGTGTCTCAATACTTTTGTAGCTCCGGTTCAGGCCTAATAGGACCAACCAGAATATTTTCTTCTGGTCTATTGTTTTTGAGTCGTGACCTTGTGATCGCAAGGGCAGGTTGAATGTTAAGGGGGAATTTTTTTTTTACGTTTAAAACTGTAGGGCCTTTTTATTTTGTCTTATACTGGGGTTTCATATTTGAGATTGGTTTTAGTTGTTTTTTTAATGGAGTATTGGCTTATACACGCTTTATATATTCAAAATTTTGTTAGTAATTACTAGTTCTTGAATTTTTCTGAAAAAAATTCTTGAATAGTACTGTAGAACTCCAATTATCCAAAGCAATTGTAATTATGACATAACCACGTTCGTATAAATAATTGAAAATTTGGATAATTGGAGTTAATTGGAGAAAAGGTATATTTTAATCAATTACTCAAAGTATTGTTCGGCTGTTAGATAATGAGTTGAAGTTTTAATTTCGGTTTAACCAAATCCAAATTGTAAGATGTAGTTTGGGTTATAGCTTTTGTTTCAGTTTGAGTTGTAGCTTTTTGTAATAGTTTTTTTCCCTTTCAACTTATGTTAAAAGCTTGGAAAAATTGCACTAAACTTAACATGCGATTTATAGCTTAATACTCGGTCTATTTTTTTTTTCTGTTTGTCTCTGTTAGATGTCATGCCTTGTAATTTTTTTTGTGGGTACAAAAAAATTAATAGACATGACATGGAATAAAGAGGAACAGTAACAGGTCGGCCAAGTTTAATTTTTCTGACATTCTGATAATCAGCACCTCTTCGAATATTTTGAGTTCTACTACACTTGAAAAAAGTGTATGACCCATGCTTTTAATTTTAAATGCTAGAGCTGAATGCTAACAGAACCCGTTTGTTTGATTAGTAGCATTAATGATTTCCACCACTTTGCTCTAGTAAATCTGTTTGCAGTTCTGGCTCATTGTTAGGCATAAGTGCCTCATCATGCTCTTCACTTACTAGAAAAGATGTTTCATAAAATGATGGAGTAGTAAACTAATAAATATTTAATTTGGTATGCAAGCGTATTTTCTAAAAATCCGAAAAAATTATTTTTTATCGCATTTTAGATGCCCTAAACTTTTTGCAAGTGCTCTTAGACTATGTGCCCTAAACTTTTGCAAGTGCCTTTTTTATATTTAAAGCACCCTGCCCTTTTTCAGTTCTAGAATGAACTCTGCCTGAATGGTTACTTGGTTGTGTGTTTGCTGCTTCTACCTTAAAAGTTTGACTTAAATTTCTATGAAGTAAAAAGAAATTTCTAAAATCAGATGTGTAAAAAAGATAACTAGTCCCAATTTTTTAAAATAATTATTTTGATTTTACATCATTTTCAGGCCTAATATCAAGACATAAAATTCTCTAACTAAGTCAACACACATTCTATTTGATCATGTACATGAAAACCATAAATTTGATTTTGGATTGCTTTGGGATCGAATATTCATTGAAAATTATGATTTATTAAAATACTTACTAATTATTTTAAGTTCAAAACCGGTAATTTCAAGGCGTTGGTCAGATGCTTGTAAGGATTTAGGATTCCTCAAAAAAATATAGAGTTTTATATTTTAAAAAACTAGTTTGGTGTTTACATCATAAACAAGGATCGGTATTTAAGCAGTCTCTTGATAAATTAATAAAGAAGCGCATTTTAATATTGCTCTTATTGACCTCAAAATATTAATAAATATAAACGGAAGTAACTATTTTCCAAAATCCAACAACTTCATCGAATTTCCGGTTAAAACTATTGCCATAAAAATAAAGATTTATTCTATATATAAATAGTTGGTTGGTTGAAATCTTCCCATTAGAGCTTTGTTTTAGGGTATTTGTCAACGGACACCACGATGATTTTTTCGATATGAAAAATATTACACGAAGTAACATGTTATAAAATATAGTTATAAAAACTTGAGGGCTGATTGCGTGAAATGCACATTTGATCTCCAGCACTCTCACTAAACAAGTTTACTTTTCATCACAAAAATCTTGGAACTAGCTGGATGAAAGTCCATTCTCAAAACTAAATAAATGCATCATAATGCGTTCAATACAATACCATCATACAATATAATTGTGCTATTTAATTTTGATTCTGTAGTTTATAAACAAAGTTGTTTTCTTCTGGAAAATAAACCAATAAAAATAATTGCAAACCGTTGACTACAGCCCTTTTGCAAACTCATGCAAACCACCAAAAATTAACCAACATATGTTGTTTGAAGAAAAATTGGCATCACTTTTTGCAAGCGGGGAACGGGAAGTTTTTGAATTCAAATGTTGGTAAATGAAGGCAATTAAATCTTTTTTTAAAAATATATTTAATAATTTTGCATAACCCCGCAACATATTTTATAGCTTTTCTAAACCTAATTAAAAAAAACTTTATGCAGATCTTGGGATTCGATTCCTGAAATAAAATCTAAGTGTTAGTCGGTAGTGTATGTTTTGTTTATATCCGAAGTATGCTTTAAAAATCTTTAATAGTGACTGTATATAAATAAGCAGATTATTACAAGTGAAGTATGTGACAGCAAAAAAGTTTAGCTAAGTTTTAGTTACAACATTTTTTGAGATCCCAAGATGCAAAACAATGAGCCTTATAGAGCTACCAGATTGGTAAGTTTGCTAGTTTTTTCTTCTCTTATTTCTTTAAGTTATTGATTAACGAATACAAAAAAAATTAAATTATGGTATTAATGTTTTTACAACTGTAAAATTATATTGAAAAAAAAAAGTCTTAAGATTTTATTGCATTTAATTTCTGACTGGGTCATAATTAAACTATTTATATATATATAACTCATATTTATATATTATACACTCATTACTTCTGCAGGCTTAAAGTTATATTGCTAATATATGACATAAAATAAGTCGGAAGGGAAAACTTATCAAGTGAAATCGTTAATTTATTATATATTCCATATGGACAGGAACTTTTTGTTGATTTTTCTCTTCTGGAGTAAGCGGTGTAGTAATTCATTGATGGCGGTTTTTATTGCTTGTTCTATTTGATTGACCAATTAGGTGCAGTGATGGGAAGGGTAAATTACCTATTTGAACGACCCATTTCCTACAATGTAAGTTAATATGTGCTGTTTTGTTGTTGTTTCTAATGCCACTTGGTAACCGAGCCCAGAGTAGAGAACTTCCTGATTTTAAGGCAAAGAGGATGGCTTCCGTGTTTATTGAGCCCCACAAGGGAGGAAGACTGACTTTTTCGTCAGCATGACACATTTATTTTACAGGAAGGTCCCTTTCACACATCCTTTCTCACTCGCATATCAGAATTTTGATCAATATCAAAGGCCGATATAATCCCCTGATCTGGTACCCCCAGAGTTATGCATTTGGTATGGGAACATGGAGGACTTTGGAACCACGACATATTTAATGTGCCTCAGCCACCATTAGCAACACGGCAGTCTTTAGCCGAATACAAGCGCCGACCCAGCAACCTTTAGAATTGCGAGCACCGCCGAAGACAGAACCCACAACCCTTCCAATGCAAGCATGACGCTTCACATGACTGAGCTACCGCTGCTCAATATGTGCTTGCAGAGCCTATCTGAACGACTGAGTGACACCACCGAGATGTTAAAGATATTAATAAGTAATATTCAAGTTATGCGAAAAAAGTTATTTAAATTATGATATTTAATTGCTGGTCCACTGGCACAACAATAGTGTGTAGACCTTTGCCTTTGGCATGGCTCTCGGTTCGATCCCGGTAAAGGCATGGAGTTTGTGGTTTGTCAATAAATGTTAAATGTGTTTGTGTTTGGGCGTCCGTCCTTTGTGTGTCTCTTGTGTGTGTTCTGGGCGAGCGGTGGCTAGGCTAGCCTACCTATGCCCTTCTAGAGGGCGGGGCGCAATCTCACTTGTCATTTGTCAATTTATTTAGGTTAAATAAAAATCTTTTTTTTTTGAGGGGTTTATATATTATATTATATATATATTTTATCGTTTGAATTTTTTTTTTCAGGAATGAAGTAAATATCAGTTTTTTCAGTCTGAATGCCTTGAAAAAGCACAGAAGGGCCATCCAAACATTCAACTCTTGTTCACTGCTTCCGATCTCTGGCGACGGTGTAATATGGCAATATCTGCTGCCCTTCCCTTCTGCTTACTGTCAATCACTCATATTTATCCATATTTAAAAATAATTACTTAAAATCTAGTTTTTTTTCGGTATATATATTATATATTATTTATTTATATTTATTTTTTTTTTTTTTTTTTGAAATGAATATCACTTTTTCAGTTTGAAGTCTGCCTTGCCCTTGAAAAAGCACCGAAGGCCATCCAAACATTCAACTCTTGTTTCACTGCTTCCGATGCCGTCACCTGGCTTCATTGTTACCTCCTGAACAACGCAAACTTTGGTAGTGATGTCACCAGGTGCGTATGAACCGTCTTAGAGTTCATGGTTCGTACACTCCTTGAAAAGTGCTTGAATAAAAAAAAGTTAATTTTCAAGTCCTTAAAAGTGCTTGAAAAATAAAAATTAATCTAGAGTGCTTGAAAAAAATCTGTACTATTTGTTGTAAAATAAAATAATATAACAAAATTTCTCATTGCGATTACCGAATTACATGATGGACAAAGCACATGCTTCTCTCACTCAGCTACATTATTTCTATTATGACACTAAAATCTTTTCCCAGCTAGCAAGCGATCAGTATCTTTTGCTAACTGTAACCTCATTTATAGCCCATAAGTTTTTGTTTTGATTGTATGTTATTGAGACGCAATTTTGTTGAGTCGTATGATGTAACCGCTAGTGGGTTTTAAATTGTTTTATAATATTTAATACCTTAAATTTCCATGGCTCTTCATTTTTTTATTGATTGATAGCGTTTGAGTTGTCCTAGATGGTGATATTGATTGCCTGAAACCTAAATTGGTTTTCAACATTTTTAACCATCTTTAAATTATTGTTAAAATCTGGCACCAACATCTAGTCCTTGAATTTTTCTGGAAAATTCCTTGAAAAGTCCTTGAATTTTTTTCTTAACGAGTGTATAAACTATATGTTGCAACACACCCGGAAACCCATAAGAAAGAGAGTACTTCTAAAAGAATGTTCTATATTCAGTCTTGTTGGAACTGCCTAACATTCTGGCAGTCTGGGAAGTTTTGTCTTTCAAATGTGGTTGCAACCTATTAAGATACATTTATGTAGCTCCCTTTCTTTAACTTCCACTCTAATTTTTAATGTGAAAGTTGAATAGTCTAATATTTGTTCAATCCATCTGTTCGTCACACACTTTCACAGCCCTAGCTATAAGTGCTATAGACATATTGTTACTCCAAATTGAAGCAACAAATTATTCTAGGCTACATTCCGATTTTCATGAAAAAATCTGAATTGAAAGTATATTGGAATTTTAAAAAACTCAAAATTAATGTTATTTTAATTACAAGAAGAGATTACAAGAAGAGATTTTTCTTTGATGTAATATGTTTTACTACACAACAACATGTTTACTTTTTTTTTTTAAGGGTGAGCAATTTTATATTTTTAATTACAACTAAACAGGGTTGGCACGGTATTTACCATATACGGTTATTACCGGTATTTACCATGGTTTTTACCGCCTTGGTAAAAACATGTTTTTCTCAAGGTTTTTACCACTCTTGGTAAAAAGCATGTTTTTCTCACAATTGGTAAAAAAACATGTTTTCCCCACCTTCTGAAATAACATTACATTTATTACCAAATAAAATAACAACAGATAAATCAATAATTTATGCTCTTTTTGATGATGATTAATTCTAGTTTTCTTTTTATTATGGCATTAATGTGTTTGAAGAACAAATATTCTATGCAAATTACTATATATTAATCTTTTTTTCAAAAATATTCATACCATTAGGGAAGGAAAAAAATATGAACATCAAGAACAACACCTTACTATTTTTTACATTCTGCATGTGCTCTTCTCTAATTATTTGAATGACTTAGTTTTGATTCCAGAACATAGATACATCTAACTGATTAATAGTTACAGAATGCTGAATTCTAAAATGTGTAATGTCCCCCAAGTCTTGGTAAAAAATGTAATCTTTTGATAACAATATAGAATATCATTTTTATTTACTAGGAAACATATCCAATTAGACACACATATAATAAGCGTCAATTATATACAGATTGGGAAATATTTGTTTTTGAGCATATGAAGTAAATAGGTTTTTCCCGGTAAAAACCTGGTTTTTACCGATAAATACCAAGTTTTTACCATGTCTTGGTAAAAACTAGTTTTTACCGGTAAAAACCCAACCCTGCAACTAAATGTGGTAAACGATTCGTAATTCTTCGGTTTTTCATAAAAAAGTTTTCTTTTACTCTTAAAAGCTTAATGTAAAACAAAATGCTGAGTTTAGTGCTTTTTCTTAGACCGTGCAAATTGAATGAATTTTGTGTTTAAGCAGTTTTAAGTGACATTTCCTGTTACAAACCTACTTGTATAATTTTAAAAGCAATTTGATTTACTGTTTTAAATGTTTAGCTGATTCAAAACTTTAAGGTGTATTTTTTAGACAACATAACTTTGGGTCTTGACAACTTTCTTATTATTTTCTAAAAACATATCATTGAATTATTTAGATTATTAACTAGTGCTACTGCTTTTTTCCAGGCAGCAAACTGTTAACTTATTACAAAAGTTTCTCAAGTGCCACGTTATTGAAAGTGTTGTAGTGAGATCAAAGAAGAAGGAATTTTCTGACGATTCTCACCTTTACAGGTATTTTAAGCTCGCATCAATATTAACCTGAGGCAGTTTTGTTAGATAATGTTTGTTTTTATTGTCCACTTGTACAAGTTTGCCTTATAATATCGAAATTAGTTTGAAAGGATGACTGATATATGTATGGTCATATGCATTTTAGATTGTGTGATCTGCTCATTTTTCACGGGTATAGTGATAAAATATGTTTTAGTCTTTTTTTTTTCTGCATACTTCAGTTTTGTGATTTAACTAATATTTTTATATGCTAACTAATTTTTTTATATATTTTTTTAATATATTTTAGATTTTTGCACACATAACATTTATATGTTTCATATAAAGTATTCCGGTTTAAATCTCTAATTAATAAGCAAATTGGCTTAAGTGTAATCTTGTTTTCACTACATGAAATTTAAATTGGCAAAATATTTGTATTTAAAAAAAGCCTTAGCATTTTTATAAAATCTATATTAATTTAAAAACAATATATGACAAAAAAAATTAATTTTTTGAGTTATTTAAAAAAAATTATTTTTTTTTGTCATATATTGTTTTTAAATTAATATAGATTGAACTGATAAAACATAAATTTATAGTGAATGTGTCAAAATTAAAAGAATTTTGAAAGTGGTACCGTGTCCCCTAAAAATTTAATGTTATTACACTAATTAAATTTGTAAAATTTGTGTTACTGGAAAAGGTAATAATCAAATGATAGTTTTATATGTCAGTATCCCTCAGGGGTTATTGAAGACTGTTTATAAAACAAATATTGAATTTATTTTCAATTGCCAGCTAATGTCTGTAAGATCAGTTGCCTCTATGCATATTTTCTAGCTTACAATAACTTTGGATCTGACTATGCAAGTGTTATGTTTAAAGTACAACTGTACTTGAACTGTGCTGCTTTTGAATGAGTGTTTCTAAGTACAGTGCTGGCTCACATACGGAGTGTCTGCCAAGAGACTACTATTTTTGCAACTGGAAAACACTAACTACAACTTTTTTTAAAAGAAACAGGGGGTGTTGACTGAAGTGCCGGGGGACAACATGGTGATTTTGCTGGTGCGATGCGACCGGAAAAAAAAGACTGGTCGAGTGTTCATGAAAGAAGTGTTTTTTCTAGCGTACTGTTTTAAAGGAAGCTATGCTTGTGTGGATGTTGGCAAGTGTTCATGTAAAGAGTGTTGTTGCTAGCGTACTGTTTCAAAGAAAGTTGGGCTTATGGATATTGGTCATCTTCTGCGGTTTGTGTTTGTGTATAAAGAAGGGTTTGTTTAATGAGTTCTCTCCAAAGGATGCGTCTGTTTAATGAGTTTTAACAAATGTTTTACCTTAATAAATGTGTTTTTATTTAATATAGTTGTTTTTTTAATTCTTGTTGGGGAAACTGGGTTGTAACTTAACACAAGCTTAAGGGGGTTCAGTATGTTGTATATCGGTAATGTTAAATTGGCCAATTGCAATGTACCTTTTCACAATAACTACTGATCAGATCATCTTAAAAATTTCTGTGTGTGTTATACCAACCTTATATATTAATCCGAGGTTAAAAGTTTTTTGTAAATTACTGTTAGATTTTTCTAAATAAAATAAGTTTTAAAAAACCCGAAAATCATGAAATTTTTTACCTTTTTTCCCTATTAAAATTTTTTCACTTTAGTTTTATTACAATTTATAACCTCAGATTAATCTATACTATGTATTAATCGTATAAAAAAAAGTTTACGAGAAAACCTAGCATAGTTTTTGAGAAAAGCTACATCGAAGTTCAAAAAATCAAGTTCTGAGAAAAACGTGTTCAAAGTTTTTATTGTTAACCCATTTCCTTACGAAGCCATAACATTAAAATGGCTTTTAATATCAAAAATATTTTTCCAATCGTCTTGATACTTTGTGACATTATTAATAAAGGTTGTAATAGTATTTTAAGCCAATAAATTTTGTTTTGATTTTTTCACCGATTTTGGGGTACTGCCTTTTTTTAAAACTATAACATTTTACCTTTTTTCTATTTCAGATTTACATCCATCTCCTCACAAGTATCGAAACCATCTGCTCTATGCCTCCTTCAATCCCCTTCCTTCGGCGTCAGGAACATGAACCAGGAAAGGCCCAAAGTAAATCCGGTCAAGGTTCGGAAGCCCTCGGTGCATATCCAGAAGGAGAATCTGCCTGAATGCCACTTTGTAGAAAGGAAGCTCACGGCGGAAGAGGAGAAATTGATGTGGAGGAAAGTCACTCTTGGAAGGTGAGTATTGGACAATTGGTGGTAACAGCAGAAGGGCACTTCAAAGTGGTATCTGTGATGCTTATTACAAAGTGTTATTTAATGTTTATGTTACAGTCATGTATAAAATCTTTCCTTTTAAAATTTTTCCTTAGAATCTTTCTTAGTATTCTTAGTTTCTGCTCTTCTTTCTTAGTAATGCTGCATTATATAGGTAATGTAATGTTAATCATGTAGGTACTTATATCACCAAATGTTAGACGATTCAACCTCTCCAAGCTTAATCAGCAAATAGAATTGAAGTAAACTTTAGATGGAGAGGGGATTTGAAGAGTGAAGGCTGTGTGCATGATGTAATATCTTAAACTAAAATATTTAACAAGTTGATTTTAGGATGTGCAAAAGTCTTTAGCTAATTATTTTTCAAATTCTTATTTAACCAGTTGAATTAAAAACTTATTTTCAAATCAAATGACCTTGTCTTCTGTGAACCACACATAATAATGATCTCCTGCAACAACTGCAGATTTTTAGCTACATAATACCATTATTAGGTATCCTGCACATTTAAACAGTAAAGTAAGTTATGACAAGTAATTACCTATTCTAATCAGAAAACTGTATATTGTTTATTAAATAAAATAAAAATTGCTAAGTTTTTTTTATTCATAACCAATTTAGATACAAAGTTCACATTAAAAATTATTCATTTGTGTTAAACAAAAATATAAATTTATGTTAAAGCAAATTTTTTAGAATTTTTTTTTAAGCTTTTGGTGCATCTAAAGTGAAGTTTCATTCTAAATTATGAAATGAATGCATTATAACCAGGGTTCGTACACCTCCTGAAATTCCTGAAAAACTTCTAAATTTCATTTTTTTCCCTAAGGCCCTTATAAACTCCTGAAATTTGTGTCTCAACTCCTGATATTTTTCTTCTCTCCTGAAAAAAATTTGACGACACAATTGTTTTTCTCTGTTCACTTTATTCAGTATAAGTTTACTGTGTATGTGTGCTGTAGGACAATATACTTATGTGATACTAGTTATTGTCCCATATTGCACCATATAACTCTTTAGAAGATTCCCCCCCCCCCCCCCTTCTGTTTCATCAAAAGTGCAGTGAAGTAACAAGACTAATACGATAATAAACATATTAAATTTTTTTCGTCGTAACCTCCCGAATTTCATTGCTGTACTCTTGAAAAACTTCTTAGAAACTCCTGCAGGGGGGTAGCAGAACCTGGAAATTAGGGAATTCTCAGGGAACTTTTTAATTCTGGAAATATCAGGGAATTCTCATGGAATTTTTAAAATTTTGCCAAATATTAGGGAATTTTTTCCAATTTGGATTGCTTAAATAGGGTATTTGACTAAATCGGGAAACTGCCCAAAAAAGTTATATAAACATAGTATAGGACCTAGAAAACACATATTCATTGGTTTTTATTCAAAAAATTGCTCAAATATTATTTAAATTAAGTTTTAAAATCGCGATTTTCCAAAGCTCGGTCACGTGCTTGCAAACGCTACGCTGATTGGTCTGACGTCACCTGGCATTAAACCGCCCCTCATGCTATTCGAATTTAGTCATCCGAAACTTTTCAGCGCTCTTTTAAGTCTAAAATGTATGTTTTTTTAATAAGTATTTCTTTCATTGCGATTTTAATGCTTAAAAATATTTAAATAAATAAAATTAAAGGATTCACAAAAACGGCTAGCTCAAATTTGCCGATAATCAATGCTTATGAATATGATTGTAGAGCATTTGTTTTTTAAATCTTCTTCGGATTTCTGTTCTGATAAGTTCCAAAATATTACAACTTCCAACAAAATAATAACCAATTTTAAACGGATTATAAGGAAACTATTAATACTTTTAATGAAAAGGTCCTAAAAGTGTAAATAATATTATACTTGACAAGGGAAAGCGTTATAATGCTAATGTTAATGTTGTAATGGTAACTAGTTTCATATCTTTATCCTTGCCCATAGATGGCGCCCCGAACTTTTTTTCTTGTACTAATCTAGAAAATTAGAAATTTATCTAAGCAATTTTGTTTACAAAAAGTTGTTTCTGCTTTCTAGTTAAGAGAAAAACATTATAAAAAATTTAGTTTTTGAAAGCTGCATCAGTTTTCCCCTAATTTTGATTTCATTGAACTTCAAGTATCTTTTCTATCTACATTAAAATATATTGTAAATATATAGTAAAACTTCGTATTAAACGCAATTGAATAAATTATCTCAAAACTCAACTTGAATAAATTATCTATTAAAAAATTATGAATTTAATTTAAAACAGCTTAAGTTGTTTGTGAATGATCTTATTTTCGATGTTTTCAAGCGGTAGGCCAGTGAATTCAAACTTTAAGCCCAAATGCAGGGCCTTAGTAACGAAATCAATACAGCAATCAACGCAGCAATAAAGTACCTATTTCACCAAAAAATAACATTAGAAAGTAACACAAATCCGCAAATGAACGACTTATAAAAAAAAGTTACCGACGTTTAAAATTATAATTATAATAAAAAAAAAATTACATATGCGTGCCACAAAGTAATCATTTTTAAATTGGTTTTATTTAATTTTATGGCTAGATATTTTGGCAAATAGAGATTGTTTAAATAAAATTACATGAAAAAAACCCTTAAGTATAAAATTAGGTCACTTCATATGAATTTTAAAAAAACTATTTAACTGCGGCCCTATAATTTTTTTATATACATTTTTCTTAGGATGTGTATTAGTTCAGATTGCGTTTTTTTATGTATATATCTCTTATTTTATAAGCTATTATTTCTTGGTTTACAAGCGCTCTGGTGCCATTTTTCTTGAAAGTCAACCGAATTCTTTAAGGGAATTAATAGATGTAAGTAGCGGATTATGAAATTAAAAAGTCGCGAACCAACTATTAGTAACAAAGTGCTAAGAAAAAAAAGCCCATTAAAGCACCTCTACTCACTCTTTTAATAATAAATCAAAGGAAAATGGAGTTAACAAATACAACAGCAGTGTTCGCTACGGATTCTCCCGCATGTCGAAAACGTTTCAAGCCAGGTGACGTCACACCCTTCAAATTCTGCCGGAGATCGTTTTGGGGGCGTGGCTTATAATTAAATTTCATTTGCGTTTTTCTCCGTTTCTAGGCGGTATTTTTAAAAAAGAAAAAATACGGGTCTAATATTTTTTGCCTTGGAATATTTTAAACCAATAAAATTTTTTTAGTCAAATACCCTATAGCAGGTTTAGGTTCTTGGGATCACTACTAAAGGACACTTGATCAAAAAAAATTCTAGTTGATCCGATTTGCCTGAAGAACCAATCTTCTTCAGGGTGGTGACAAGACCGGGAAATCAGGGAATTCTCAGGGAAATTTGCAATCCTTAGAATATCAGGGAAATTTGCCTATTAACCCCCTAATTTTTAAATTTCTAAAATAATGAATTTTTTTCGACGTAGAGGAACCAATTCGTTTGTGGATCGATCCGTTCATTTGAACTCGTTCACTCAGGACCGACCCGTTACCAGCGTGCTTGGAACGCGATGTAGAGGATCCGTTCCCTTTGTGGATCCGTTCTTTTGAACCCGTTCACTCCAGACCGACCCACTTTTAGCGGTAGCGGGCTCGTATTGGAATGAGTGTTTATTGTTTTGTTTTGTTCTCTGTGGTTTCGTTTGTAAGCATGCTATAAAAATGCTAGTGAATTCATCTTACGTTTATATTCGTGTATTATTTTAAAGAAGAAACACGCTGAAAGGGTGAAAAGAAAAGTCCAAAATTGGGAAATTTTTTAGTTCTGGTAAAAACGATAGTGAAGTTATAAACGTGGAATGTTTGAAATGTTTACTTTATCAAAATGTCAAGAACCATGTAGGAAACGTTAATTATATATTTTGTTTTGGGATAAAAATATGAAAATCACACCTCCTTTTTTGCTATGGAAAAAATAAATGCAAAGTTAGTCATTTTATTTTTGTGTTTAAGTTATTTTTATATGTATTACTTCACAAATTAGTTTTTAAACAAAATTTGAAATCTGAGGGAAATTTTTTGAAAATATTCTTGAAATCAGGGAATTCTCAGGGAATTTTACATTTCAATTTCTGTAGCCACCCTGTTCTTGGACCAAGGATCAATCTCTCGCAAATCATGTTATAACCTGATTCTCTGATCACATGATTCTTCTTAACTCAGATTTTCGGAAATGTAGAAAAGTTAGGTAGGCTAACCCATAATCCGGGAAAAATCTTGATTCCCTCGATGTCTGGATTAAATTCTCTGTATAGCATTGAATTGTGTGCATTGCATGTTTTCTAGGTAGTTGTACAATCAGGGAATTTTTTTTGAAAGCATCAGGGAAGTCAGGGAACTTTTTTCTAGGATTTTGTAACCACCCTGTCCTGAATTTCATTATCATGGATCGAGTGTGAACCTTGTATAACAACAGAAATTGATTCTTAACTAACTTTGTAATGTAATTCTAGGATTGAAAAGTTGATGCCTTTCCCATCCTTCATTGACATTCTAGATGAGAAAGATGTCGACGGCCTTGTTATAAAGCACAATGTTTCTCGCCTCAGTAAGACGGGGGTTGTGTGTTTGGTTGATAAAACAGGTAACTAATATTCACTCCCATTTAAAACAATTTTTCTTGTGTGTTATGACTATTTTGTAATGTGTTAATTATTTTTCAGATGATATACCCCATTGGGTAATATCTGCAATGAAATGCTTAGCTAATTGTAAGTATTGTATTTTTTTTTATTTCAGGCATTGTTAAAAAAGAAAATACGCATATTTTTTTAGAATATAAATCTTGATAAGCATTTTTATTTTTAGAATGTTTTGTAATTGAGTTTTTTTTATTGTAATTTTATTGTTGTGTAAACTCATTTTTAAAAAGTTTGTCATGTTTTTAAAAGAAGTTATTTATCTAAAAAAAAATAGTCTGTTTATCGGCAGAATTTGTGGTAATGAATTTATATGAAACATCAGAACTTAACATTTGTCTTTGAAACTTTAATTCTTGCTTATTGAAAATTATGTCTAAGTGTAATTCTATCAAAGCACTTTTTTATCTCAAATTATATAATTAATTGAAATACAATATATGTAAAGTAAGTCGACACGAAAACTTACTTCGTATATGCTTTTAGTTGCTTAAAAAAAAAGCACATTTATAAAAACTATTTCAAATTGTATTTCCGTATTTTTCTATAATGTGTTCCAATGATTACTCTTAAATATACTTTAATTACCAATGCAAAAATAAGTAGCATTGCAGAGAGTTTCATTGGGTAAAACATATTCTTGCTTAATTGAACAATTTTTTTTACCTTGAGAAAATCATATTGTTGATAAAATAATTTTCTTCTTTAAAAATATAATTTTACACAATTCTTCAACAAAAACCCCTATAAATTAGGTTAATAATATATGATGTAGGGGAGAGTGTTGTACCTTGGGACAATTTTTACATTTTAATTTTTTTCTTCGATAATTATAATCAAAATAAAAATTTTAAAGCAGCATTTCAACGCACCAATATATTCCTCTATAATATATTTTTAAAATTCTGGCAGCTTGAAGTTAAAAAAATTGCAACTCATTTAAAGTAGAGAGGATAAACTGTCCCAAGGTACAATATGATGTTGTACCTTGGGACATACTTTATAATTCAGTCAATAGTCATACACTTGAACTAATTTTTATCAGGAAACAAACTTTATTGTTTTTTCAAGGAAATGCACAAATAAAACTTCATAATTCAAGAATAATTTAAATTATACAGCAAAATTGCAAGTCCAAATTATTTAACATTATATGCTGATACAATATGCTTTACTGTCCCAAGGTACAACACACTTAATGGTTTAAATAAAAGCAAGATAGTGGCCAATCTAAATGCATTATCATTATTTTCTCATAACCAAAATATTTTGAAATCTTCTCTTTTATGAAGAAAATAAAATGCAGTTGACTTTTTGTAAAAGTACAAAAGTAAAAAATTATATTAGAATCATAAAAATATTTACTTTGGGGTAATGAAATATTATTTTTTGTCACACATTCATCAATTCAATGATGCTAGTGTTAAATTTTATTTTGATTATGTCTGTTGGTTAAGGCTACTATTAGAAATAAACAATGTATGAATATTGCCAATAGATTCTTAGAAATTGTCAGTGTCCCAAGGTACAACACTCTCCCCTATGTCTAATGAATCAATAAAACTTCCTTTTCAGGGCCAAATGCCAGTGGTAGCGGCAGCTGCCTGCCCAACTATCCGGGGTTCGAGAAAGATGTCTTCAAAGTTGTCCGGGACTTCTTCATAAACCCACAAGTCCCTCTGCTCCCCTCTTTCTTGACACCGCTCCTCATTAAAGTGTTCTGTAAGTGTATCCTTATTTCTAAAAAGTTCTGTTAATTTTTTTTTAATTTGTTTGCTATGTTTACCATAAGAATTTTCTTTAAGGCAGTTTTTCTCAAAATATTATGTAAAAAGAATAATTCAAACATACAATGAGGTAAAATATTGTTTGATTTGTTATGTATCTTTAATAAATATCTTTCTTCGGGGTTTTATCACACATATTCTTATTCTTTAATAGTCCTGTGTTTTTGTTTAATTAATATGCTTTGTTGCCAATACCAAATATATGAATAATATGTGTAAGGAATTTAAAACTGTAGTAGAACATGAAATTTTCTTGTTGGATATGCATGTCAATGCACATATTTATCTTAATAAAAAATGAAGTTTAAATAAATTAAGTTTTTTTTTCCACTCGTAAGATCACACTAAATAAAATAATGTATGCATACAATGAAGTAAAACATTGTTTGATTTACCTTTATTGCAATGTTTCTTCTAGCATTTTAATACAACAGCTACAAAAATAGAAATAACATAATTTTTATGAACAGTTATTTTAGTAAAAAAAATATTTTCAAATCAAAAGTTAAATTAAAACAAAATTTATTCACATTCTTATTCTTTTGCAAAGAATTTTAGATAAATAAATTTTTCTTGGAAACTCCTTTGTACAAATTTTGTATCTAAGTAAAACTCCTTTTTATAGGTTACTTTACAGACAACGAATACATCGACTTCAATAAAACAGCAACTCCATTATCTCAACAATCCAGTTCCAACCAATCCTCAACCCTTTCAACATCCACATCAACCAACGTTAAAACTTCCACCCCAGTTGGCAACACAGACTACTTTAACGCCAAGCAAATTTCCCAACCCTCGAGGGAAACCAGCCAAGCCAAACTGTTGCTTGACGATCCCGAAGTCATGTGGGATTACCCATCAGCCGTCGTCTACGAAACCGACTTCGGCACGACCAATCCTATCACGAGAGTAATCTCAAACCAGAGTTCACCAAGAAACCGGTCTTGTGCCAATTCGGTCGGTAGCATTGAGTCTGTAAGCACAATTAGCGTCTGCAGTCGACAGAGCCACAGATCTGATATCAGCGAAGAAGGTGTTGCCACATCGCCGCTGAAATCATGGTGTTCTAACTTGTATCTGCAGGATGAGGTGAAAGAGTCGTGGCATAAAAGTCCTAGTGGTTTTGCTCAGCCAGGTTTGAAATGTTTTAATTTTTGAAAATTTGAAGAATTGTTTTGTTGTTAAGTTAGAATATATATTTTGATGGAAAAACAGTTAAGTAATTATTCTTAAATGAATATTATTTTTATAATTTAGCAAAATTCAGAGTTTTAATACTATTTTCTATTTTTTTGTTAAAGTATGAATTCTAAAGGGCAAAACATGCGTTAAATACTATAAAATGTGTGTTTTTGTATTACATTCTTCAATCACAGAAAGAAATACATAAAGTTGTTTTTAAAGTATATCTATACATAAAGTAAAACATGTAACAATTTTGATAAACTTAATTATGTGTATACTAAAAAAATCTGGTATAATTTAGTTGAAATATAAGTTAATCAGTTTTCCAAAAATATATAGCTATCTAATAAAGTTCTAGCTTATTCTATTCTATTATTCTGGATTATTATTCTTTGAAAAGATATATGCGAATGAAAAGATATGGAGATATGAAAAGATATATACTTATTTTTAAAAAAGAGAAACCTTGAATTTTTAAGCTTTAATGCTAATACATTATTCTTTTTTGTAGACTTCAATCCTAACTTTAAAAAAAAATGCTTAATAGCTATTTTTAATTATATTTTTTAATTTCTAACCAACTGTGCTCGATCATTTAGAATCTCTAGGCTCATCAACCAGCCTCAAAAGTAATCTCAGCCACCACTCCAACGTCTATCTCTGTGAAATAAATGACCTCGACACATCCAACCTCAGCTCAAAAACAGTCACTGAAGAAAGTGAGTTGTCAAAGCGTTACAGTCGCCAAGGATTATACTATTCCTCCAGTGCCATACATTCAGAGAACAGTTCTAGTCGAGATCAACACACCACTTACGGATCTGTTAAAAGAGATTTAATAAAGAGTGAGTTCCAGTTTCATTGCTTTTATGTATGTAATAGAATAACGGGGCAACTAAGGAGAACGATGTTTGGATTGGTTTGTATAACCACGAAGTGTACAATATATATAGACAGCCAAATATACTAAGTGTCATAAAGTCATACAGGATCAGATGGCTGGGACATGTTTTTCGACGTGAAGATCTCGACCCAGTTAAAAAGCTGACGTTTTCAAAGATTGAGGGTACAAGGAGAAGAGGGAGACCGGCTACGAGGTGGTTGGATAGTGTTGAGAAGGACCTGAAAGTGATGGGAATAACCAGATGGAGAAATCTGGCTGCAAGTCGCCCTGTCTGGAGAAAGCAGACTGAGAAAGCCTTGGCCTGCACCAGGCTGTAGTGCTGTTAAGGAAGAAGAATAGAATAACATCTCTATTACACATGAGTGTATAATTATTATTTAGTTAATCTAGAAATAAATATTGGACGTCCAAAGGTGGTTTATTATAAAGAAAGTATATTTTAGAGTTGGTAAGGAAGGGGGCCGCGGAGCCAAAGCTCGGCATCCAAAAACAAACAACCTTGCATCTCTTAGTCTAATTAAAAAGCGATTCACAGCTACAGATGTTATTGCTTGTTCTTGGATTGATCAATCAAGGTTCAGTTTCGATTATGAGAAAGGTTTAAGGTCACAGTAAAATATTTGCTGAATAAACAGTTTCTGTGGGATTGTTTACTCGGTGCGACTAGATGACGCTGTTGTTGGGATGTTAAAGATATTAATAAACAGTATTAAGGATATGTTAAAAATGTAATTTAAAATTATTAAGCTTAAATTGGAATTAAAATTACAGTTTTTGAGGGTTTAAGTCGGGTTATGCCATGCATAACATTGTTATTATTTTATGTTTATGTAGTAAATTATGTATAAAAATATTTTGTACTGTAAGATCTGTTTTTTCTTTGGAAATGTATAGTATAAATAGTATGTTTAGAGGATAATGTATTAAATTGATTTCAAATATAAATGATAATTGGTTTTAACCTTGTGCACAAAAGATTTTTTTTTATTTTGAACATACTTTTTTTTAGCATTTCAAAGTTTAATTGTATATTTAAACTGATTTTATCATAACAACAAACTTTATTTCAAACACCACTTCTTAATTTTTTGAACAAGTGTTACAGGAATTACACTGCTCAAAACAATTAGGGGAGCACTTTGCGTACTTTTGTTTACCCGTCTAGTTAAAACTTCTTACTTTTTTTTTATAAAAAATATAAAATTTATGAAATAGATTCCTTATGCATCCAGATTGAAATGGTAAAAAAACAGGAAAACAAATCTTATTTTTTAAACTAAAATTTTAAAAAAAAAGAGCAAAAAATTGGATTCATAGCTTTTGAATAAATTATAACAATAATTTTTCCAAAATTTTAATTGTAAAAAAAAGATAAAATCAAATTTTAGACTTCTAGGAATGCAAGCGTGAAGAATTTAGGGTCGATTTATTTCATAAAAGTTTTTGGGAGTGAATTTTATTTTACCATGTTTTTCATATTTTCGTTAAATTAAAACAAACATTATTTATTTCTTCAAAATGCATGATTCTTCCATCTAACGATAAATAAGTAAAGAGTTCAACTTATAGAAAAAAAAATCGGAAGCTGATGATACCAAATGGAATTATTGGGGGCGAAATGATTTAAACCATGCATTCCCCTAATTGTTTTGAGCAGTGTATGTCCTAAATTAGTTTTTACAAACATTATTTGTGTTTATTGACATTCCTGTAGTAACTTATATTGATAATTGCATTTAACTATTAGTTTTTATAGACATGTATTTTTTATTTGTTAAACATTTATTTTTTTATTAGAAAACAACTACCCAGAAGATTTGAAGAATGCATTTCAGCTGGTACTCTTAATCATGCCTTCTGCTAACAGAAGGCAACTTCATCTTCTTCTAAGACTCTTAAGTAAAGTGTTGAAAAATGGTCAATTTGTCCTAGATGTAAAAGTGCCAATGCGAGACTATGTAAGTTATGATATTACTTCTAATGAGGACAGTTTAATTGTGACACTACTCTTTGCAAAGTGAACATTCCTAACAATTTATTTCTTTTTCAATTGTTTTAGTAGTTTATTTTCATTTAAGTAAAATCCTTGAATGATTATTTGAAAATAATTCTGTTCAATAATTTAAACTTATTTATTCTAATAAGAGTAATCTGGTCTTCTGAGAAACACTTAATCTTTAAAATACAAATAACGTTTAAATTTAGACTAAAAATTTCCCTAAATTTGAGTTTTAATGTTATTTTTAATATTTACATTTATTTAAAATTAACACATTTTTTTGCAAGCACAAAACTGCTAACCCCAAATTTCTAAAATCTTGCTATATGTTCATAACTCGTATGAACATAATTATCTGGCTTTTTAACGTACTAATATCTGAAAAAATATCTAAAAGCGAAATTATATCTTTATCAAACATATGGTGATGTTGGGTTTTTTTTCCGGAAAACCAATAGATTGGAAATTAACATTTTCTCTAACCTCCTTCCAAAAACCAAAGTATCTGAGAATGGTTAAAAATCCTGTATTGTCGGGTTAAATCCAGAGAGTTGGCAGGTCTGCAAGCATTACATTACCTATTAATTTCTGTTATACTTATTTAAGCAACTAGTGGCAAAAATGATACGTTATTAAGCGAATGGCTTTTATTTCACGAGACCGTAGGTCAAGTGAAAAGAGCTTAATAAAGTATTATTTGGCACGTGCTTGCTTACAATATTTTTTATAATAGCGTGCAAAAGCGTGAAATTTGTGTTCTTACTTTTGTCTTATTTAATTTCCTTTAATAATTTTTGAAGTACTAGTAGTTTCCATGGAGATATTAGAAAATGCAAAAGTAATGAACCAATAGAAATACGAGTTCCATGGCATCATTTAGTTTCCATGGAGATGTACATGTCATTTAGTTTTCTACTATTCAGATACTCTTATCTACTTTACCGCACTATTGTCGAAAGTGGTCACTTTTGGAACTGTCTTTGACGTAAGCACGTAAAGTGTCATTTTCGCAACGATTTATGAATGAATATGATATAAAAAAGTAAACTTTTTTGCATGTTGTTATAAAAAATAATAAAAGGATACATTTGTTATTCCCTTCTATAAATAAATGAATCATTTATATTAATTTATAAAATTGTACAGCTCCTAGAGACATTTCTGCCAGCCATCGTTCAGTCCGACCAGAACTACCTGCTTTTATTGGAGATGGCGTCCTTTCTCCTGGATAATTGCGAAATGCTCTTCCAAGTACCTCAGGGCCTAAAGCAAGAAGTTCAAGATTTGTCTCGCATATCCTTTGGACGGGTGAGACTATTTTTGTTGCTGCACATTTTTGCATGCTTTTACATTTTGGTGGTGGTCTTTGCATGGAAGTTTTAGTTCCTTTTGAAATATGTTTGCCTTTTGGACTTAGAAGTTTGGGTTGATGAGTCATTAAGTGTTATTGAACTCCTTTTGTTGGTTTGCCATAAATGTTTGGCCGAATGTCCTGTTTCGAACCATTAAAATAATTTTTTTATTGAAATTTGAAATGAAAATGAATTTTGAAATAAATTCACAAAAACAAAAAATTTAAAGCAATATTAAATGTTTTTTATGATTAAAAATGAGTTTTTTTTAGATCACGTTTGGGGTTGAAATTAGTAAATGAATTTAATGTAATTAAAAAAATCTTTTAAATTTACCCAAGCATTTGAATGGCTCTCAGTTCTGGGGAATATGACGAATCTGCAAAGGCTTGAGCTCCACAATTAAAGCCCCATTAAAGAAAAATTGTCTTGCTTGTAAATTGTAACTTAGAATGAGGAGGAAACCTCTTAAGTTTTAAAGCTTATAAATGAATTTTTTAGTCTTGTTAATTAGTTTATAATATATATTTGCTTTGGGGCCTGCTTCCTATCTTCCTCCTGTAACGGGGTTGCACTCTTCCTTCCCTCTGACCTGTTGCTCCCTTTGCGCTTGTGTTGCAGATTAGGTATTGTGTCGATGACCCCCTTACTTACTGTGAGTTGGTTTCGCGACAGCAGTACGAGGATCAGAAGGCTTCGGTTTCCAACGAAGCCCTCCTCAGTCTTCTAAGAAGCATACTGCACGATCCGGACATATCGGACAAGGAAAGGCGGCGGAAGATGAAGCTGGTAAGTGGCGGAGATATGTTCAGGGTTGCCACAATCCTTGAAAAGTGCTTGAAAGAAATACTTTGATTTTGAAGTGCTTAAAAGTGCTGGAAAAACATTATCAACCTTGAAAAGTCCTTAATTTTTTTACTTTAACACTTTCAATGTGAATCAGTTCCTATTTCACTTTTTGATTCATTATTAATGTATAGTTCAAGAAGGCAAAGTGTGTGATTTTGATGGTATTTTTAATAACTAAAAAAAAAAGTTTATTTTATAACACATATTTAAGTTCATTTGAAAGTTAGAGAGCTCTTATTTGTTTTACAAATGAATTTTAAAAACTATCGTGAAATTTAGTTGCTGCATGTTGATATATACAGTCCTTAAATTTTTTTTTACCATACAGTGTGGCAGCCCTGTATGTTCATTTTTGGTTAGGTTTTTGGAATTGTGTCGGAAATTTTGAGGTTGTTCTTAACCTTCTGAATGGTCTGTAAATGAGTACAAATAATGGTGATTTTCCCTGTATATATATCATTAGGTTCATTTTTAAAGATTAAAAAAGTAGATTTGTAACAGAATGTATTACTCAGCCCACTTCCACACAACATTTGTGTTCAACTGGAAAAAAGTCTCCAAACACAAAATTAATTATCTTACAAACACTTACACTCTAAATTTCATTAGTTTCATTTATTTTATTTCAAAGATTAATTGAATCAACACATTTCATATTATTAAACAGAACCAAAACATCCATAAAATCAAAGAATATCTATGAAATGACGTCAAATATACTTCACAAACCGATTGATTCGCACAAAAAAAATTATCCGAATTGTTTAAAAGAATTAAGGTTTCTCGAGTTATTGTTGCGAATGGAAATGTTTGTTTAATTCTAATAAAAATGGCTTATTATGCTTTTTAAATGAGCATTAAATTTTGCAGTTTTTTAAAGCTAAGCATAGTGTGGAAGCTAAAATCATTATTAACTGGAAAATTATAATTTTTTAAAAAATCTTTTGTTGGTTTTTTAACTCATTTTAATAAAATAAAACTGAATTAAATATGCAGAAACTTTTTTCACATTTTCTTTACTTCTCCTTAAGTCCTTATAAACTTCTTTTTGCAATAATTTTTCTAGCATCTTAAAAGGGGTTTGTTTTATTTTGTGTTTTGTGTGTCCGAAAAAACAAAATCAAACTCATTTTTTTTGCTTCACTTTCTTAGTTTTCTACACATTGAATTTAAAAAAAAAGCTTGATTAAATGTACAGAATTTTCAATTTTAAAATGAGTTTAATATAACAGTTTGTTTAGCTTTTAAAATACATTTATGTATGACTGATTACATACTTATATTCATATATTATTAGTAGAACATGTGTAAAATATACACAATACTCTTCCTTTTTCTAACACTAAACCAGTTTTTTTTTTTAATTTAATAAGTAACCCTTTTAGAAACCCTCGTCCAGATTGGACGGGGTAACGATCATCCTTAGGGGGGGGGGAAGGAATAGTTTTGAGTTAAGTACAAACACTTTACCCATGACCTAACATTAGTAGACAAGTATATTTTAGGTTGTTTGATCCTTAAAGGGTTAAAGATCCTTTAAAAATCATTAATTTTCCTAAAATTATATTTGAAGTTATTCAATTAATTTATTGTAACTTTTTTTAACAGTTCAAGGAAAGTCATCCCGAGGTGTACTATCTTCAATTTCCGGAAAAGCAAGGTCCCCCGCCAAGGTCAAGGTCCACCCTATTGAACCGCCTTGTAAATTTAAGAATGTGAAGCATTTCTACTTGACAAAGGTATTGTTTATCAGAGTTAGATAAAATGACGAGTTAAAAAAAAACTTGCTGCATACACAAGATTTGGAGTAAAAGTTTGCTGTTAAAAATATTAAAATTAATTAACTTTTTTAACCCGTAGGCTATCATGGATTTATTATACATTATAAAAACACAAACTGTATAGAAAATGCACGGAAATATGTTAAATTACTAAAATTAACCGAAATACGTTTTTAAAAAACGGGAAATTACGTTGGTAAAAAAATAAATAATAAACGTTGGTAAATAAGTAAGAAACGTTGAAATTGATTGTTGTCCATGCGATCATTTATCACCCGCGTGTTGCTCCTCGTTCTTTCGCTTAAGATGCATTGCATAATTTTTTTTCGAGGAGCACATCTAAACAAAAACGGCATGTCACTTTCAGAACCCAATTTTTTTTTAATATTGAAACCGAATTTTTTAATAACCTGACATTTTCTGCAAGAGTAAAATATTTTCTGCGAACGTCGTTCACGCATTCGTCTATATTATCCAACCCTGTTGTTTATGCATCAAAATTGTAATATATAGCTTAAATAAGCCTAATTTTTTTATTGCTTTGAGGACTAGGTTGCATTACTATATGCAGCCCAATCAAACAAGACTTTGAAACATAGTTGTCAATAGCACCTAAATTGTTTGAAACAATATTTGCACGTTTGGCATAAGTAGACAAATGATTAAATCTCATCAGAAGAACACAGTAGACAGTTTGTAGCGTTAATTCAGTGAAGTCAATAGAACATTTAAAGTATTGAATATTCTTACAAAAATGTTTTAAATCAATTCAAAGTTGGTTCTACTTTCATTAAGTTAATAATAACCTAAGAATGCAAGTGTGAAGAATTTAGGGTCAATTTATGTCATAAATTTTTTTAGAGAAAATTTTAGTTTACCATGTTTTAAATATTTCCATTTAATTAAAACAAACATTATTTAATTCTTCAGACGACATGTTTCTTCCATCTAACGATAAATAAATGCGAGCTCAAGTTAGTGAGAAAAAATCGCAAGCTGATGATTCCAAATGGAGTCATTGGGCAAGAAAGGGTTTAAACCATGCACTCCCTTAATTGTTTTGAGAAGTGTACTTTTGATTATTGTTTTTTTTTTTAAAAAAGAATTAAAATATTAATGTATTTATATTTACTTGCTTGACTTTATTTAATTGACTTGTGAATATTATTAAAATAAATATTTTTTTTATACAACAAATTTGTATTTTAAGTAATGTATTTTTTTTATTTATTTGCAGATTAGATATTTTAAAAGACAACTGTACAGTTTCAATTATTGTCTGTTTTTAGCCAAGCAAAAATGAAACTAATGGTCCAGATATTGAAGTGGAAATTATACTTTTTAAAGTGACGTTCTCAGCTTTGTTTAAAGAGTATTTTGGGTATAAAATTGTTTCTTTTTATAATTACACTTAGAAATAATTTTATGAAGGTATTATGTTGGTCTAAACAACTTATATTTTTACTGCACTTTTTTGTATATACTGCCATGCAGTGGTTCTTTTTTTATATTCATGTCTTTAAACATTTAAAACTTTGCTAGAATTTATAAGCGTGCACTTATCACTTCAGTTTTGAAAAGCCCTGTGGCTAAATAGTACCACTCATTTGCACCAAGTAGCATGTCAGTGATTATGTTCATTTATTGGGCAAGACTCATCCAGCCTTTCAGTAGGTTGATAAAAGATTACAAATCTAGCTTGGGGGCTAAACAGGAAAATTACGGATCAGTCTTGGGAACTGACCAAAACATCTGCAATGCATCATTGTCCAGAGGAACTTGGTTCTCTATTGGCTGTCGAGTTTAGCTTAGTTAATTAAAAGGAATAATAATAATTTATATGTTTTAAGAATTTATACGTTTAACATACAGTTGATCTTATTTTTGAAATGTTAGGGTTATTTTTTTTGCATTTATCTTTGCTCAATATATAAAAGTTATGTGTTTTACATTAAAAGTCGGTTTATCTTATATGTGTTGTAATTTTAAATAAAAAATAGTGTATATAGTGTCTCCAAAAACTTGAAAATTGGGTTTTATGGTGACACAAAATGTATATATGGTTTATACTCTTATCTATGTTGAATTCCAACAAAAATTATTGAGTAATAGTTTTTAAATGTTATATGTGAGTTTTAAATGGTGTAATATTTGTGTGTCAAAACGTTTAAAGTAGTATAAGAAAAAAGTGTATAGATATTTGATTAGGATGTATGTATCTATGCATTTTTTTCCGTAGCTTAAGCATTTTTTTTTTATTAGGGAGGGAGAATCCGAACTGATATTTGCTTCGCCATGTTATTTTTGAAATATTTCACTACCTTTTTTTTTTTTCAGAAATACTTTAAAGACATTTGTTTATAAACCACAAATTCTATTCTTATGTGCAATAGTTAAATAAATGTTCAATATCTTAGGCTTTGCGTTAGGGAAGTGATTCACTTGATAAATTTAGCAAATATTATTAGCCATAGCTATTTCAGCTAATTTTGAAAACCCTTGAGATTGATATTTTCTTACTTTAATTAGGTTTTAGGGTCTTGTTTGTAATTTTACTTTTAAATGTGTTATTTGTGCTTCATGAATATTTTTTTTTTTTTTGCAATTGTTTTATTATATAATTTTTAGTTCTCAGTTCATCAGGAACCTGGTGCAATTAAAGAAACAACAGGTGATGGTGTTGTTGTATTTACACAGAATTTTGCCATGACTTTTATTTATTATAGTATGATTTTATTTCCCTGTCAAAAATCAAAGTTTTATTATTTTTCTTCAAACTAGTCCTTTTTTAAAAAAAAATACTACATTGTGTATTTTGTTAATTGCATATATTTTAGATTTGGGAATAGATGTTTAAATAAAATGTTTCATACAAAAAAGCAATGTTATTGTACATTTTTATAATAAATAAAATATCACCATGAATTTGGGTTTAGTGTTATTTCCTAGTTTCATTTTTAGTTGTTAATGGTAGTTTACTCTGAATGTTAATGCATGTATAAAGTTATTAGTTTATTGTAACACATTTTACATTTATCTATTTCAATTATGTCTGATAATTTTTCGTTAAAATAAGTTGCAAAGTTGACAAATTCATTTCATGAAAAATAAGGCTTTTTACCTAAGAACGATTTTTTAAAAGTAATTCCCAAATCAATTAAGTTTGAGGATACTTCTTGGATCATCGCATTTTACATAAGTATGGAGTTTGATTATTAATAATTTCGAAAACTTTCTTCAACATTCACATGCAAACAATGCTTATTGATAAACTCCAAAATCTAAGCCAATGTTTTGCCTTAAAAAATGTCCCATAGACTCTGGACGCAACATGAGAAGTAAAGAAAAGGAGGGGAAGTGTTTGCTATCCTCTTTAAAAAAAAAAAATAATAATAATTTTAGTAAATGGTGTCCCAACTCGAAGCCTTTTCGGTAGGGCAAACAGGACCTCAATTTGCTTTAAAAAAATAAGACTGAAGAGTGTGCCAAACCTTTACCCCAAAAGTTACTGATAAATATAATAGAAATGAACCAAGTGGCAGAAATTTTTCAACAGCAGGTCACTTAACTTAATGCTTGCTATTTTTATGAATTATGCTCTGAGCATGTGACTAGAAATTATATACGTACTAAAAATTTTATGACATGAAAGAATGATACGTTTGATGTTATATCCTTTGCATGTATTTATCTTTTAAAAATATGCAATATATGCAATGCTTGCATGTATATTTCAGATAATTGTTTAAGGTTATGTATTTTACGAATTTCAACTGAAAAAAAAATTAGTTTCATAAATGTACATTATAGGGGCCCCTCAAATTTGCATGTGCCCATAAGTGGTAAGTTGGACCTTACAAATATTAAACAAACTCATGTACTAATTGCCACCTATAAAAATTAGGTGAAATAATTAAAGGCAGCAGAAAAATGCAACCACCATCATCGGACAGTTATATTTGTTCAGAGAAAAAGGTGCAAATTGTGTGCCTCTATACCCACCTAAGTTTCTCCAGACCTTCTGCGCTAATGTTTGGATTTAGGGAAGCAAGAGTGACATCTTAAAAAACTTTACGGTGGTTGAAGATTTTTTGTGGACAGTCTTTTGGATTCGGCCATCAAGTGGAATAGAATAAGAAACGCATAACAGTAAAAATTACAATGAAGTTAAGAAAAACCGCCAGTCAGGGTTGGGTTTTTCCTGTCTAAAAAGTAACATTTCCCATCCCAGCGAATGCCCCTTTCTTTCAGAAAAAAAAATTGCCAATACCTTGGCTAGACCTTATCAGAAAAATTCTAAATTAAAATGTTTTTAAAAGTAAAATAAGTTTTTCTTTTGTTTACATAATTTTTGTATTCTATTGTGACTGCAATTATGCCATTGTCTGGGTGGAGTAATCCTTCTTAAGTTAGTACTTTTAGTTCCCTCTCATCCCCACTATAGCTGTTGTAGCTTGCCCAGGCCTAGTGAAGTCATTTGATATTATTTCTATTCTAAATATCGTAGACATAACTCAATATTTACCTAACACAATATTTTAATGAAAATTTACCACAGACAATATTATAATAATTATTTATGTTTATGCAAACGGGAACCCTTAAACAATAATAAGAGTACATGATTATTGTTACCAAAGATGTAAAATAAGTAAGGCAGTTTAGCCTATTTTTAAAAATATTAAGGCCATGATAAATATATATTACAATACAAAATTATTTTAATTAGCCCCCATTAAATAAGATTTAGAAATTGTTGTTTCGATACTTGATTTTTTCCCAGGTGGGAAAGACAATTTTTCCCTAGACGGTAAATCTTGGTAAAGTAGGTAACATTTATGTTTCATTTCGATGTTATGTTGGTTCCACGCATGGAAAAGCAATACTTCTGCGAAAATTGGGATTCCCAAACTAATACATTAGCTCTACGAGACTGACAATCCCTCTTAATGTCAAAGAAAAAGGTTGTTGCTCCTCAGGTTTTAAACAACACAATCAACTGACCACATGCAATACTTTTTCAACTACAAAACTAAGGCTCAAATAGATTTTAATTTTTAAATATTAAATGCATTAAAATGATCAGAATAGAAGACCAAAATTTTTTTTGAGAAAAATCAATATTTTGTCAGTTTTCTTTACGATTGAAAGTAATAAAAATTAAAGTAACAAAAAAATGTAGCCATAAATATTAAATGATCTCTGGTACACAATTAATATTCAATTAAATTTATCATTCAATTTGCTATATTTTTTTAAGTCTTTTTTTCTTGACTAAAATATTCTTGAAAATTTTCCTTCTTGCAACCTGATTCATTGAATTGGAATAACACAATAACTAGTTTGAGATGAATGAAAAAACAAATAAATTCTTTTCAATTTTTTAATTTCAAATAACTTAGGAAAATTGATGACAAATACAACTATTTCCTCAGACGTGTAAAATTAACAGGTCTTTTCCAAACAGTATGAATCTATGTAAATACACAACTGTCTTCGTATGATGTTCAATTAAAATGGTTGCTTCTGTTTACAATTTCACATTTATTAAATTGCGTAAAACTGTTAGCATCCTGGACTAAAACTGGGAGGGTTAATAATGATTTGTTTACGATTGTCTATAAGCTAGACACATACAAGGGGCAAATATTTACTGAAATGTCTGCAAGAAAATTTAAATGGCTGTCCTAAAAAAACCAGTTAAAATTTTATTCATTTTAATGGTCTACTTATAAATTAACTTTATACAATCAGGGTAAATATTTTTGAAACATACAAATAAAAATTATGCCAATGATAAAATAGTAAAAAATGTGTAAACCACAAGTAATTTAAAAGATTACCTAAATTTAAAAAATAAAGGTAACCTAAATTTTAAATAAAGAATTAAAATCCTAGTTTACAAGTTAGATGAGCATGAAACTATGTAAAAGATCTTAGATCAAGTTTGTTATTGTGCAGAGCCAAATTTAAAAAAACAAGTATATAAAAAAGAACATAAACTTAATAAAAAAAAGCAAGGTTAATAACTAAGTACACACGTTTGGCTCCTCAGCGTTATATGGACCTTAACATCACAAACGACACATTCAATAATAATGGAGATGAAATGTACAATTTAAATATGCTGATAACACCAATTACATTACATACCAAAGCCAAATGAGTAATTCAATACAAAAGGAGAACCAATGAAAGTCAATTTGGTTAAGTAAAAATGGACGCAGGTCTTAAAAAAACTGAAGTTTCTCTGTGGTAATCCAATGGAAAATGTTATTTATTAAGCCACATTAATCCGACTGTATTGAATATTTTTACCAACGGTACAAATAAAGCTGGCTTACAGGACTCTGTAATCCTACTTTATGAAATGGGATTGGATACATAACTTTACAACAAAATATTTAAACCCATTTCAAAAAAGTGGGATGACAGAGCCCTGTAAATCTGCTATTTATTATCATTTTATAAAAACCTTGCCAAAATATTCAATACAACCAGAGTAATTTGCCATAGAAAATTACTTATTTCCCATTGGATTTACACAGAGGCACTTGAGTTTGGAGACCTACGTCCATTTCCCCTTGTCAGAAATACAGCTTTTTTTTATACAAGATAACTCATGTAGTTAAGGGGGAATGGGCGTGCAGGACCGGGGCTCTCCAAACTCAAGTGCCTCAATGTTAATCCAATGGGAAAAAATTATTTTCTTTGCCACATTTCTCTGGCTGTATTGAATAGTTTTACAAGCGGATTTTTTGATGTGATAAATGTAGGTGACTTACAGGTCTCTATCTTCCCACTTTTTGAAATTGCTTCGAATATTTTGTGTAAAATAATTTATTGAATATTAAAAAAAAATATCCGAAGCAATTTCAAAAAGTGGGAAGATAGAGACCTGTAAGTCAGCCACATTTATCACATAAAAAATCCGCTTGCAAAAATATTCCATACAGCCAGAGAAATGTGGCAGCGAAAATAATTTTTTCCCATTGGATTAACATTGAGGCACTTGAGTTTGGAGACCCCCGGTCCTGCATGCCCATTCCCCCTTAAGTGTTACAAATCTCCGCAGCAGCAAAAGCACCGGCAGTCTAGTAGTCATCCTCCGAATCATCGCTGAAGGTGAATTTTGATGGAGCCTTGGCCCTGCCTGATCGTGGTTTGGGGGCCTCGACGGGCGAAACATCACCTCCAGCATCAAATTCGTCATCGGAATCGCTTGCATTTTTCTTTTTGGGTTTGGCTTTTGGTTTCTTGGGCTCCTTGGCGGGCTTTTTCTTGGGAGGCGCGGCTTTCTGCTCTTTGGGAGCCGGCTTGGCGGGTTTGGAGCTCTTGAAGTCGTCCTCGGAGCTGCTGTTCTTCCTGGGACGCTTCTTGGCAGGGGCGGCCTTGGGCTTCTCCGGCTCAATCTTGAAGCCAACACTGGAGTCGCTGTCGGAAGAGTCCTTGTACTTCTTCGTGGCAGGTGCGGAGGGCGGCTTGTATTCGGCCTTGTCTTCGCTCTTGCCACCAAGCAAGGAATTAAACAGGTCGTCGTGCGATTGGTTGTTGACGTTGTTGGCCTTGGTGGGTTTTGTTGTAAAGCTGTCGTCGCTGTCTGACATGGCGGGAGAGACCGATCCATTGATGTTGTTGTCTTCTTTCGCTGGTGGTTTGTGATTGTTAGTTGTCTTGGGAGAATCGCTGTCGCTATCACTCCTCATCGGAACTTCGTCTTCTTCTTCGTCGCTATCAAACTTGTATTTAGACTTGGCCTGAACGGCTGCCCTCCTCGGTGCCATCTCTCTCTTCTCCGGAGGAATATAATCATCGGCATGGACGTCCACAGAGGAATCGGACTTGTCTCCATCCGATTCCGAATCAGACCACGCATTCCTCTTCTTTCCCTTCTTAGGACTTTTCTTCGGTTCTTTCTTTTTCTTCTCTCCTATGGACTGGAAGTTGAGGGTCGTCTGCTTCATGGCCTTGCCCTTCTCCTTCTTGGCGGACGCATTCAGCCTGTCGACCAGGGAGACATCCTTGATGTCATCGTCGTCATCTTCCTTCTTGACGTCGGAGTCCTTCTTCTTCCTGCTCCTCTTCTCTCCTGGAGCTTTCTTCTCGTACTTCTTTTTGTATTCGTCGTCGATGTGCGGTTCCACCCTCTCACCGAATAGAGACGGCTTGTCGTCTTCAGTCTGAGATTTCTTCTTCCCAGCTCCTGCCTTCTTTTTCAGTTTAGGCTGCCCCAGCTCATCTTCCCTCTCCTTCTGTTCGACCTTGTCCAACTCGGCCTCAAACTCGTTAAGATCATGAAGCCAGAGGTCTGATGGTGTTTTGCCCTTCAGGGTCTCCAGCTCCTTGATCTTCTCGTCCCTCTTCTTGAGCAGATCTTCTTTCCTTTCCTTGGTCAAACTCCACATGGTCATGCCGAGAAGGTAGTCATAATCGGGACCATCGGACGAGTCCTCATTCTCGGCATCAGACGTATTGGCCTTTTCTTCTTTCTCTTCATCATTCAATTCCTTCTGGGAATCCTTCCAGGCTTTGACAGGGTCGGAGTCGTAACCTTTGTCCATCAAGGTGCGGATCATGTCTTTCCTCTTCTTGTTCTCAACTATGACCTTATTTTCAATTTTTTCCAAAATAAATCGGGCCTGGTTTTTAAGTTTCAAAGCTTCGGCCTCAAGGATACCCACCATGTACTCTTTCCTTTTTTCGTACAGAGCATAACGAACTTCATAAAACTCCTTCAATATCTCTTCAGGAGATTCGTACTTACGCAGGCAGCCAAGATGGTCAAATAGCACAACACTGGTAAGAGAAATTGTGGTTTGCAGCTTGAAAAACTTGTGAAAACCTTGATTACGGGCTTGATTGAACTTCTCTGGTGTCATGGAAACAACAAATCGCACAGTAGTATCAGTATGGTACTCTTGATAGTCTTGGATTGCAGATGGAACTTTGTCTGAACCATGCAGCATAGGTTCCATCACATTTTCTTTATATGCTTGAGTGTAAGTGCGAGCGGGCAGCTCAGTTATTTCAATTTTATTGTCTTCTAAAATGGCAACTTCTCCAGACACTAAGAAATGTTGGTCATCTAAACGAGTGATGGTACCTCGGAAGTTCTTGAACCAAGGAGACATTTCTTTGGGCTCAAGTCCATCGATCATCCTTTTGAGGTTGCTAATGAGCTCTCTGGGGTTGTAGTTGGGAAGTTTTGTGGACCACCCGGTGCCGATACCCTCTGCTCCATTTACAAGAACCATGGGAATGATTGGAACGTAATACTCCGGTTCAATCTTCAAGTTGTCATCGTAAAGATGGTGAAGCAGGGGAGAGTCCAGACTTGAGAACAGATGCTTTGTCACTGTGCTCAACTGGGTGAAAATATACCTGGGGCTGGCAGCGTCCTTCCCCCCTTGGAGTCGGGTACCAAACTGTCCATTCGGCATCAGAAGGTTGATGTTGTTGCTTCCTACGAAATTCTGAGCCAGCCCTACAATGGTGCCAGCCAAGGCCTGTTCACCGTGGTGGTAGGCGGACTGTTCTGCAACTGACCCAACCAGTTGGGCAACTTTCACCTCACGTTTGTCATTACGCTTCAAGCAGGTGAAGATGACCTTCCTCTGTCCGGGCTTGAACCCATCCATAGCGGAGGGGATGGACCGCTCATTGTCCATGTTGCTGAAGAGAATGAGCTCCTTGTTAACAAAGTCATTGTAAGTGACAGCTGTGGTGTCTTTTCCATACAGATACAATTCTGGCAACCCCAGTTCGCGTCTTCGCTTCCGTTCCTCCATGCCGTTGGTGAGCCACTCTTTTCGCATGTCAACCATTTTCTTGCTGAAGGCCAACTGGATTGCATTGTCGTCATCAGTGCCCCCGTAGTGAAACTTGATTCGATGTCTCTTCATGTCAGAGAAGTACTCTTTTGCCTCCTTGGCAGTACTTGTACCCAAACCTTTGTAGTACTTTAAAGTGTACTTGTTCCACTTTGGGGTGGCAGCCTTCCACTCCTCGAACTCCGGGAGACTGTAGAAGCATTTCTCGTCGTTCTTCTTGACGGCCTTCACGATGGGGGTGATGAATTCTTCAAGGAATGGCAACCGCAGGAGGCTGGGCCAATTGTGGTGGATAAAGTTGATCAACAGACCCTTGATGTGGGATCCATCCTGATCCTGATCAGTCATGATCATCAAGCGGCCATATCTCAACGTCTTCAAGTCATCCACTGATTCGTATTTCTTCTTGTACTGCAACCCCATGATTTTTATGATGTTGTTGATTTCGGCGTTCTCCAAAATCTGCTTGTGAGTGGCTTCACGTACATTGAGGATTTTACCTTTGAGTGGGAACACACCGTATTTATCACGGCCCACGACGCCAAGTCCAGAAACGGCCAAAGATTTGGCCGAGTCTCCCTCTGTGAGAATCAAGGTGCAGTCGATAGAGTTCCTTGTGCCAGCGTCGTTAGCATCTTCCAATTTGGGAATGCCTTTTAGTTTGGAGTTCTTCTTTCCGCTGCATTTCTTCTGGAGCTCAGTCTGCGCCTTGAATCGAACCCAGGTCATGATAGCCTCGACGACACCGCACTTCAGCGAGGAGGTGATGAACTTCTCCGTCAGCTGACACTTGGATCCGAAGCTCTTTATCTGCGAAGTCATGTTCTCCTTCGTCTGGGAATCGAAGGTGGGGTTCTCGATGAGACAGTTGACGAAGACCCAGAGGTGAGTCTTGATCTGGAAGGGCTTCACGTCCTTGCCACCCTTGTTCTTCTTCTTCACTTGCTCTGCATACTTTGAGGTGAGCTGATCAGTTATGTAATCGACGTGCCTTCCACCTTTCGTCGTCGCTATGCTGTTGACAAAACTCACTTGCTGGTATCCGCTGCCGCTCAGAGTAACTGCAATTTCCCACCTCTCGTTGACGATTTCGTGAACGACTTTGAGTGGGTCGCCGTTGTCATCGGTTTTACCCTTCAGATACAACTCAATGTAATCTTTGAAGTTCTTGATTTGGAGGCGTTTACCATTCAAGAACACCTTCACTCCTCTGGAACACCCAGCTATGTCATAAGCACGTCTCGTCATGATGGCCACAATGTCTTTATCGAGAACGGTCATTTTGAACTTGGATAAGTCGGGATAGAAGGTGATGCAGGTGAAATCTGTGTCTTTGAAGGGCTTGATTATGGGTTCTTCGGATTTGCCCATGTTGTCCTTCCAGGTTTGCTTGAACTGCTTGCTGTACTGCCTCGATGCCGTCTCGACGGTGAATTTGGTGCTGAAAATATTGCATAATTTGGCACCGTAGCCATTTCTACCGCCTGTCACTTTCCTCTCTTCGTCATTGTAGTTGGAAGACGTCAGTAAATGTCCGAAAATCAGCGATGGGACGAACATTTTCTCATCTTTGTGCTCAACAACAGGGATACCTTGGCCGTTATTCCAAACGCTGATCTTATTTTTCTCCGGATTGATTTCGATCTTGATGCAGTCCATGTTCTTATCCCTCTGCTTGTTGTCAGCGGCATTCACTAATATTTCATCAAAGATTTTATACAAACCGGGAACGTAAGTCACTTCTCGATTGACCATACCTACATCTTCGTCGTAGGCCCACATGTTTTGAGTGACAGGCTCCACAGATCCGATGTAAGTGTCGGGACGGAGCAAAATATGCTCCAATTGAGTTTTCTTCTGATAAATACGTTCCACTGATAACTTTTTATTAGCTTTTGACCCTTTGGAAGGCGCATCATTGATCTCCCAATCGTCTTCCATGTCCATTGTGTCCGCCATTTTAGTTATATTCTATGTGTATCGTTTATGAATAATACTATTATAGAAGATCAGAAGTTGATTTCGAAGAATCGACAGATAAAATCACTTTTTAAAAACTGACTTCACCGCTAAAAATCCTCAGCTTTAGTCAATAATTGAAAATAATAAAAGAAAGCCGGTAATCAATTGTTTCACACTTCACAAAATTTTTTTGAACGATTATGTATATGCGAAACGAATGCCACAAATAATGACAAAGAAACGATTCCCGGTCTTTTTCTTACATAACGGTCACTGTATCCGCTTATAACTTTAAGCACTTAAATGCTTAAAATAAATTGCAATTGCAATGAAACAATTATTTAATAAGTTATTTTGTACACTTCTTTTAAATTAAAATTCGTATATAATTTTAAATGCATTTTATGTTCAAAGATCGATTTCAAACCATCATTATAAATATTTTTTGGCAACGAATATCGCGATTCTTGTGTTTGTTTATTTTTTATTAAATTGTTTTGATTGTTTGTCCATTGAATACAGAAATCTTAAACCTCTTAAATCTTACCTAAAGAAATTTAAATTACGTAGGTTAATTTAAAATCATTCGCATTTCAGCATGGCTCAAGATAATACAGATAAAAATGAAAATGATGATGCTCGGTAAGAAAGCGTTGAAGGTTTTAAAATTCTTAGTCCTAAAAAATTTTCTTAATCCTAAAAATCTTGACAACTTTAGCATAAGCATACACGTTGGTAAATGTATAATTTCTGGGTTATATTATTTCTGACATGAAAATAAGCACGTAAAATTACTTGTTATTTTTCAGATCTAAGGTTTTAAGGGTCTATATGGAACACAATGGTTTCAGTGGTTTCCTTTTAGATAAATTGTAGCAATGTGTAATGAATCATGTTGCAAGTTTCGTTGTTGAATGTAAATAAAGCGGCAACTTACATAATACTTATATGAACTTTATTCATTAAAATGTTGTATAAATCATTTGGAATTCTAAACTCAAAAGTATACGAATCCGACAATATCAAGCAATTTTATATCGTTGGTAATTGATTTTTAAAAAATATATCTATAAATAACATGAATTAAACTCTAACAATTTATGATCTTACTCCTGTTGAAGTATTTAAATATTGATCAGACTGACATTCTAAGAGGTATTCACTCATTTACTACAGTCTTATACACACATTAAACCAAGACCTTCAGAGCTACTTAAGGGCTGTGCACATATAACGTTATCAAATTTTACACATATTTTTGACCCCCCTCCCTCCCCTGCGATATCACACATTATCATTACACGAACCCCCCTACTCTATGATATTGTTATCAGGTACAAAAAGAAAATTTAAGTTTTTAATTCTATATCACACTCATTCCTTCCTAAAATTATTGGTGTACAGTCAATATTAATACCATGATTTTTTTTTAAATCAAGGCGTGATTAACAAAATTATTAAACAATAAATAATAAATGCCAAAATTTCAGCTGGAGTCCAGGTGTGATATTTCTGGTGTTATTTCAATCAATCGAATATTGCCGGTGTTTTGTGCCTTAAATTTCCTTTAAAAATGATTTCACACAATTAAATTTAGAAATAAACTCGGGAATATTCCACAATGTATGAAAATTAAAAATAAATAAATAAAAAATGATAAAGTTATCAAACTTAAAAAAACCCCTCCCCCTCTCGATATCCTACGATATCATTTGGCTTACCCCCTCCCCCCCTAAAATGATAACGGAATATGTGCACAGCACAGCCGCTTACCTGCAGCAGAAATTTTCAATGTGGGATACAAGGGGGCGTCCATAAATTACTTGATACAACTTTGAGGATTTTTTGTCCTCCCCCGGCACCAGACTGCCTTAGTAGTAGTGTAATAGTTTCCAGCTGCCCATTTCTAGCCTCCATTAGGAGCTTTAACACAGCCAATAACACCTCGTAATTTAGAACCCTGGTCAAGTAACGAGGTCCACACCTGAGCGAGCACCCAACAGAACTTCGAGCGACATCGTACGCTGACGCCGTCGGAACTTTGGACTCCACAGATTTAACGAGCACGTCTGTCCCAGTGTACTCGGGCCCATCCGTCACGAATTGTTTTTTCTACTCTTTCCCAGTACAGATATCCGTTTTAGAGGATGACTGGCAGTAGGTGGGATTCGAACCCCCGCGCTTCTGAGAAGGCTGAATCCTGAGGCGGATGCCATTCGGCCACAGATGGGACACCAGACTGCCTTTTTTCTGCAACCGAATTCTTTTATATGGACGTGTAATAGCCGGGAACCTCAAAACACATTATAAATCCTAACTTGGATAGTCAAAACAGCCACCGCATGGTCTGATGATGGTAGGAAAGTACTTCTAAAACGCAAATAATGCACTTTTGAGTACTTTTTTTTAAGTGTGAAAATACCTTGAATACTTGTCCTTTAGTCTGAATTGAAACCAATAACTAAAACAAAAAGAAGCGAATGCCAATTGAATCAATACAAAAAGAACGGATCGTTCTTTTCTCCTAAAACTTCTTAGTACAGTTCCTAGAGCCACAACAAATATTATCATGTAACATTTTGACAATTTTAAGCCCAGTTTTTTTTAAACTAGAATTTTGCCCCATTTTATAGCATTTATAGGTGGGGTAAAATTATGTGTTTGATTAGACCTCCCCCCTCCTCAAGTGATATTTGGTGATATTCTGTGCGACCTCCCCCTCCCCCAAACAATTCACATAATTTATGGATGCTCTCCTTAGTACATTTCCAAATGGATAAACGTCAAATTTAGTAATTCTTTACTAATATTTTTATTGTAAATCATAAAAATTCTATAGAGTACAATCTATAATAATTTTTTTCTACCTTTTTTAGAAAAATATTCGTTGGAGGTTTAAGTTGGAATACCACACAAGGTAAATTATTTTCATGTTTATGAGAAGTTCTTTCAGTTTAAGCTATTCATTAAGTTTAAGCCATTTATTATTATGAAGTATTAATTATTTTATTTGATATCATTACATTGGGTAAAAAAATTAAACACATTTTTAACATACAGTAGAGTCGCAGTTATTCGAATCCCGGTTATCCAATCATATTGCAAGAGCTTAACTGAAAGTATTCGAAATTTTTTGTGTGCTAAAATATGAAGTGTAAGCATAAACAAAGAAATACACAAAAAAAGTATATACTTAGAAAGTTGGATTCATTTATCAAAATATGCAATAATTTTTTTTTTACTGCTCAATTTTGGTTTGTTTTAAATAGGCCTGTCCCACCTTCTGTTAAACGAAAAAAACGTCCGAATTACTAGTGTCATTTTGCACTTCTGTGTATCTAAGGGCCTGATCTAAGATTTTTATAATGAAGCGAACATTCTTTGAAGTCAAATTTTTCTCTTTGCCAACGTTTTTCTAGGACTAACTGGATGATTCCCAAATATCTGAAAATTCCTATGGAATCCTGATTAACCAAAAGGGCTCCGGTCCTGTATCTTTCGGATAAGCGGGACTCTACTGTACATTTTTTAAGCAGTTTTATTTTCAGAATTTGAAACTCTATTTTTGTAAAACAATATCAATACAAGAATCATGCCTTTGTTCATGTACTGTGATGATGTTCACCGTAAAAACTAGGGGTGTGCAACAGTGCATAATTTTAGTAAATTTTAAATACTAGAAGATAAAAATTATTTTAAAAGAACTCGTGGAACTCATCGCAATCATATATTATATGCACAATTGCTTTAGATTTCTTATTAGGTAATTAGAAGTAGATATATTAACAGGGTGGTAACAGAACCTGGAAATCTGGAAATTCTCAGGGAACTTTTTAATTCTGGAAATATCGGGGAATTTTTTTAATTTTGCAAAATATCAGGGAGTTTTTTTTTCCATTTTGGAGTACTCAAACAGCAGGTTTAGGTTCTTGTGATCACTACTACATACACTTGATCAAAACAAAAAAAGTATTCTGTTTTATCCGATTTGCCTGAAGGACCAACCTTGGAGGAGGGATCAATCTCTCACGAATCATGTTATACCATGATTCTCTGATCACGTGATTCCTCTAAACTCAGATTTCCAGAAATGTTTAAAAGTTAGGTAGGCTAACCCATAATCCGGAAAGTCTTACTTCCCGCGATGTCTGGATTAAATTTTCTGTACTGCATTGAATTGTGTGTATTCTATTGCATGTTTTCTAGGTAATTGTAAAATCGGGGAGGTTTTTTTTTTTTTTAAGTATCACGGAAATCATGGAAATATCAGGGAACTTTTTTTCTAGGATTTTGTAACCACCCTGAATAATATTAACCCTCTAATGCATGAATTTTTATTATCATCCCCGAAAAATATATATGTATCTTTAATACTCACACATTATGGGAAAAATACTAAAAAAATTTAACTGCATTAGAATTTAAATAATTTCAATTTTTTAAAAAATTTCCATATGATGACAAAAACCAACTGCAAAATTCCAATTTTGATAATAATGACTAGAAAACTACTAAAAATATTTCAAAATAGCCCTTTTTAACTATGATTAATTTTTCAAAACAATTTATTAGTATTTAGTACTAATATTATTATTCTTTGAATACTGCCAAAAACGTAATTTCACAAAAGTTAATAATCTCACTCTTTAATTTTGAATACACTTTTACTACTGTCATCTATGAGGATTATTAGTAACTAAAACTTTAAAATGAAATGTAATAGATGACAAAAACACAGATTTGTCTAGGATTAGCTCTAATTTAATGGAATAAAGTGTATTATGTTACTTGTTAACAAACGGTAACATTATGCATTAGACGGTTAATATCCTAAACCTCAAACTGCTTTTCTAATAGAAAAACTCCATGAATACTTCTCCCGTTACGGAGAAGTGGTGGATTCGGTGGTGATGATGAACAGGGAAACAGGCAAATCCAGGGGATTCGGTTTCATCACCTACAAAGAGCTAAGCTGTGTGGCAAAAGTTTTGTCCAGCGGACCACATGAATTGGATGGTAGAACGGTATGCTTGCTTTTTTAAATTTATATTTTACACATATTTCATTGGCTTGTGATCTGTATAAATATATCCTGATCCTGTATATCCTGATGTCTGAATAAAGTTTTAAGAGTTTATGTAATTTGTTATATTTTTACAAAAAGTTTTTTTCTTTTAAGCTAAGTAATTTGTACAGGGCAATAAAAATTGTAACATGTATTAAACCATCCTTCATTTGTAAATGCACTCCTTGCCATCATAAGTTGATAGAAATACGCTAGGATGCCCTTCCACGCATGCAAAGAGTTCCATAAATTATTTGTGAATCCATCCAGAAAACATGTTTAAGACATTAATTCTGTTTGAGATTTAACACATTTGAATGTTATTTGAGAAAATTTGGCTATTTTATCAGAATGAAAAAGTGTATTTTTGTTAAATTGTATTCAGATCATTTTGTATGTAAATATTACCTTACAAGAATTTCCGACTAACAAACCAATCACGCTTTTCCCTCTTCCTTTTCACTCTTTGTTTTTATATAGTTCGGTTGGCACGGAATGTATATTATTATCCAGAGAAAAGTGTTTTGTTGAAATATATTATGTTATAGTATTACCACTCTTCAAGTTTTTTAACATGCTTTAAACTAAAATAAATGATTAAATATATAATAAATTTTACAGATTGACCCTAAAGTATGTAGTGCCGAATCTCAACAGGTATGCTCCTTTCAAGTATTTTCTTATTTTATAGAGCTTCATCCTTAACTATTTAAAATATCCAGAACAGCTGATATCTGTACAAAAGATTAAGAACTGGAAGTGTAAGAAACTTCATAGCTACATATTGTATGTTGTTGGCTTAGTGCACAAATATGTTTAGTACATAAAACATGTTATATTAAAAATCGAAAAAAAAATGTCAATTACTTTCAAGCGTAGAAACCAGACATTGCAACCCTGGTATTTCATTACTAGATCAAACTAGAAATCATGCAATCATAGTTCAAAAATACGCAGAAATATTGATTGAGTTAAACACCTGAAAAAAAACCGATATTTACTAGTTAGTAGCAGATCATCCTGTTACAATACCTCAGAATTTATAAATTTGTTAATAAAAAATTAATCTTCCATTTCGTATGTGTTTATTCATAATTAGGGGAAAGAGGAGCAGATTGAAAACAATTGTCTGTATTTTTTGTTTCATTTTAATTCTCTTCTGTCCAACCTATTAAATATTTACTATTCATCTTATAAAAAAGACAGACTAAAGTGCTCTCAAACCAAAACCAAACTACAGTGATAGTGTAAACTTAAATTTTTAATTTTGTACTTGTATATGGTCATCATTTCGATCTTGGTATGTTCAAGTCCAATCTTACCAAAGCACTGCCAAGCCATACATTGTGTATCAAAAATTTACTGACTTTTTTTGTGCTGAGTCAACAATATTTAAATTGAAATACCAAACTTAAGAATAAAAAAAATACAAATAGTAGTTATTCTATTAAAGATCTTAACAACTTTAATATAACAAAATTCAACCAAAAGCTAAAACTTTACCAATTATTATTTTCATAATAGCATTTACTATTTCCCCCAAATATTTTAAACTGCTTGTAACGCAATGAAACAAGCTAGTTAAATTTAGCAGTCATACCTTTAAAAAATAGTTGAGTAATTTTTATCTTGTTATTAATTACTTTGAAATTTGAATGTTTGAAGATTTAAAAAAAGTAGTCTATGACCCTACTCTGCATTTGAAGTTACACTTAAAGTTACCATTATTGGAGCAAAATGGCAGGTTTACACTAAGTCATCTGAGTACAGGGCAATAAAAATTACACAAATTAGAACATTCTTGATTTTTAACTATACTATTATCCTCAGAAATGTGTTTAGTTGAAATATATTATGTTATAGAATTGAATCGGTGAGTGCAGAAACAACGTCAGTCACAAATTTCAAATTTTTCAGGAGGGAGAAAAAACGTAATAACTTCTCCTCCATTTCTGCACTCAACACTCGAAACAAATGTCCTGTATTTACGGAACTACTCATCAGACTAACAAAGTTTTTGCACCCAACACACATCTTGCCTTTTCACGCTTATTTTCACTGATATCAAGTTTTCAGATTTTTTTGACTGAAGTGGTTTCTGCTCTCACCGATCAAATTACCACTATTAAGGTGTTCTGAATATGCTCTAACCTAAAATAAATTATTAAATATGTAATAAATTTTTCATAAACATAACATAGTAACATAACATAGTAAACTAAAAAAATATTTAATTTTATTGATATGATTTTTTCCCCTTATTTTTACAGGGCAAGAAATCTGGACAGAATTTCAAGGTTTTCTTGGGTGGGTTACCTGCCAATTGCACAGAAACTGATCTTCGAAGCTTCTTCTCTCGATATGGAACGGTAATTCCGAAGCACTTGTTTGTTTAATTGTGCTTAATAATGCATGTTAATTGTGCATCTAATTTACAGCTGTGGTTTCTTCCGTGTTTTTTTTACATCAAGTACTTAAGAATTGCAATTTAAAGATGCTAAGTTGTTAAATTGTTAATCAAAACCCAAAGATATATGTATTGCACGATACTTGCTAGTTTTCCATACAATTGCTTCGTAACTTTTGTATATTTTCTGATAATTACAATTATATAAATTTTCTCTAACCTTTTATTCAAACTTTTTTGCTGATATATATGGGTTTGGATGATAGATTTGAGTTATAAATATTTGTGTGAGTTTAGTGCTGTACTTAGAACTTTTGGTTTTTATTAACCAATTTAACAAGTTATTATTTGTGTAATATCTTTTAGTAATATTTGTATAAAACCATACATTAAACAGTAAATTTTAAATACTAGAAGTTTCAAAAAATTATTTAAAAAGAATATCTGAAACTAATCACAATAATAAATTAGTTTGTGCATAATGTATAGCTATGTATTTAATAGTTATACAATTTTAATTTTTGACTTTATTTAACCCTTTCAGTCCCAAAAATTTACTACACTACAGAAACATCTGATATTCACAAAATAAGCTTATTTTAGGTCAAAAATAAGAGTTCCATAAAAAAAAATTCATTTCAATTTTTTATATGGTTTTTGAAATAATGACAAAATTTGTAAACTGTGGAAAACAGCAAAATAAAAATGTATAGATTACCTAAAAACACTTGGAGTTATATATTTTAAGGTATCTGACCATATTATCAAGAAAAATTTAGTAATTATTTTAAACGAAATAGTTTAAATTGTGTTTTAAATGTGTGGAACTGAAGTGAACTTTTCAAAAATCAGGTGAAACGCTTGCTAGCTATTTTCTAAATTAGAAAAAATAGTAGTTCTGACTTCTATTGAGATTAATGTAAAATATTGTCTAATAAAACAAAGTGTGAAGAATCGAATGATATATGTTTGGATGTCATAACGGACATAAACATTTGGAAAAAATATATATTGAAAGGGATGATTCCAAATGGCATCACTGGGACTGAAAGGGTTAATGTAACTTGGTATTGATTTATCCCATTAGTTTTGCCTTATGGATAATTTGTTTTTTAATTGTTGGTAATGTTTTCCAGGTAACTGAAGTTATTTTAATGTATGACCAAGAAAAGAAGAAACCTAGAGGTAAGTAATTTAATTATTTCAAAAATGAATCCATTTAAAATCCACAAAAATTCTGAAATGCATGCTCGTTGAAAGTTCTGCGACTCGCATAATTTTAAATGTTGGAGTTATTTTTCTATGTTTATACTATATCTCTGATTATTTATACAAAATAATATTTGGTAAATTTATAAAGTAATTATTCTTTCTGTTTTATTCATCTTTATGAATAGTTATATCTAATAATTCCTACAGATTTTTTTAATGCAATTTTGTGCTTATGTAAAAAAATAAACTAGTTTGGGTAATTATACCTTGGTGTATTAATATAAAATGATACTAATTTTTTATTACCATTAGTTGTTCTGAACTTTAAAAACATGATAATATTGGAAAAAATGAGTAATGTACGTTAAATATACCTAATTATTGTGTATTTATAAAATACACCATTATGAATGTTTTTTCTGATAGTTCATATAGTTCTTTAAAACACTTATTTTAATTAGTCATTTTAGGTTCTGAAAATATTTACTAACCTATAGTCTAACTCTATTATCTATCTGTTATATATTTGGATTTAGTGTATCTATTGTGTAAAATAGAACTAATATTTTTTTTAAAAGATGCAATAAACTAAATATCAACATGAAAAGCAATTATAGTTACTAGTTTGCAAAAAAAGCAAGCATATTGGTATTTTATTACAATTGTCGGCGTCTCTAACTATTATTCACAAGTACTGCAGGTTAAAAAAACCATGGTTCTCATACCTCTTTTTTAAGAAAACACTAAGTAGCCCCTAGATTTGCAACTGGTTTCAGGGGTTCTAAATTTAATCATGGGATTCCAGAAATAATAGCCTTCATTTTTTTCACAAAAGCCCTTATCATTTTTAAAGTTAGATTGTTCAATACTGATGTGAATTATTTATTGGAAAAATGATCTTTTATCTGCTCTATTTACATTAATTAAGGTATTTCATTCATCTATCCCCCATTCAGAAGCATACTCAAAATTTTACATAGTTGGAAAATCAGGAATTATGCCTGAGTATAAGGTGTGCATATAGCCCCAAGATAACATAACATAACTTGGAATGTGCCCTCCAGAAGGGAGGAGCATAGGCTTTATAGCCCGTTACACCACTCGCCAGAAGCGACACAGACACAAGAAACATACATAGAAATTACGACGCAAACACATAGACAAATAACAACATTTATTGACAAACACAAACATCCATGCCTTACCGGGATTCGAACCTGAGCCCAGAAGCTCCAAAGGCTAACTCCTTAACCGTTGTGCTGCCGGGTCGGCTTTAATAGCACAAGATAATTTTTAAGTGTCCGAAAATACTCTAAAAAGCCCCTAAATTGTTCTACCAGTTTTGATGAGAAACACCTAAATTTGGTTGATCTGAAAAGGCCATTAGTCTGTTATAATCTTACTTTTCATGTGATGTTTATTTTATTGAATAGTTATGTGCATATTCTGTAGTGCCTAGCTATAACATTGGATTATGAGTTTGTGTTTTTTTAGTTATAATTAAGTAGACTGGACCTTTTTTTATCGTGTGGTATAGGCTTTGGATTTTTGTCGTTCGAGAAAGAAGACAGTGTAAAACAAGTGTGTGCAGAACATTTTGTGAAAATCAACGGAAGAAAGGTGCAGTGGTTAAAGTGACATTTTATTTCAACATTATGTATTTATAATTATTTATACTATCCTTCAAATTTAATTAAATTGGTACCTATTTTTAGTTTGCCATATCTTTACTAATTATAGGATAAGGATATTTTTTAAATGTGGATTTTTTAGTGTTTCTCATTAGTTAAAAATATCTTAAAATTTCTTTAGAGTGAAGTATTTTATTTTTATATTTAGAATTGTGAATTTTCTGGTATTTTTGTACATTAGTTTAGCAAAAGTTGACCTATAATCAACTGTAACTAGAAACTAGTTATTAAAAGATTGGAATATGTTGTATTTTAATTTGACGTATATGTGTGTTACATTATTGAGGTTTTGAGTACAACTTTCATAAATACGATATTGAGAGTGTACTTGTAGAAAGAAATCCGCTTGTACTTATCCCCAATCATCCAATTTACTATTTGGGAATCATTGTTACAGATTCGATTATTTTCCCTTTTACTTCAGATCTAAAAATAACAAAAAAATAATGATTGAAATTTTCAACATTTTTATGGAGAACTTAAGTGTTCTTTTATTGGCACAAAAAAATGTGGTTTATGTTTTTTTAATCTTCTGAGTCATATAATACCATTTGGCCCTTCTAATTATGTGTGGCAATGTCAATATTTTCACTTTAAAAATTAACTCAATTGGTATCTCTTGGTGTATATATTGCACACTTGACTGATATTGGCTAAAAAGGAATTCAAATTATGGAAATTAATTGAAGTCCTCAAATTATTCATTTATTGTTTGTTTCCTCCTCACCATCACTTTAAAACTGTTTTTTTTTTACAGTACATACTATTTTCAATGTAAAAATGGTTTTTAAAGAAAACCAATATTAGTTACAAAAAGCAGCTATGTGGTTAAATCATTATCATATAAAAAATATTAAGCATAAAAATCACTATTTCATATTATTAATCATTATTTCATATGTTAGTTTAAATTAGAATAACTTAATATTGACTTGTGCTGAAATGTACAAAAGAGATATGGCAAGTTTTGGCATTTTTGTGAATGCATATCTCATCACTGCCAGTGGTAATTCAATGCCTGCTTGGCCAATACCAAACTACCTCAATAAGCTTGTGGTGAACACTAGGAGGTTGCTTGAAATGAATTGTCACAACTCTTACTTCTTAAGTAAATGTCATCAGGGTTATGTTTAAAACATTTTGTTTAAACATGTTGAAAACATAGTAATAAAAACATGTTGAAAACATTTTTTTACTGCAAGGAGAAGGAATTTAAATGGTTAAGTAAAATGAAATGGGGAAAATGCATCCAAGATGTTCCTGTTTTTATTATGATTGAAATAAAAATAGCTTGAAGCAATAACGACATATTGTATTCATAACATCGCCATTCATAATAACCATTTCACTTTAGAATCAGAACTGAAATAAAATAGTTATCATGAAAATAAAATAGTATGAAATTGAAATGTATTTAGATTAAGGCATATACCTAAAAATATTGGGGATGGAAGGATATATCAAAGACCAAAATTAAAAAAGGACTGTGTTTCTTTTAAATGCCATACAACTTGTTCAATAACCAAAATTTAATTGTTCTAAAAAAACATGTTTTTTTCCAACCCTGAATCTCATATCTAGTGAATTTTATTTAACCACAGTTTATTAATAATAATAATCGCTCACTTACTTCTTCCTTTTCCAACTTAATTCCAGATTGAATGCAAGCATGCCGAATCCTCGGACAAGAAAAAGAACTCGAACCAGAACAATAACACTGAGCAGCAGCCCCAATGGCCAGGGCCCCAGATGGGTGCTGGGAACTGGGGCCCTGGTACTCCAGGGCCCAATATGGGGCCCGGGGGCCCTATGCCTGGCCCCATGAACAATGGGATGATGGGCCCACCAGCTGGGGGTTACCAGGGGGGCTGGGGTGGGCCCCCTGCCTATGGACCACAAGGTAAGTTGTTTTGAAGTTATAATTGAATTTGGTTTTCAAATACTTTATACTTTGTAGTTTATTCAATTAGTTATAGTATACTGTAAAAGGTTTGTTTTCAATACTTTGTGCATTGTAGTTTATTCAATTACTTATAGTGTAATGTAAAAATGGAGTTGCTTGCTATTGAGTTACGGTTTTTCAATGTATAGTCATTTGATCAGCAGTAAGCAAGTAAACTGCAGTAACCACAGCAATTCCAATTTTCGTTGGAATCTTTTATTGGATTTATTTTTTAATCAGCAAATTATAGTCACTATTACAATAGAGTCCCGGTTATCCGAAATTTGGCTTAACTGAATGCTCTCCGGAATTTTTTTTGTGTGCTAAAATACGAAGTCTAAGTATAAATAAAAAAGTACCTAAGAAGTACATTCTCGATTAACCGAAAGTGCTCCGGTACCTTACCTTTCGGGTAAGCGGGACTCTACTTCAGTTGTCATGAATTAATATGAGTTTGTAAATCAGTTTTAGCTGAATCTATTTATAGGGTGATTCAGTAGACAACTGTAATAATTATATTATTGAGGAATGGCAATATAAATAATTTTGGATAATTATTAAGGCTGAAAATCACAAAGGTGTGCATTTTCATCTTAAGGGAGGGGGAATGGGCGTGGTGGATCACAGGTCTCCAAAGCAAAGTGCATCAGTCTTAATCCAATGGAGGAAAAACTATTTTCCCTTCCATATTACTCCGGCTGTATCAAATATTTTTACAAACTGATTTTTTTCTGTGATAAATGTAGCTGACTTATAGATCCCGCCAATCCCATTTTTTAAAATTCGTTCTAAATTGAAAAAAAATTAGAATAAATAATTTCACAAGAAGTTTTTGAAACAATTTTAAAAAGTGGGATTATAGAGACCCGTAAGTCTACATTTATTATTAAAAAAAAGTTTGTTAAAATATTCAATACAGCCGGAGAAATGTGGCTGAGAAAATAGTTTATTCCCCATTGGATTAACATTGAGGCACTTGAGTTCGAAGACCTACGGTCTAGCGTGCCCATTCCCCGTTGACTACACATTTCTTTTAAATGAATTCAGGCCATTACTATTTCTCCTTTAAAAAAAGCTTACACTTTTAGAAAACAATTACTTTTTCAGTAAAAAGTTATATTTCATATATATTGTTTTCCCTAAAAGATATATTGTTTTCATTTTGCATTGAATAAAATTTTTCAAACAAGCAAATTATATACTTTTTTTTAAAGAAATTATTTTAACTATTTTGTATCATCTTAGAGTTTAGTATTAACCAGTTTTCTCTTTTTCTCTTTATATAGGTTGGGGACCACAGCCTGGTAAGTTACTATTTTCTTTTTTCAAAAATTGGCACAGTAAAAGTTCTTAATTTTATCAAAAGAAATGTTTTGAATTCTATTGATTTTAATTAGTTTATACATGAACGCTTTTTTTTGTTTGTTTAGTAGGCTTTTATCCCTGTGAAATCTTTCTTCCCTTTACTTACCCTTTCAATTTTGTCGTCTTTTAGGTCCTTATGGTCCACCTAACAACGGATGGGGTTGGGGTCCTGGTTATGGCCCTGGGCCTTATGGAGCTCCAGGTCCCCAATACGGCCCTCCCGCATATGGATATGGTAAGATAAACGTAGTTCATTTCAACATTTTTACTTTATAACAAAACTTATGAAAAGCTTGGAATTGTGTTTTTTTTTTCTGTAACTAAAAAGGAAGCCCTTTAAAAAAAAACCTTGAGTACCGACTGTATAATTTGGTGAAATTTAATTCAGTGTTTTGGCATCTTTTTAATAAAATGCATCCAAAACAAGATTTTAGTAGTTTCTGACATTTGTTGAGAAAAAGACAAGATGTCTCGTCTGTTGTTATAACTATAAAGAAATATTTATGAAAAATATCATTATTATTTAAAATTGAAGTAAAATTTAATGTTTTATTTTAAATGATGTCCATCGCTCAGAAGATTACAAAAGGAAGCATTTAATATCATGTTGTGGTAACAGTCGAATAGTTAAATAAGTCATTCCTTAGCTATTTTTGTATCTTAAAACCAAGGCTTTCTGTAGCCCTCAACTGTTGTGGTTTGTTGATCATTTCATATATTTAGGCTATTATAACCAGTTGATTCTATTTTGTCCACACATTTACATTATTCGTTATTTTATTTCCACATATTATGGTATAGATTACTTTGATGTTTCTGATCTGGGTTAAGGCAATATGGTTGATAATAAGAACATTTTTTTAAACTCAATATATAGTTCTTTTTTTGATTCAGCTCTAGTTGATCTTCAATAAATCTTTAAAAAATTAATTTTGAGTTAACGAAGTCTCATTTTGCTGTGTAACATGATGGCCTGGAAAATCATTAAAAAGGCCTGGAATTTGGGTAGCCAAAAGTTGTATGAACCCTGTTTAACATCACCTCAGTTTTCCCTGTTGACGTATTATATGATACATAATACAATAATTTATTATATTGTACTATTTTCTTATTTAAAAAATTTCTTC